>JAVGVS010000100.1:600000-1150332 GCA_032718565.1 Distichodus sexfasciatus | reverse complement strand
ATAATAATAATAATAATAATAATAATAATAATAGTAATTTGTGAGTGCAGTGCAGCTTGCGCTGTCTCATTTGCTTCGAACTCCGAACTTTCTTTGTACGTGACGCGTATCCAAAAAAGAGTCTCGAGTCCAGTCTTGTCTTTCGTTGTCTTTTTCTTTACTACAATTTAAAGTTTTACAAGCAAGAGATGAATTCCTAGGACTACAAAGAGACTTTACGTGACGGTCAAAAAACTGTAACGCTCCTGAGTCCTCAGCTCTAACACAACTCAATACGATACTAGTTCTTTACGTTCTTGTATCATATATATTTCAGGATCCAATCAGATTACGACACGTAAGGCATGTATTACTTCTATTGATACATACATCTTATGGTGCTTGTCTTTATCTGGACCATAGCGCTGCGAACTACACCTCCTGAGTCTGGCATGACCTTGGTGATTCTTCCCAATGGCCAGGATCTTCTTGGGAGGGATGGATCGAACATGACGACGACATCTCCTACCTCAGAGTTTCTCTTCAGCCCACACCACTTTTGCCGTTCTTGCAAAAGTGGTAGATACTTTCGGGTCCATCTTCTCCAGAATAAGTCTGTCATGTACTGGACTTGTTTCCAGCGTCATCTGGCATAGATATTGTTTTCTTTAAACAAGCCGGGTGGCATGTTGGGCTCCGAGTCCAGCTGGAGTATACAGTAAGATTCGGTGTCAGCGGCTCTAGGTCGTTGGGGTCATCTGAGCTCATAGTTAGGAGTCTTCCGTTGATGATATTCTCGACTTCACTCAAGAGAGTTCGTAGCCCGTCTTCATTCAACACTTGTTGCCGTGCTACGGAGCTCATCACCTTCTTTACAGTTTGAATTTGACACTCCCACACTCCACCTTGATGAGACGCACCAGGTGGGTTGAAAATCCGCTGAATTCCTTTCTGGAGCATGTCTTCGTTGATACTGGATTGGTTCCAGCTCTTTAACATTTTCCTTAGCTCCTTCTCTGCGCCCACCAGATTTGTACCGTTGTCAGAGCGGATGATCCGGACTGATCCTCTTCTGTTTTGGAAGCGGCGTAGTGCGTTGATACAAGAGTCTGTGTCAAGAGAATCGGCGATGTCTATGTGGACTGCTCTGGTTGTTAGGCAAGTGAAGAGCACTCCGTAACGCTTGACTTTGGCATGTCCTATTTTCACCTCAAAGGGACCAAAGTACTCCACGCCTGTGCTCATGAAGGGGGGTTCGTTGGGACGCAGCTGGTCTTGTGGCAGGTCTGCCTTTTTCTGTTCTCCAAACTTTGCGTTCAGTCTTCTGCAGAGGTTGCATTTTGAAATTGCGGTTCTCGCCGCTGTGTTTGCTCTAGGTATCCAATACCTCTGTCTTAATTTGGCTAAGATGTAATTTTTGCCACTGTGCCCTGTGATTTCGTGGATGTGACGAAGAATGAGGTGAGATATTCGGTGTTGTTTATGCAGAATAGCAGGATGTTTAGCTTCTTCAGGCATCGCCGATTTGTTCAGCCGTCCACCTACTCTCAGCACTCCGTCTTGCAAGTATGGATCTAATTTAGAGGTTGAACTGTTTCGTTTCACACGAGTGTTTACTTGCTGAATTGTCTTGATTTCTTCAGCATAGGTTTGCTTCTGACTGTACTTAATCAGCTCCATTTTGGCCTTGGACAAATCTTCGATGGTAAGATCTTTCTTTTCCATATGCTTCTTACACATAAACATTTGTGATTTGAGTATGGCTTCCTGGCTTTCTAGGCTGATTTTAAACTGTCGTACAGTCTCTCCTAACACTCTTCTGTTTTCACTTAGAGATGCAGTGCCTCTCTTACACGCAGGATCCAGGCGGTTGCTTTCTTTAGTTTGTGCCAACTGGAGTAATATGCTATAAATCGGTCTGTTGGATCTATGTTGTCTGTCGCTGAACTTGAATGCAGTGTAGCCGCTGATATTTTCACTTCTTCATCGTGTTCTGTCAAGTTGTTTAACTGTTCAGGTTGTTCTGGCCATTCATTCTTGTTCATTAAGAAACAAGGCCCTTGAAACCAGCTCATACTTGTCATGAAGCTATCTACATTCGAGCCTCGCGACGCAAGATCAGCCGGGTTCTGAGACGTGTTGCCATACTTCCATTGAGCGCGGGTAGGAGCTTCTCTTATAAAGGAGACACGGTTAGCCACAAATGTTTTAAAATGAAGGGCGTCATTCTCAATGTATTTTAGTACTGTAGTACTGTCTGTCCAGAAAATTGAATTCCTCAAAGGAAGTTGAAGCTCTTCCTTTAGCAATCGATCAAATTTGACTGCAACCATTGCGGCTGTCAGCTTCATTCTAGGGATTTTGACTTGCTTAAGAGGGGCGACTCTAGATCTACCCTTCAAAAAAGAAACATGTTTCTCTTCTCATTCATTTATTAACAAGAGATATGACACTACACCATAACCATTCTGACTTGCATCTGAGAAATGATGAATTTGTGCAGACTTCGTGGAGCCAAATAAGATGGGCTTGAAACATCGACCCACATGAAGTACTGCCAACTTCTCAAGATCTGATAGCCATTTCTGCCATGCCCGGCATGGCTTCTCAGGAATCTCTTCATCCCAACCCTTCTTCTCTTTATGGAGATCCCTTTTAATGAGCTTAGCGGGTAAGATAAGTGGTTCTAAAAAAGCCATTGGGTCATATACAGAACTAACGATGGAGAAAATGCCTCATAATGTGCAGGGTTTATTGGGTAATTGAATCTTGAATCTGAAACTATCAGAGTTTGTACACCACTGTACGCCTAGCGCTCGTTCCATTGGTAGCTTATCATGTTACAAGTGTAGGTCTTTTACTCCATCTGCCCTTTCACTGTCAGCAATGGACAGTGAAAAGGCCCTTAGCACTGTCCTACTGTTGCTTACCCACTTAGTCAAGCGGAACCCGCCCCGGCACACAATTTCGTTAATTCATTCATGAGACTAATAGCTTTGTCTTCTGTGGCAACCGATTTCAAGCAATCGTCTATGTAGAAGTTTTGAAGGACTGTCTGTGAGACCTCTGTCGGTGTCTCTGCAGGTGCATCTAATGCTGTTCTTTTTAGCGCATATGAGGAGCAACTAGGAGATGACGTAGCCCTGAATAGGCGCACGCACATTCTGTATTCTTCTACTTTCTCATTCAGTTCTCCATCTGGCCACCATAGGAAGCACAATAAATCTGCATCCTCTTCTGGCACTCGCACCTGATAGAACATGGATTCTATATCTAGAGCGATAGGCTCCTGCCTAAGCCTCAGCAGTACTCCAAGAAGGGTGTTTGTGAGATCAGGTCCCTGTAGTAGCTGTTTGTTCAATGACATTCCTTGATATACTGCTGAACAGTCAAACACAACCCTTAGCTTTTTCTTTTTTGGATGGTACACCCCGTGATGTGGGATAAACCATACTCTGCCATCACTACAGCTTTATTGTTCTTCCGGAACTTTTACAGCATAACCTTTCTTTAGAATGCTGTCCATGATTTTTTTTATATTCCTGAAGTCTGGATTTTTATCAAGCTTTCTCTTTACGGAATCAAGTCTTTGTTCAGCTAGTTTGTGATTGCATGGCATCTTTACTTCATCACTTTTCAAGGGCAATTTAATGCAGTTGTAGGTACCATGCCGTCCACTAGGTGGCGCTGCCACCAGAGTTGCACATAGAGTCTGACCCAGAAGGGGCAGGCACTTCCCATACCTGGCAGCCTAGGTGATAAAAACCCACAGCATTTGAAAATTCTCTCTCTCTCTGGACCTGCCCTCGCGGGCTGTCAAGACGAACCGAAATACCTCGGAAGCAAGATTCCCATAGCCAGAATGCCAAATTCCCTGGAACAATTCCCTCCGACTCCATACGGTAACGGCAAGACCCTCGCTTCGAGAAGACGAATTCCTCGAGCGATCGCCAGCCACGCATGGTCGACAAATTCCCTCCAAGCTACCCAGAATTGTGAGGATGATGATGGAGGACGATGCATAACAATGCTACAGGACTGTGAGGACACAAAAGCAGTACCCGCGAACATGTGAGACCGAACTGAACCTCTGAGTTTAGTAACTTAGCATAAATTCACTCTTAATGCAATGTCTGGGCAAAGTTTCATTGTTTAGCATTATTTAAACCGTGTCTTAGAAGAATATGGTTCATGTGCTTAATGATAGGCCGTTTATTTTGCGCGCATCTCATCTCTCTTTCCTAATTCTCTCTTTTACTAATCATCTCGGAACCACGAGAAACACCTGAAACTCGGCGTCGCCTACATTCCAAACATTTAGCTTAAGGCTAAATTCCACGCCACCATTGTTCTTTGTCTTGAGAGATAAGGAGCAACCTCCCCCATTCAAACTGCGCGCGTTTACACTCCTTTGTTCCACAGATCAAAGAATCTCACGCGCATGTACACACACACACACACTACCCCTCTCTTTCTATGTAAGTATACTGTTTGCTGTTGATTGCTTTCTAGTTGTTTTAGAATTAGTGTTAATAAATGTTTCATTTATTTCACCCAGTTGTTGTGATTTCATTAATAGGATTAAACTGCCGGAACCTATATTAAAGAATTCATATACCTGGTAAAACTACCTTCAGAACCCAAATCGTTAATATTGTTATCTTTAGTGAGAACTAAAGAGTGTAATGCTTTTGATTTGATTAAAAATTTATTTTATGAGACTGATAAATTTTATATAACTTTGATAAACTATAGTAAGACATTGGGCCAACCTTACACAGTAGTGGCCGTTTGTAAAACTTGTCGATGTCAACACAGTTTGCATGAATTGCTTATCTTGTTGTGAAGGCTCTTGTTTATCTTCACACCGACATTCTGGGATGTCAGTCTCGTAGTATTTTGCTAGCATATCCCCAATTTCTGATACGGAGATAAAATGGATAAGGAAATTTAGTTCATTAGCATTATTTGATTCCTGTTCTTTGTCTCTGCTAATTGGCCCATTGACTACCCAACCCAGTGCAGTCTTCACAGCATATGGCCCTTTGTTCTGACTATTAATCATTTCCCAGGGTTCCATAGCTTGGTAGACATTGGAACCGATGAGAAGACCAATGTCTAACTCCAATACTGTTTCTGGAATTGGTACCTGATTCAGGTAAGGCCATTTATCCAAATCCTTTTTCTGCGATATGTTAGTCTTTGTCTATGTCTGATTGTGTATACATATCTGGCAAGCTAATATACTCTTGTTCATCTAAACCGCACACCATCAGGCCCCTTAGAGTGTAACAACCCACTTTCTGCTCCTGTGTAATGGTGCAAAGAACAAACTCTTTCTTTTTGCCCCGGATGCCCAACCTTTTGGCTAAATTCTCACTACAGAAAGTCGCAGTGCTCCCTGTCAAAGTACCTGTCAAAGTAAAAGATAAGAATGAGCCAATGGTAGTTGAAACCTATGCCTTCTTAGATAGAACTTAGATAGTTAACTTAGATAGTTTCAACTTCCCTTGGCTCATTCTTATGTTTTACTTTGACAGGTACTATGAGAAGTATAACTTTGTTCCCGGCCCCGTTATGCTCTTCCCCTTCAGGCCCTGCTGTTAAGAATGCATTTGTTACTACAGCCTTGCCCTGTGCGCTGTCACCTACGGTGGCATTTTCACTAGTAGTTTCTGACTTTGCTGCCTTTGCCGTATGAAGGTTATCGGGATGTTTAAGTAGACAGTCTGTGCACGTGGCTTTGTTAGCACAGTCCCTGGACAGATGTCTGATAGCAAGACACCCAAAACAGAGCCCACGTGTTTTCAGGAATTCAATTCTTTGCTTCCAAGGCAGTTCCCTAATCTTGTGATTACGTTTAATGCATGATTTTTTTTACAATACAAACAGGGACTTTGAAAAGCAGTAGCTGACTTAACGGCTGTAACTATAGGTTTCTTGTCTGGTTGACCCTTTATGGCGCACTTTTCTGTAGCAGACGTGTTCACTGCAAAGCTGCTTCTTTTGGGTTCACTTTTTCTGAAGCCAAATTTCTTTGTGCTTTCTTGTCTACCTGAGATAAAGTCTTGAATATCTCCAAACAATGGGTCATTAAGTGCCTTAGCTTGCTGACAAATGAAGTCCACCACGTGACGTCTTTGTTTCTTGTCTTGAATACGTTGAGCAGAATATCTCCACATCTCCCTCATTTTGTATGGGAGTTTGGATATGATGCACTTCATGTTGGTTGTGGTGTTCAGTTCTGTGGCGTAGTTTACGTCATCCACCACATTACGACATCCAGTGAGGAACAAAGCAAAAGCGTCCAATCCTTCTTTGTCTTCTGATTTTATCTGTGGCCACTCTATTGCCTTTTTGGCGTAGGCGCTACTAATTTTTCGTCTATCACCATATTGACATTCAAGCAGTTTTTTAGCTTGTTCGTATGCTTGGTCTGGGGGCATGTTCTCACAGCTACTAACAAGTTCTTGCGGCTTCCTTCTTGTAAACTGTTTTTAGTAGTACAACTGGTCTTGTTGATTGTCAGTTTTGCCATCGATGACGTGTTCAAAGGCTTTTATGAAAGATCTGTAGTTAAGAGGATCTCCTGTGAACATGAAAATTTCACTGCGAGGCAGTTGAGTCAGACTTCGTCAGATCTTGTTCTGACGCTCAGCCACCTCAGTATATGACACAAGTCTTTAGTGGAATCTGGCTGCTGAATTTCTCTTACAGGCAAACTAAACTGTCCGCTTAAGGGATTCACACTTGGCTTCGAACTGATTTCAGGCAACTTGTTAGGTTCAAAACGCTTGCTGTTATTCCTTCTTTCTTTCTTTATGCTAGCTAAAGGTTTTGACCTGGTCCTAGACGGTTCTGAGGAGTTGTCTGAAGATTCATGTGCGCCCTCACACTCTCCACAGACCTTTAATCTATCGTTTGACGCGGCAAGCTCAGCTTGCATCTGCAACTGCTTCTTTCTTGCTCTCAAGCAAGCCTCCTCCTGCTCCCTTGCTGCCCTAAAACAAACTTCTTCCTGCTCCCTGTGTGCCTTCAAACAAGCTTCTTCTGCCCTCAAACGAGTTTATTCTGCCCTCAACCGAGCTTCTTCCTGCTCCAGTTCTACTTCCTCCTTAATAATCGCTGCTTTAGCTAACAATGCTTCATGTTCTGCTTGGAGCCTCATCCTAACCGAGCTAGTACTGGATAGTTGAGATGTACGACTTGCACGACTCCTGGCTCAGCTTGAACGGCTTTTATGACTTTTATAACTTGCGACAGAATTGACATTAGAAATACTATCTGAGGGACCGACGTTTTCTTCCTCTTGAGGGCTGCTTTTAGTGTGGACAATCCATTCTTCTGCTCGTAAAAATAAAAATCATTAGTTGGCAAGTTAAATTCCTGTTTAAGTTGTTCAAATGATTTCAGGGTAGAACCCTCCAACATTTGTGCTAAAAATATTAACCCTTTATTTGTCCAGCTCTCAAACCCTGTGTCTATAGTACAAGGAATAAAGACTAGATTTTTAGCAATTTTTGTAGCTTTGTTCCCCGACCTTGATATCTTTAATTTATTTTGTATTGTTGACCATGCCTTCATTGTCTCTTTAATCCAATCATTTTGAAGCTTAAGCTTTCTTTGTACTGTTTCTGTCATAAGGTCAGTGTTTCTAAGGGTACATTTGGGCAGGACTTTTGCTCCATTTCCGCCCAAACTGTATCCTTCTCTTTAGTAATCCACACTATAAGAGCTCTAAGTTGAGCTGCCCAATAATAGTTCCTTAGATCTGGCAAGTTTAATCCACCTTTATTTTGGGGGAGATGAGTGTTTTATATTTAATTCTTGCTTTTTTGTTTGATATACTGTTATCAAGCATTTTAAATGTGAACTTTAACTGGAAGTGACTGGAACAGGAAAGGCAGTCTTGGCAATACGTTCATTCTGATTGTTTCTATCCTCCCAATAAGAGTCAAGGGTAGAATCTCCCACCTGTTTAGATCCCTCTTAATTTCATCTATCAACTTTACATAGTTTGCACCAAATAGCTGTGAGACATATGGAGTAATAGTAACACCCAAGTATCTAAACCCTTTGTCCATCCATTTAAAGTCTGCTTTTTCTTTCAACTGTGCTGGGCACTTCCCTGAAATCATCATGGCCACTGATTTACTTTCGTTAGTCATATACCCTGAGAGTTCTCTATATTCTTTAAGACTATCCATCAGAGCTGATACTGATTGGGATGGTTTACTCATGATTACTAACAAATCATCTGCAAACAATGATATTTCATGTTCTATTCTTCCATCATCCCTTATTCCCTGAATTAGATTATTTTGTCTTATTGATTCAGCCAGTGGTTCAATACTTATAACGAACAACAGGGGACTCAGACAATCCCCTTGCCTAGCTGCTCTTCTGAGAAAGAAGAAATCTGAACAACACCCATTGACTCTTGTCTGTGATTTAGGATCTTTGTAAATAGTTTTTACCCACTTTATAAAATTTTGTGGAAACCCAAAGGCTGACAATGCCTGACATAGAAACCTCCATTTTACTCTGTCAAAAGCCTTCTGGGCATCCAAACTAAGCATCATAGAGGGCTCAAGTTTGTGTTTTGTACTCGTAATTAGAGGTCGACCGATATGGGTTTGTCTAAAGCCGATGCCGATGCCGATATTTAGAAGTCGGGGTCAGCTGATGGCCGATATATGCTACCGATATTTTTTTGGCCAATAATTAGACATTTCCCCTCTGTTTGTGTAGTAAAGTATCACACTAATAATAACAAAGGATACACAAAATTTCTCAACTTAACATTTATTTAACACTGACTAAACATAAATATAAATATAAACATAAATAACATAAATAAAACTGTAAATGTCTAAACAATAAATATATAACATTTGAATTTGACTAATAATTTGTAAACAAAACAAAGTTTTCAAGTTACAAACTATTCCTGAGGGAAGATAAAATTGTAAACAACAATACAAAAGGAGAATGCAGAGGCGGCAGCATGGATCACGTGTACTGCAGCAAAACTGGGCTGGGCTGCAGAGAAGCCTGAATATCAGCGTACTAAACTCGGATATCGGCCGACGTCGATATCGTACAAAATGCTAAATATCGGCCCGATATATCGGTCGATCTCTACTCGTAATTATATTTAATATTCTCCTGATGTTGTTGGCTCCCTGCCTTCCAGGGATGAACCCAGTTTGACCTGTTTTAATTACTTTAGCAAGGTATTTCTGCATTCTTTTTGCCAGTATGCTTGTAAGGATTTTCAGATCATTGCAGAGTAAACTTACCGGCCTATATGCTTCATAAGAAATTGGGTCTCTTCCCTCTTTATGCAAAACTGGTATTATGGCTTGAGACCCAAGATTCAAGATTCTTTATTTGTCACATGCAAATTATACAGGTACAACATGCAGTGAAATGTATCCGCTCTTTTGACTGTGCAGTTTAGAATTAAATAAAGAATAAAAAAAAACAAAAAACAAAATATAAAAATAAAAAGATTCAATATACAAACTTGAACGTAAAATAAGGAGATAGGGAAATAGAATAAAGATAAATAAACTATTTCTTATATTACAATATAAGACATTCAATGTAAGACATACATACTCAACGCTGCTGAAACGCACGAGACCTGCCAGGAAAACCATCTGGCCCAGTGGAGCTGTCTCAGCACTCCAGGACTGTTTTGAGTGCACGGACTGGAATGTTTTTAGAGAGGTGGCGACGTACGACGGCTGCATCAACCTGGACGAGTTTGCAGAATCTGTGACCTGCTACGTCCGTAAATGCACAGAGAATGTTACCGTCCTAAAGAACGTCACCACTAGAGCCAACAAGAAGCCCTGGTTCACAGCACAGGTGCAGGCACGGCTAAGAGAGAAAGATGCTGCTTTCTGGTCTGGGAATAAAGCTGCTCTCAGAACAGCCAGAGCTCACCTCTCTCACTCCATCCGACGAGCAAAGCGAGCACACGCACAAAAGATCCAGAACCACTTCAACGACACAAAAGATTCTCGTAGTTTATGGCAGGGCATCCAGGATGTCACTCAGTACAAGCCAGCACCAAGCATGCTGCTATAATATCTGTACAAACTTAAATTTCAGTCAGACTTTTTAAGAATACACTTCTATTAATAGACTGGATATCGAAATCTTTCATATTGAAAACTGTCAGTCAATTTCCACTTCCAGCTTAAAATGTATATTTTGTGTCCTATTTATATATTGTCTATTCCATGTGCCCTATCTGGTCTTTGTCCTCTGTATTTCTTGTTGCACTGTGTAAACTGCATAAACTGTATATCTGTACAATATATAGAAGAGATGACAAAGTTTACTTTGACTTTGACTTTGTGAAGTGAAATGCTACACAGTAGCATTTTAGCAGACAGACAAGGAGCATGTAATATTTTGACAGTGAAATATGGCAGAAGTATAATGATCATAACAATATGGAATTAAGAGGCAGTGACGAATGACAAATTAGACATTTAGAAAAAAGACATGTCCTTGTTTAAAAGACGGATGGCCTGAGGATAGAAAATCCTCCTGAGTCTCTCTGTTTTGGCCATGATGGTGCGGAACCTTCTGCCTGTTTTCAGAAAACGAAAAAGTCAATTTCCGGGGTGAACCGAGTCTTTAACAATCTTAGTTGCCCTGGTCCTACATCTCTTGGTGTAAATGTCCTGCAGGGAAGGGAGAGCTGACGTGCAGCAGTGCTCTGCTGCCCGGATCACATTCTGGAGGGCTTTCTGGTCCTGAACACAGCAGTTCCCGTACCAGGACAAGATGTTCTGTGTGACGATGCTCTCCACAGCGCCAGAATAGAAAGCTTTCAGAATGGTAGGGGAAACCCCAAGCTTCCTCAGATGTCTAAGGGGGTACAGGTGCTGCCTTGCCTTCTTGACTTGGACATTAATATGTTCAGTCCATGTCAGGTCCTCAGTGATGTAGACACCAAGGTATTTGAAAGAACACACCTTATCCACTGGAGCACCGTTGATAGTGAGGGGTCTGTAGTCATGGTGTCTCCTGCTGAAGTCCACCACCAGCTCCTTCGTCTTGCTGACGTTCAGCTGGAGGCAGTTTTCCTGGCATCAGAGTGCCAGGTTCTCCACCTCGTCCATGTAGGCCGTCTCATCATTGTTGGAGATTAACCCCAGCACCATTGTGTCATCCGCAAACTTGACAATGTTGTTGGAATTGTGAGTGGCCACACAGTCCGAAGTGTAGAGTGAATACAAGGAGCTCCTGTGTTGGTGGTGATGCTACTGGAGACACACCTGCCCACCCGCACCACCTGAGATCTGCCTGTGAGGAAGTCTAGCACCCACATGCACAAGCGGTTCTTGAGTCCCAGGTCTCTCAGTTTAATAAACAGTCTGTAGGGCACTATTGTGTTGAACGCTGAGCTGTAGTCAATAAACAGCATTCTCACATAGTTTCCCCGTTTCTTGTCCATGTGGCTGAGGGAGGTGTGTAGGACGTGGGAGATGGCATCCTCTGTAGATCTGTTAGAGCGGTAGGCAAACTGTAGTGGGCCTATGGTGCTTCGGATGGAGGAGGAGATGATGTGCTTAATCAGTCTTTCAAACACCTTCATAACTACCGATGTCAGTGCAACAGGGCAGTAGTCATTCAGGCATGAAGGTTTGTTATTCTTGGGTACGGGGACGATGGTGGATTTTTTGAAGCAGGTGGAGACAACAGACTTCACCAGAGACTCACTGAAGATGGAGGTGAACACACCTGATAGTTGGTCAGTGCAGCAGTGCAGCAGGCATCCGGAGATACCGTCTGGACCCGCCGCCTTCCTGGTGTTCACCCTCCTCAGCGCCACACGGACATCATGCTCTGCGATGCTGATGACATCACCAACCTCAGTCGCCGGGCTGCTGGTATCGACAGCCACCTGGCTAACCTCGAAGCGGGCGTAGAATGTGTTCAGCTCGTTGGCAAATGCAGAGTCGGTGCTGATTGTCGCGATGTCTTTTGTTTTATAGTCTGTAATCATGCACAGTCCATGCCACAAACTTTGTGCGTCTCCCTGATGAAATTGTGATCGATTTGCTGTCTGAAATTGCGCTTGCAAACTCGAATCCGGCGGTAAAGGCCACAAGAGGCCGCTTTGTAAGCACTCATATCGCCGGTAGTGAGAGTGGCGTTGTAAGCAGCGGTCTGGGCATTCACAGCGGCGCGAATCGATCTGTCCACCCATGGCTTCTGGTTAGGGAAGGTTCTAACTCTCATCATTGGGATGACTTCATTCGCAAGCTTGCTAACAAAGCTAACTGCTACATCTGCAAACTCGTTGATGTCGTCTGCGCAGGCTCGGAACATGTCCCAGTCTATGTCATCGAGCGCATCCTGCAGTGTAGCCTCTGATTGGGTAGACCAGCGTTGCATCTCCCTCATGACCGGAGCCTCATGACGAAAGCTTTGTTTATATTCTGGTAAAATGGCGGAATGATCGGAATTTCCGAAAGCTGGCTGAGAGGAGACTTTATCGGGAAAGGGGTGCTATGACTTTTCTAAGGGGTGGGCTTGTACGGCGTGTAACAGTGGTCCAGTATGTTAGCTCCTCTTGTCGTACATGTAACGTGTTGATAAAAGTTTGGCATAACTTGTCTGAGATTTGCCTTATTAAAGTCCCCTGCCACAATGAGCACTGCATCCGGGGGTGTTTGCTTTGGAGCGCACACAGCACATTGTGCAGTTTGTATAGAGCTGTACCTGTGTCCGCGTGGCGTGGGATGTAGACTGCCATGGCGATGATTGAGGTGAACTCGCGAGGCAGGTAGAAAGGGCAACACTTCATGCTCAGATATTCTAGATGAGGCGAGCAGCAGCTGGAGAGAGTAGAAACACTCCGGGCGTTGCACCACTTGTTGTTGGTCATGAAACACTCTCCTCCACCTTTCGCTTTGTTGGACTCCCCCGTTCTGTCCATGCGGAACACAGAGAATGAGTCCAACGGCGTTACGGCTCGGTCTGGCATGGTGGGTGTCAGCCATGTTTCAGTAAAGCACAGAATGTTACAAACCCTCATGTTGCACTGGAAAGTAACTCTGGCCCGCAGATCGTCCAACTTGTTATCTAGTGACTGAACATTAGCCAGCAGGATACTCGGTAGTGGTGTGCTGCGAGCTCGCTCTCTCATTCTGTTGCGGACACCGCCACGTTTCCCCACGCCCTTCTTTGTTCTGCGCTGCGGGTCAGCGTTGCATCCATTGTTGTCCTCCGAGCCGCGAAGTATCTCAGACGGCCACGACGGGTCAGGCTCAGAAGTGGTCGAAATTATGAGCGAAATCTTATTTCCTATATCCAGTAAGGTTCTACTGTCATAGGTAACTGACCCTGTCAACTTTTGCACACTAGAGAGTAGTAAAAATAAATAAATAACGAAAAACAAGCACAGTCTGGACAGAGCGGTCGGGAAGGCGTCTGGATGTGGCTGTGCCATCTTGAAGAAGACCATGATTTAGGTGGGTCTCCAGATGTTAGCGCATAGTTAAATACCTTATGTAACACTGGTGTTATTTCCTCCCTGAAACTTTTATAAAACTCTCCTGGGAACTAGGAGAATATCGAATATACTCGATGTATCTCAGCTTGTTCCACGTGCGATGTACTAAATGACTATATCGTGACCATCGAGTATAAATCCTGACGTTATTTTTAAACAGACAGCATGTACTTCGCTTTCGAGTTTTGCTTTTCTGCCCCGTCAAAGCAGACAGCTCGCTCCCCCACCCATCCAGAAAACTCCTAGCGCATGCGCGTTTTGTACCGCTTTCGTGTTTCGCACCCCGCCTGTGGCGTCACATCAATGCCAAAACTAGAGCGCGCAAAAGGGCTTGCCGCAAAAATTCCGTGGTTGTAAATTTCAAAGTCACGAGCACAAATGTGAAACTCGAGAGCACAAAAATAAGATTCGACTGCGCGGTTGTGATAATATTGCGCGCAAACTGTGTTAACTGTGGATGTGTTAAATGTCCTCGCGCGCAAAGTAGATTACCGACGAGTGGCTTTTTTGCTTGAGTGAGATTTCTTCATGCATGGTTTGAAAGGGGTGGGGCGGGGGGGTTTAGGGGCGGGGTATAGGCAGTTTCTGCCTGCAAATCCTACTGGCCGATGGCTCCTGGTTTTGTGATTGACTGCACGCTACAGAAAGTTTATATAGAAAAACCAAAGATGACGGAGGAAGAGGAACAGCGGCAGGTAGGTTAAACCGAAGTTATAGTTTGTCGACCTTATAATTATAATTTAATAGTTGGGTCTTACACGTTTAATAAGCACGCAATCAATGGTTCCCCTTGCCCACTTGTCTGTTTTCTATATTATACTTTGGTTTAAAATAAAAGCATTTACTATGTTAAACTTTGGCTAAATTCATTATATTGTTGCCATTTTATGCAACATAGGACCAAATTTATCATTTATACAGTGATTTAGAGGAAATTTAAAGGTATTGAGATATATATCGTGTATCTTGATATAGCTTTAAAATATCGCAATATTATTTTTATGCCATATCGCCCAGCCCTACTGGGAACCCATCTTTTTCAGGTGATTCATTATTTTTAAGAGTTTTTATTATATCCTGTATTTCCTGCAAAGAGATTGGTTTAATCAATTCAGATGCCTCTTCTTCTGGCAATGTTGGTAATGTTGGTTTTTAAGAAAATTTTGTGTTTCTCTATCATTAAGCTTATTTTCAGAGTCGTCATATAATTTTTTATAATAAGATGCAAATGCTTCAGCTATTTCTTTAGGCTGTGTCAGTTGATGTGGGGTGTGTTATTTTGGAGAGTATTCTATTAGTTTGAGCTTTTATAAGTTGGAATGCCAGAAGGCGACTGGCCCTATTACCCATTTCATAGTATTGTTAGTTTGTGAATCGTAATGACCCTTCGACTTTAATTGTTAAGAGATCATTCAGTTTATCTCTAGCCATTTTTAACTTGCCAAATGTTGAACTGCTGTTCTGCTGTTCATGTTCCAGCTCTAATTTCTCAATCTTCTTCTCTAGTTCCTTTTGCTTTTTTAGTCTAGCTCTCTTCAACCTAGATGATATTTCTATAATTTTCCCGCGAATCACTGCTTTCCCTGCTTCCCACAGTATTGATGGCGATACTTCTCCATTATCATTTATTTGTATTCTTTTAAATTGTGTTTTATTTCTTTTGCCACACTTTCACTAGACAAAATCGACACATTAATTCTCCAGTATCTAAAGAAAGGTTGGTTGTCCAAATCTATCTTTAGTGTAATGGGTGCATGGTCACGTATCATTATATTCTCTACACCACAGTCCAGTACTCTGTGCATATGTTGTTGCGCTACATAGAAATGATCAATCCTCGAATAGCTACCATGGAGGTTTGAATAGAATGTACAGTGCCTTCTACTGTAAAGTATCCATACCCCTTGAACTTTTACACATTTTGACACCTTACAACCACAAACCTAAATGTTTTTCATTAAGATTATCTGTGATAGACCAACACAAACTAGCACATAATTGTGAAGTGGTACGAAAATGATACATGGTTTTCAAGATTTTAAGCAAATAAAAATCTGAAATGTGTGGCGTGCATTTTTATTCAGCCCCCTGTACTCTGATACCCCTAAATAAAATCAATCAATTGCCTTCAGAAGTCACCTAATTGGATAATAGAGTTCACCTGTCTGTAATTTAGTGTCATTATAAATACACCTGTTCTGTGAAGGCCTGAGTGGTTTGGTAGAGAACATTAGTGAACAAACAGCATCATGAAGACCAAGGAACTCACCAGACAGATTAGGGATAAAGTTGTTGATAAGTTTAAAGCAGGGTTAGGTTATAAAATAAACTAGAGAGGTACATTTTCTGAAGAAAATGAAGAAAATGTGAGTGATAATGCTAGCAACATGCTAATCATGTAAGCATCATGCTAACAGCATGCTAATGAGGTTGCTAGGGGGCGTGGCTTAGGAGCATCATGATAAATGCGAAAGACTGATTGGTTGCCTGCCACCTCTTTACAAAGTCATATACCCATTCCCGAATAGACGCACAGTTTGCCACCTCTTTCATGGGTCTCGACAAATGGTACAGGAATAGTTCTCGCCAAAATACGAAGTCAATAGGAGCCTTTGGGCGCTTAGCCTTTCACTTTGGGGGCAAAACATGCCTCTTGTGGGGTATGTTCTGACACCTTGCAAACTTCTTCCAAATGTGGTAAATTTGACCTTTCTACAAAATTCCCCTCTCTGATCCGTCCAAAGTTGGTCTCAATGTTAAGTCTATGGGACTTTTTGGGCGGGGAGGCCCCTCAATCGCAATTAACGCCACCTTAGAAAAGTCATAACACCCCATTCCGATTAAAGGCATACGATTGATACCTCTTTAAGTGGTCTCGACAAAAGCGTCTTGGGACTAGTTCTGTGCTTGAACTTTATCTGGAAGAAGATTAAGAATAACTAGAGAGGTACATTTTCTGAAGAAAATGTAATTAGTCACTGCCGTGGCAAAACTTGGGCCTCAATATTACAATGTTTCCTTCGATTCTCTGTGAAAACAACATTTATAACATTGTTATACTGGTATAGCAGTGATATGACAATTAAACAATATTGCTTCTATTCATATTGGTAATCATGTTAGAAATGAAAATGCTAATATAGTCGGCAAAATGCTGGCAACATGCTAATATGGTTAGCATAATGCTGGCAACATGCTAAACCGATTACAGCATCACCCATTGGCGACATTCTAAAACTGTTCTGGCAATATCTTTAATATGGATTAAGCATAATGCTGGCAACATGCTTCTAATCCAGCGTCCATCTTATCTTAAAGCACACTCTGTAGCATCATAACGAGACGTTCTAATGATGTTGCTAGCAACATGCTACAATATAGTTAGCATACTCACCAGCGGCATGCTAAATCTAAACAAGCGTCATGCTAGAGACATACTATCACACTAGCATCATCT
The DNA here is from genome assembly GCA_032718565.1 of Distichodus sexfasciatus. Classification (NCBI taxonomy): domain Eukaryota; kingdom Metazoa; phylum Chordata; class Actinopteri; order Characiformes; family Distichodontidae; genus Distichodus; species Distichodus sexfasciatus. The sequence goes on along the minus strand of JAVGVS010000100.1, from coordinate 1,133,353 downwards.
TGAGAGCTTATCTTTGCACATATTGATAGCGGAATGTTAATTACCGTTTAGCATAATACTATGACATACTGCGTCGTTACCATCATGCTATCACGTCGCACAATATAATTAACATAGCATGCTTTGACATGCTAATATTATTAGCATAAAGCTAACAAATGCTAAGCGTGTTAGCATCATGTTAACAACATTCTAATGATGTTAGCCAGCAACATGCTAATATAGTTAGTATAATCTTTGTAACATCTTTATTCAGCTAACGTCATCTTTAACAACATGCTAAACCTTATTGTAGCATCATGTTAAGAGACATTCTAATGAAGTTGCTTCAACAACATGCTAATATAGTTAGCAATGCTAGCAACATGCTAATCAGCTAAAAGTCATGCTATCACACTGGCGTCATGCTAGGAACATGCTACACATGTTATTGTAAAATGCTAATATAGTTAGCATAATGCTGTAAAATGCTATGTTATCATGCTAGCCATGCCTTCACGTGCTAATATAATTAGCATAAAAGCTAGCAAATGCTAATATTATTAGCATCATACTTTATGCTAATTGTGTTAGCATCATGCTAACTGCTAATAGAGAGTTGCTAGGGGCGTGGCTTATGAGCATCATGATAAATACGAAAAGACTGATTGCAATTTGCCTGGAAGTGTTGCCCTATTAATGTATTATCCCCCACCTCTTTACAAGAGTCCATACCACCCCATTTCCCGAATAGGCCGCACAATTTGCCACCTCTTTCATGGGTCTACGACCAAACCCAGTGCAGGAATAGTTCTGCTGAAAATCACATTCTAAGTCAATGGGGAGCCATTGGGGGTCTCTTGTGCCCAGAGGTAAGAAACCTATGCCCTCTTTAGGGTGTGTTCTGACACAGGTTGCAAACTTCTTCAAATGTAGTAGAATTTGACCTTTCTACAAAATTCCCTCTCTCTTGCTACAGTCAAGTCAAAGTTGGTCTCAATGTTAAGTCTGTGGGATTTTCCCCATTCTATGTCAATGGGGAGCAGAATTTAGGGGTGATACTCTTGTGCCCGAGGGTAAAACCTATACCCTCTTCTTGAGGGTATGTTCACAAGCCTGAGTTGCAAACTTCTTCAAATGTAGTAAATTTGACCTTTCTACAGGCCTCTCTGCTTCTGATCCGTCCAAGTTGGTCTCAATGTTAAGTCTATAGGACTTTGAGGAGCAGATGTACCCGCCCACCCTTAGAAAAGTCATAGCATTCGAATAAAGAGTATACGATTCGATACCTCATTCATGGGTCTCGACAAAGCGATCTTGGGACTAGATTCTGTGACTTTATCTGGGAAGAAGAATAAGAAGAAAAAAAAAAAAAATAAGCCTGAGAGATAACAATAGTAGTGCTTTGCTTCACAAGCACCACTAATAAGCCTGAGAGATAACAATAGTAGTGCTTTAGCCGCCAAGCACCACTATCAATAATAAGCCTGAGAGATAACAATAGTAGTGCTTTTTAGCCCATGGCTTTTTACCACTAATAATAAACCTGAGATAACGTAAATAATATGCTCAACCTGAGAGATAACAATAGTAATTAGCCCGGCTTAGCAAGCACCACTAATAATAATAATAAGCTAGAGAGATAACAATAGTAGTGGCAAGCCGCCAAGCACCACTAATAATAAACCTGAGATAACAATAATGGTGGCACCGCCAAAGCACCACTAATAATAAGCCTGAGAGATAACAATAGTGAATTAGCACAGCCGCCAAGCACCACTAAATATCCCAAGCTTTGAACATCTCAAGGAGCACTGTTCAATCCATCATCCAAATGGAAAAAATATGCTAGCTAAAGCCTACCAAAGGACATGGCGATCCACCTAAACTGACCAGACCGAGCAAGGAGAGCACTGGTCAGGGAAACTCAAGGAAGGCCCATGGTCACTCTGAGAAGGAGCTGCAGAAATCCACAGCTCAGTGGGAGAATCTGTCCACAGAAGGACAACTGTAAGTAAATGTACTCCTGGAAATCTGGCCTATATGGAAAGTGGCAAGAAAGAAAGAAAAGAAAAGAAGACATAAAAAGTCCTGTTTGCAGTTTGCCCAGGAGCCGTGTGGGGACACAGCAAACATGTTGAAAGATGCTCTGGTCAGGCAAGGACAGCGTTGAACTTTGGGCCTAAATGCAAAAGCACTTTCATTATTGGCTGAAAGTAACACTGCTCACCACCTGAACACACCATCTCCCTGCTTAAGAAACATGGTGGTGGCAGCATCATGCTGTGGGGATGCTTTCCTTCAGCAGGGACAGGGAAGCTGGTCAGAGTTGATGGGAAGATGGATGGAGCTAAATACAGGAGCAATCTGGAAGAAAACCTGTTAGGCTGCAAAAGGACTTGAGACTGGGAGGATTCAACTTCCAGCAATGACAATGACCCTAAACATGCAGCAAGAGCTACAAGGGAATGGTTTAGAATATTCATGTGTTAGAATGGCCCAGTCAAAGTCCAGACCTAAATCCAAATGAGCATCTGTGGCAAGACTTGAAAATTACTGTTCACAGACGCTCTCCATCCTATTTTGCTATGAAGAATGGGCAAAAATTTCAGTCTCCTAGATGTTACCAAAGCTGGTAGAGACATACCCCAGAAGACTTGCAGCTGTAATTGCAGTGAAAGGTGGCTCTACAAAGTATTGACACAGTGGGGCTGAATACAAATGCTGCATACATTTCAGATTTTATTTGTAGGGTACAAGAAAACCTGTATCATTTAAGTGCCACTTCACAGTGTGTGCTTTAGTTTTTGTTGGTCTATCACAGAAAATCTCAATTAAAAAACATTTAAGTTTGTGGTTGTAAGGTGTCAAAATGTGTAAAAGTTCAAGGGAGTATGAATACTTTTTCAAGAAACTGTATAATCCCCTCTTCTTTGGGTTTTTGTCCCTCCAGTCATCTGTGAGGCCAAGCTCTTTAGTAATAATATTCAATACTCTTGATTTTCCTGTGCTTGGTCTCAGGTCTGAGGAAGATCTATCTAATCTACCATTTTGTACTGTATTGAAATCTCCCCCCATCAAAATTATCCCCTTTGCCTCACTAGTTATTAGTTTAGCTATTTGTTTAAGAAATGTCTCACCCTCCTCATTTGGGACATATACCTTTAATATTGAGATAGTCATGTCTCCTGTCGTCCCTACAATCATTACATATGTTACATATTGTTGTCTCTAATTTCCCTTTCAACCTTGTATGGTATCCCTTTACTAATCAGAATGGCCACTGCTCTTCTTTTACCGCCTGGGGCTTGCTTGTATTACCTGGTTCACCCATTCCCTTTCAAGTTTTTCTATGTTCTGTCTTTGTCAGATGTGTCTCTTGTAATAATGCAATTGAGCACTGTAATTTTTTCAGTTGGGTCAGTATCTTCTTTCTCTATTTCAGTTTGCTAATCAAGTAGTGTGTAAACTAGCCTCTCTTCTAGTCATCTGTATTAAAACAGGCAGACATGTATGTACACATACATTCATATTGCTCTTTAACCCTGTCGTTTTTGGTATTTTTACTATACCTATACCGTTGTTGAGTTTATTCACTGTGGGCACTCAGGTCTACTTCTGGCACCAGGGCTTTCGTTCACACTGCCAGCCACATACGTCAGTTCGAATTTGTGCTCAGATCGGTTGTCTGTCTTGGCGGTTCACATTCACGCTTCGTGACCTGTATCTGACTGTAATGCTGAGCGCGCCGATGCCTCCGAAGCGTCACGCATAGCATATTGTCCCCGTTTTACCGCGGGTCAGCAACAACAAAACACTCATATCTATGGGGCGACTCATGGCATTAAAATGGGCGTTAGTAGCTCCGCGCATGTATGGCACTTTGCTCTGGAGGACAAAGAAACAGTGGTGGCTGTACGCAGAGCAGGTCGAAAAGGAAAAAAGTCAATTAATCTGGCTTCTCCATCCTTCTGCGGCTGTTATCGCATCTCCTCCATTTTTACCTTCCCGGCGCTGCCGGTGCAGGCCCGATGATGTCAGCACATGCATTATAAGCAAAAAAAGCCACATGAATTCGATCTGGCGCGTTCATTCAGGTGCATGGCCGCCAGTGGATCGTATCGATTAACCTGGTTAATCCGATCCGAATAACCTAGTTATTTCCAGCTGAAGAGCAATTGTGGGGACTTTAATATTCATGTAGATAATGACAAGATCCTCTGACAGCTACTAATTTACTAGATTCCATGGGCATTGTTCAAAATATAACTGGGCCCCTCACAGCTTCTGACCCTTGATTTAATCCTGTCGTTTGGTCTTAGATAATGTAACAGAACTGCCTCCAGATGAATTATTATTTCTGACCACCATCTCATTACATTTGATTTTCACTTTAATCAAAACACAAATACTACAACTCGCTTCTGATCCAAGCGTACAATCACTTCAAGATACCAGCTAATGTGATTGTTAATCTCGATCTGTATGGATTTCCTGACAGTGGAAATATCCTGTCTTGCTGAACTTGAAAGTAATATAGTTATCTAACATCGCTTCATTCCACCTTAGATAAATTGCTCCGTTAAAAATTAAAAAAGGTCAGAGAGAAAACAAAACATCGCCGGTAACATCCCGCGAACTAGAGCGTAAGTGGCGGCAAACTAGATTGATGGTCTTTGAACTAGCATGGAAGAACTATAGGGAAGCTATAAAAAGGCTCTTAGAGCTGTGAAATCAGAATACCTATTATTGCTAATTGAAAATAACAAAAATAATCCTAGGTTTCTAGTTAACATGATATCCAAGCTGACTAATAGCCAGCTACTCAAATGTACTCAAACTACTACTCAAACTGTACCAACATTGTTTTCTAGTGGTGAATTTATGAACTTTTTTGACCAAAAAATTTGTTTAATTAGACAGAATATTATAAAAAGTAACTCCAAGTAACTACAGTGGCTGGCCTTGACAAAGGCAAGTATGTCTGCAACCATCTTATTTGAATCATTTACTCGATTGACCAGTCGAATCTAGCGTCTTTAATCCTTTCCTCTAAATTCATCTACTTATAGCTTAGATCCTGTTCAACAATGCTACTCAAAAGATATATGATTCCAATAGTGATTAAACCTCCTACTAACAATAGTTAACTCCTCTATTAGCATTAGTTGTTACCCAAATCTCTTCTTAAACTAGCGGTGATTAAACCTTTGCTGAAGAAGCCTTGGATCCTAGTAATGCTAAACTATAGACCAATATCTAACCTCCATTTATCTCAAAATAATAGAAAAAAGTTGTTGCCAGTCAACTAACCTGCGTTCTTACTGAGGAAAACCATATTTATGAAATGTTTCAGTCTGGGTTTTAGAGAGCCAACCACAGCACAGACTGCTCTGCTGAAGGTAGTGAATGATCTTCTCTTATCTGCTGATCAGGGCTATGCCTCGCACTCCTAGTGCTGCTTGATGCCAGGTGCTGCTTTTGATATGACCCAGTCATGCCATTCTCCTAGATAGACTTAGACATGTTGTTGGTATCAGGGGTAGCCCTCTCTTCAGTTCAGATCCTACCTTTCAGATAGCTATCAGTATCTTGAATATAAATAGTGATTCCTCTGAGCACGTCATAAGGGTGAAATATAGATACATGATTTTTTTAGGTCCTTGCTGTTTTTAAGCTGTACATGCTACCTTTAGGCTCCAGTCATTAAATGCTTTGGAATTGGTGTCATTGTTTTCGCGGGGCGATACACAATTTATATACTCGTAAGCGAGGAGGACAGACAGCAATTTCAGAAAATGGAAAAATCAAGTCAAGTCGAGTCAACTTTATTGTCATCTCTGCTATAACACTGTACAGATACATAGAGAGCCCGAAGGCGTGGCTCAGGTTATTTCCAGTGCAAACAAACAAAGAACAGTAGAACAGAGAATAAATAGGCAGTGGCACGACTAGGCACATGGAATAACAATAAATAAGTAAAAATACTAAAATAGCCATTAAACAATATACATTTTAAACTTCAGACAATATGCAATATACATTTTAAACTAGACAGGGTTTTTTTATTTTTTTTATATATACATATATATATATATATATATATATATATATATAATATATATATATAATTAGAGGCTAGAAACAGACATAGAGGTAAACATGTTTGTCAAGTCAGGATGCAGTATTCTTAACAGTTGATATTGACATTTACACTGAATGTGCAAGAGGTAGAGTTATAATAGACAGATACTATATCCGGACTATTTTCAAGTACAATGTTCAGTATATGTGCAAATATGCAAACATTTAAACAGGTGCAAACTGACATTTTACATTGGATGTGCACGAGGTAGAAGATTATAATATGACAGATACTATATTCAGCTATTTATGTGTACAATGTTTCAGTGTATGTGCAGACATTTGTAAAGCAGCGTATAATGTTTGTGCAAATAAGTGGCAGCAGTGCAGTATCATAACAGTAGTTATTGTGCATCAAAGTGACGGTGGTGTGTAAAGTAAGGTGCAGTAAAGTGCAGTGGTGCAACAGAAACAGTTTCTTCACAGTCCAGGTGTGTGTGTGGGGGGAAGTGTGATGGCAGGGAGTGAGTTCAAGAGTCTGATGGCTTGTGGGAAGAAGCCATCACGCATCCTGGAGGATCGAGACCTGATGCTGCGAAAGCGTCTGCCAGATGGAAGGAGTGTGAACAGTCTGTGTGAAGGGTGTGAGGGGTCGAGCACGATGCAGGAGGCCCTTCTGATGCAGCGCTTGTAGAAGATGTCCTGCAGCGGCGGAAGAGACGCTCCGATGATGTTGCCAGCTGTTTTGACCACCCTTTGAAGCCGCCTGATATCGGCAACAGCACTGTTACCGAACCAGGCAGAGATGCAGCTGGTCAGGACGCTCTCTATGGTGCCCCTGTAGAATGCGGTGAGGGTGGGAGGGGGCAGGTTGGCGCGCTTCAGCCGTCTCAGGAAGTGGAGACGCTGCTGGGCCTTTTTGGTGATGGAGGTGGTGTTGGTGGTCCAGGTGAGATCGTCTGAGATGTGGACTCCCAGGAACTTGGTGTTTTTTACAGTCTCAACCGTGGAGCCGTGGATGCTGAGTGGTGTGTGGGTGGAGCGAGTTCTCCTGAAGTCGACGATCATTTCCTTTGTTTTGTCCACATTCAGCGACAGGTTGTTCTCACTGCACCAGGCAGCCAGCTGCTGAACCTCATCTCTATACGCCGACTCATCGTTGTTGCTGATGAGCCCCACCACGGTCGTGTCATCGGCGAATTTGATGATGTGGTTTGAGCTGTGCAGGGCGGTGCAGTCGTGGGTCAGGAGTGTGAACAAAAGTGGGCTGAGAATGCAGCCCTGAGGAGCTCCGGTACTCAGCCTGATGGTGCTGGAAATGTTGTCGCCGATTCGGACGGACTGAGGTCTCTGACAGGAAATCCAGAATCCAGTTACAGAGTGAGGTGCTCAGTCCCAGCTTGCTCAGTTTCATACACAGTCTTTGGGGGATGATGGTGTTGAATACTGAACTAAAGTCTATGAACAGCAATCTAACATAAGAGTCTTTATTGTCCAAGTGTGAGAGGGAAAGGTGAAGTGCAGTGGATATCGCGTCCTCAGTCGACCTGTTTGTGCGATAGGCAAACTGCAGAGGGTCCAGTGAGTGGGGGAGGTTGCTTTTCACCTGTGCCATGACAAGTCTCTCAAGGCACTTCATGGTGATGGGGGTCAGAGCGATGTGCCGGTAGTCATTCAGGCAGGAAACTGAAGATTTCTTTGGCACTGGGATGATGGTGGTGGACTTGAAGCACGCTGGGACGATCATCTGGCTCAGCAAAGTGTTGAAGATGTCCGTGAACACCTCGGCTAGCTGGTCAGCGCAGTCTCTCAGCACACGACCTGGAATGTTGTCTGGACCGGCAGCTTTTCGTGGGTTGACCTTGGCGAAGGTTCTCCTCACGTCAGCTGCAGGCAGAGGTCTGGTCGGTGATGGGAGGCGTTGCTTTCGTCGTCTGCATGTTGTTCAGTGCATCAAACCGTGCGTAGAACTTGTTCAGTTCCTCAGGGAGTGTGGCATCCCCCTCACAGCTGCTTGGTGCTGGCTTGTATTGGGTGACAGCCTGGATGCCCTGCCATAGCCTGCGAGAGTCTTTTGTGTCGTTGAAATGGTTCTGGATCTTTTTTGCGTGTGCTCGCTTTGCTTGACGGATAGAGCGAGAGAGGTTAGCCCTGGCTGTTCTGAGGGCAGCTTTACTCCCGGACCAGAAAGCAGCATCTCTCTCTCAGCAGCGCACGCACCTGTGCTGTGAACCTGGGCTTCTCGTTGGCTCTAGTGGTGATGTTCTTCAGGACGGTAACATCCTCTATGCACTTGGAGATGTAGCAAGTCACAGATTCTGCAAACTCGTCCAGGTTAACGCAGCCGTCGTACGTCGCCGCCTCTCTAAAAACATTCCAGTCCGTGCACTCAAAACAGTCCTGGAGTGCTGAGACAGCTCCACTGGGCCAGACTCTGATGGTTTTCCTGGCAGGTCTTGTGCGTTTCAGCAACGTTGAGTATGTGGGCAGCAGCATCATTGTAGCGTGGTCTGAAGAGCTGATGTGTGGGCGCGCTGCTGCTTTGTAGGCACCACGCACGTTGGTGTAAACTTTATCCAGGCAGTTCTCCCCCCTCGTAGCAAAGTCTACGTGTTGATGGAATTTGGGGAGAACTGACTTCAGGTTTCCGTGGTTGAAGTCGCCGGCAATTATGAGAAATCCGTCCGGGTGCGCGGTCTGGAGCTTGTTGATAGCCTCGTACAGTTCGGCTAGCGCCAGGTTAGCATTAGCGCTGGGCGGCAGGTACACGGCTACGATTAACACCACGGAGAATTCTCTCGGCAGGTAGAACGGGCGGCACTTTATGACGAGAAACTCTATCTGTGGTGAGCAGTGGCGACTCACTTCAGCAGAGTTCGTGCACCAGTTTGTTAATGTAGACGCACAACCCGCCTCCGCGGCTCTTACCGGACAAAGAGGCTTCTCTGTCGGCCCGATAGCATGCTAGCCCATTTAGCTGGATAGCCGAGTCTGCGATGTCCGCGTTCAGCCACGTTTCCGTGAAGATAAAAACGCAGCAGTTCTTTACCTCACGCTGGCTTGATTGCTGGAGCCACAGATAGTCCATTTTATTGTCCAGTGAGCGGACGTTGGAGAGTAGGACAGATGGAAGTGCCGGTCGGGCTGGGTTAGCTTTTAGCCTCGTGCTAAAGCCTGCACGCTTGCCCCGCTTCTGTTTCCGGGAACAGCGCTTCCGTTTCGGCCAGCTGCGCCTCGTTGCCTCGCCCAGGCTCCGTAGCGTCTCCGACGGCAGATTTGGCGGAGGAATTGTGCATTTTCTTCCGATTTCGAGCAGGGTGTGTCTGTTGTAGGTGATACGCATCGTACTTGATCACAAACAAAACGGAAAGTAGACAAAACGGACGAGAATCAGTATAAAAACACTGAATTCCCTGGAGCGCTTTTAGCTGCTGCCTGCTCGTGGCGCCGCCGGAAGTGTCAGCTTATTTGACATAAAAAAAGTGGATGTCGGACAACTTCCTCCAGCTAAATCTGGACAAGACTGAGGTCCTTCTTACTGGCACTAACGCCACCAGAAGTCAGCTATCTGACATCACGGTCAATCTTGATGGATTATCCATCTAACATTAGTCGCACCGCCTTCTTTCAACTCCGTAATATTGCCAAACTAAGAAACGTGCTATCCTTTCAAGATGCAGAGAAACTGGTTCATGCATTTATTACCTCAAGGCTCAATTACTGTAATGTCTTATTCACCGGTTGTCCAAATACGTTGTTAAATAAACTCCAGCTAGTTCAGAATGCAGCAGCCAGAGTCCTCACTAAAACTAAAAAATATGATCATATCACCCCAATTCTATCCTCACTCCACTGGCTGCCAGTTAAATTTCATGTCGACCATAAAATACTCCTCTTGACCTATAAAGCTCTAAATGGTTTTGCACCGCAGTATGTAAGTGACCTCATTTGCAACTACAATCCGACACGTACACTTCGATCGCAAGACGCAGATCTTTTAGTAATACCTAGAATAAAGAACGTTACCATGGGGGGAAGAGCATTTGCTCATAAAGCACCACAACTGTGGAATAAACTTCCTACTAATGTTCAGAGCTCAGAAACAATCTCTGCTTTTAAGTCAAGGCTTAAGACTTACCTGTTTAGTCAGTCTTTTGGATATTAAAGTACCTTTTTATTTAGTTAAAGGCGAGATCTGGGAGTTCATGGTCATTTGAGATTAAAGGTGAAAGGGGGGATTGGTGCTGTCATCCTACTACTCTTGCTGATCACTCAAGTTTGCAGATGGTGGTTTGGTGTGATGCTGAGACCCCTGGAAGCCCTCATGTCTGTGTTACCTTCCAGCTCTCCTTTCTTAGCTAGGCTGCCATAGTTACTCTAGCATTGCCGGAGGTTAGGTTAGGGCATTTAACTTTCTTCTCTCTCTTCTTCTTTTTCCGAGCTGTTCCGGAGCTGATCCCGGGATGACGCTTGACTAACCGAACCCTCACCGGGACTCTATGGAGTTGCCCCGAGCTGACGCTGACCATCTCGACCCTACCAAGCTGACGCTGACCAACTGAACTAATTTCAGCTTAATGTTGCTGAGAGGGTCCTGCAAGTGGCCCAGCAACAACCCGGGATTCGAAATATCCCTTGGACTATTTTTTGTATCTTTGCTTCTTTAAATAACTAACAACTCATCTTGATCTATTGCTTGTTGCACATTAAATGTTCGTGCGCCCGGTCGCCCAGAGGAGGATGGGGTCCCCCTCCGAGTCTTGGTTCCTCTCAAGGTTTCTTCCTACTAGAGGGAGTTTTTCCTTGCCACTGTCACCTCAGGCTTGCTTGTTGGGGGGTTTAGGCCGGTTATATGTAAAGTGCTTTGTGACAATGACTGTTGTTAAGAGCGCTATGTAAATAAATTTGAATTGAATTGATTTGAATTTATACGACGTGACAGCACCTCTTCATAGTGACAAATTGGCATGTGGTAATAGTTGGCAAGAGATTTCAAACATCCTGAATGTTGATCTGAAAATTTGCAGAAACAAGTGGCGACAAGTGCGAGACCGATATGTTCGAGCGTGGAAAAAGTTATCCACGAAACGAAGCGGTGATCCTCCTGACCCGGTGTTTTGCCCAGCAATCATCCGCCATCTGGACTGGATGAAGTGTCACGTCAACCACAAAACTACAGAAACTAATTTCCCTGAAGTTGATACAGTAAGTGGTTTTTTATTTATTGTTCGTAATAACGTTTAATTTTTAATGCTAAAAACATTATGCATTGTATTATTGTACGCATGCTAGACTGCTAGCTACACACTACAGTGCCAAATAACGTTACGTAACAGCATCCAGTCTTGATTTAATGTATGTGAAATAATATTATTATTCAGAGCTACACCATCTCTTATCTGATCCTCCTTACTATGGTGCAAAGTAATCACACTTTTTTACAGTCAGTCAGATAGTCAAGGTTGACAGTTTCCAAAGAAACATCTAGTCAGGCATTGTTAAGCCACTGAGAAAATGTAGTGTGTAAACGAGTGTACCAAGTCTTCTTAATGCTGTGTGAATTTCTGTGCCAACTGGAGGCATTGTTGGTATTCAATTAAATTTTATTTATATAGCGCTTTTTACAACAGCAGTTGTCACAAAGCAGCTATACAATTTTCCAGCCCCAAAGGCATTTTCAACTACACGCCTAGCTCTTGAATGGCGATAATTGTACACTTGCTGGTCCGGAGTGAGAGTCCCTAAAACAAAGAAATAAATATATGTCAACAATGGGTTAGCATTTTGTTTTGAACAAAACTAATTTATTGAAAAAACTACTTTTAATCATTCCATTAAAAACTGTTGTTTTTGTTTTTCATGTTTTATTTATGTCAAATATAATTCAGTTGTCACATTGCATAAGATCACATAAAATGTTGATAGCATAGTGAAAGAATGATGCACACTGACTTGGATAAGGCAGCATGAGGTTCACTTTCAGTGGGAAAGCTTCATCGCCGACAAAGACCTGGGGGCACAGCACTTCACTCCCTGGCAATTTTGATGGTGGAGGCAGTGGCAGCTTGCCCTGAATCAGCTTGGATCCAAACTGACTTCGTGAAAAGACCCCAGCGTCACTGTCACGGCCGTAAGCTCCGATGACCACAACAGAGAAACGGTACCTTGTGTCACACACTACCATCAAAATAAAACTAAAATACCCCTTGTAGTTGTAAAACTGGCTGCCGCTGTTTCGTGGTGCTCGTACTCTGACGTGTTTCCCATCGATTGATCCTAAACAATTGGGATAATTCCACAGAGACAAAAAATCATCCTTAATGCTTTGCCATTTTGCTTAATCAGGGTACACAACAAACTCATCTTTTAACGATACTCATATTGCTTGGGACACTTCACTGACAATGCGCCCAACTGTTGCAGAGCCAAGCGTGTAACTGGCTGCAAGGGCTCTATAGCTCATCCCAGTTGCGAGAAAACGAAGGGTGACAGCCAGTCACTGAGTGCTGTCTACTGGGTCATTGCGAGTCTGATTGTGTTCAATATGAGGGCGAATTCGACGGAGCAATTCATCAAACACTTTAGGAGACATTTGGAAATACTGCCAGTGTTTTTCCTCGTCAATGTCTCTCATTGGCAAAACCAGAGAAAAGAATTCTCCATTTTGCTAACAAGATCTATTAAAAGGTTGAACGTACCATCTCCGTGATTTTCGCTTTCTTCCCTGGTGCCGTCTCAGTATAATGAAGATTAATGTTTCTTTGAGTGAAGACATGTTTGTTTGGAATAACAGATGACGATTTTAATATACAGGTATTCATTCATTTATTAGGTTTGTGGCCTCGACACTGACCCCTGGTGGAAAGGAGTACACACTACAGATTACAACGCACAGTACAGACGCAAGTATATCAGCACAAACGTTAACAACGCAGCTGTGTATGGGCACGCATACATAGCTCACAGCAAGTATATTACAGGCCTTAGAGGTCACCATTTCTGATAACTGCTATCAGATTATGTGATTGTAATAGGACAATACTTTTTATAGGTAACAACCTTGTACATGAGAACTTCATAATTTCATAATCAAAAATCTGATTTTGTGGCTAAACTCAACAGGCTGTGTCTGGGACAGCGGTCACAATTTGTAATGGTCTTATTTGATGTTGAATGTTCCTTGGTACTGCCATTTAGCAGAGACAAGGCTTAAAATCCATGCAAAAGAAACAAGCCCATACTGTATGTATTGTATTTTTAAATTAGACATAGAAACCAAAACACGCTACTCAAAACGCGTTAAAATAATATATAGTTGGAGATGAAAAGAATTAGAATTTTAAAATAAAATAAATCCTCGATTATTGGATAACTTTGATTGTAGCATAGTTTATCCACGACGCTTGATTTTACTCTTTGCTTAGCGTGTTTGAATACTGTATAATACAACGCATGAACGGTAACGCATTGAAGGTCTGTGTACGTTTTGCGTCCGCGTGACAGAGGCATGCGGAGCTCGAGCCGTGCGATAACGCGTTTCAGTTTTACGTAAACTGCGTATCAAGCTCGTGCACACAAGGAACTAAACGCTCGTTCAGAAGGAAAAAAGCGAAACAGCGCCCCTATGGTCACAAAATCTGACGGTCACAGAATACGGTGTAACACCGGAAACATAGAGCCGAATCTGGGGTGCGTTTCCCAAAAGCATAGTTACTAACATCGTGTACATTACCAACTAACATAGTGTTGCTAACGTAGTTAGCAGGTATGCTTTTGGGAAAAGCACCCCTAAAGCGGGTTAAAGCTCCTCCAAACCACATACAAAATGAATCTGCTGGTTAGCTTCCTCTAGTGCTACTTGAAAATAAATATTTACCACTCTGGTAGCCTTGTCGTGCTACTCTGCCATTTATTTGGAAGTGCATTTTATTCTCATCACAAGCAGCGTATACTTTCGTCTATGAAAAACAAACGATTCACATGACGATTTGACAATACTGACTCAAGTGACTCGCACACCCGGATCAGTTTAACCCAGAGGGAGTCGAATCCTAAAAAGTCACCGAAAATTACAGCTCTAGTAGGAGGGGGCTGGTTCATGCTATCCTATGCGCATGCGGACACAAGCTTCCTGGTGGTGACATGGCCCTTTGGAGGGTTGCTAACGCATGTTTTATTTCTTTAGGCTAAAAGGTCTTTAGATCTGTATCGACAGTCCGTTAGGACACTGAAAGTGGATTATTCTTCATTAAAAGTCCTACTCAACGCAACACACAGCATATAACTATCAAGCCAGTTTCTCGGTAAGTGAAGATTTTTGTGCTGTTTATGCGGTTTTGGCCGTCGGTCATGTTGCGAACCTGCAGCTACCTTAGGGGGTTACTAGCAAGCTTGCTTGTAAACCACAATAGCGAACGATAGACTGTGAAGACGACATGTCTTCTGGCATTTAAACAGGCGTAATGTGGCAAGCTTTGTTCTTAACTCGCAGTAAAGAACGAGAAGCTCTGAGGTTTAGGCGTCCAGTTTGGACACTGTAGCTAGCTTTTTGCTACGTTAGCTTGTGACAACGACGTAATATCTTCTGGCATCATTCCGTCCATGAATTCTGTGTATAACCATATGTCTATGTTAAATATTTGAATCTAAGTGTATATTTCGGCTACGAACTACATAAAACAAAACGAGGCCGTGTCAAGGACAGAAATTATTCTCCGTTACTTTATTTAGGAGTGAGCCAATTCGTCCAAACCCAATGTTAGTGAACATACTGTACCCTAACTAACAGTAAACCTAAATTGTCATAATCTAAATTAGTATAAATACAGACATAACTGTTAGACATACGTGTTGATAAATTGATAACAGCTAGACAACTAGCTAACATGGCTACCTCTTAAGCGACCGAAAGCACCATTTTGGGCATGCTGTTTGTTGCTAGTATAAATAGTTATGATGTTATTATATACCATTTATATATTTTATATTATTATAATGTTTTAGCTGTTGTAAGTTGCATATCGCATCGCCGTAGCATTTCGCTACTCACTACTTCAGAACCAAATGAATATAGGTTAGTTAAATAACTTAAAGCATTTTGCTTCAGCGTTACACGATTTGCATCTTTAATATGATTGAGGGGTAAAAATGATAAGGGACGTTTACTACGGCGACTAATTGCTGTAATGTAAAAGTTACAAACCGGAAATGTCATTTACACTCCTGTTGCCAGTTAAGTAGGGTGGGTACGTGTTAGCGATGACTTCACGTGACCAAATTCGGGTTTTACTTAAAGCAGTTGTGGTACAAAATGCTGAACTAATGTTAACTTGTGTATTACATTTTCACATTTATGACACATGCACACGTACATACACACTCCGTTGCCCAGAAGAGGATGGGTTCCCCTTCCGAGTCATTGGTTCCTCTCAAGGTTTCTTCCTGCTAAAGGAGTTTTTCCTTGCCTCTGTCGCGTCAGGCTTGCTCGTTGGGGGCTTGGGCTGGTTATAAAGCTATTTGTGATAATATTTGTGGGGAAAAGCGATATACAAAAATTTAATTGAATCGAATTGAATTTCTGAGTTGCCTTAAATTAATAAACCATTTAATAATAAGTCATCATTTAAAATGTGTCTGCAAGGACCTTTACGTTAGAATTAGAATAACTCAAACAACAACAAAAAATGACATAAAATGCTTGAAAAAAATAATTTACCTTTTATTACACAATATGTCCAAAGGCTTTGGACAGTGTTCAATTAATCAGAAAAATAATTGGCAGAATAATAGTTAGTTGCAGCCCTAACCAAAACCTTGTTCTTCTAGGACAAGCCCAAAATGTGTTAAGTCTGCCTTAGTGTTGTGGCAATGGTCACATGTCTTAATAAGGGTAAAGGGTAAGGGTAAAAGTATCTTATTGTAGTGGTGTCAATGAAGAATTTTAAGCTGCATCAGACTAAACCTGGCTTGGGAGGAGTTTCCATTTACTCTAGAAAGTGCTTCATTCCAGGTTTTCTCAGACAGCTGTACTACTTCGCAGTTGAAAATGCGAAATTCAATTAAATTACTTGATTTGTATGATTCTGTGTATTAATGTTACAAATACATTTGATTAAACTATTATAGTATGTGTTTGATGAGTCATTATTTTGCTACAGGTACTTATGTAATGTTATAACAGATACTGGATAAGGGGGCTGTATTCAATGCTTTCCTCAGTCACAGGAAGCATAGATGGAGACAGACAGAAATAATAACTGACTAATTGACTAATCAAAAAATAAAAGGACAGTTTATTCCGTAACGCGCACTTAACGCTTTATGTGCGCAGCTCCGAGGGGCGCACGGGGGATTGTGGGAAATGTAGTTCTCTTCCAGAAAGCACAAAAGCAGCTTATTTTATAGGTGAAATCGGTTCAAAAAGACCAAAAACTTTAGTATTTCTTCATTTTCAATTGATCAGATTTTAAATTTTATAATGTTATAGTGTAATCAATAGGAAAGAAGAAATATAGAATTTTTTTAAATCAAAAAATGTTATTCTATATTCTGATGGATACCAAACAGATAAAGTAGTGTTATGCCATAGATAATAAATAGACATTAATAGATAATAAAAACTCTGCAACTCAGCAATAAAACAATGTTCTTTTATTTCACCTAAAGCTAAAAAAAACGAGTCAGTTTTCATCAGAAATGTGCTGATTTCATAGCTGTCAGCATTTACACATCAAACTATAACAAATTTGAGTAGTGCAGGGCGTCCTAAATACAACAATATAAAGCATGTATTGCTGATTCTACTCAGACACTAGAATATTTAGCTTTATTTAGCTTATTTTATGGGACATACTTGACTACACTTTTGTAATGTAGACTATAGTTTGTTTACAGTTCTCAATAAAAAATGATAAAATGCAAATCATATTTGCCTGTAGTTAATTCATTGAAATATAAAAGCTTGTGTGACATTTCAGCATTTTGACTACTAACTCCTTACCAAACCGAATTGCATCGTATTGTGGGAATTTCTGAGGTATCAAAAAAAATCGAACCGTTGGCTTAAGGAAACGATATTGTATCGTATCGTGAGGAAAGCTCTGATTTACACCCCTAGTATTTACAACCTCAGAAGTATATTAGTCTTGAATACTAGTCTTTGAAAGTATTGTTAATTCCAAGGCGTCATTTGTAAGCTGACCAAACATAGTGAGTTAGGTGCAGTTTTAGGCCATCTGAATCGGGCGTTTTTCTGCCGTTTATGGCGTCAGGTGAGCGCGGACTGAATGCCGACTTTTTTCTGCTCATGGTAGTGAATCAGAGCATCCACCTGAGCATTTGTGACCTGCGTTTGGTCGGCTGCGTGTTTGGATGTTGTCAGTTAAATGCTGCATGCAACGTTTTCCTGGCTCCAATTCTGCCGAACGCAAAGAAAACGTCGCTATTGCGTTTACATGCCATTCAGTTGACATTCTGGAGGACAGAATAAGTCCCATGATTCTGTTAAGTTAGTTTAATATTCTTATTTATGCGCTTCATTGGGTGATGTAAAACCAACTTTGCAGAACAAAAACGGTCCTTCATGTGCCACAATACTTTTTTAAAAATACTCATAACTTTATAACTTTATACTTGTATATCTATTATATAGATGTAGATATTATTTCTTTCATATACAAGATAGGACTGGGCGATGTGGCATAAAAATAATATCGCAATATTTTTTAAGCTATATCACAATACACAATATATATCTCAATACCTTGAAGTTTCCTCTAAATCACTGTGTAAATGATAAATTCGGCCCTATATTGCATAAAATGACACCAATATAATGAATTTAGCCAAAGTTTAACATAGTAAATGCTTTTATTTTAAACCAAAGTATAATATAGCAGACTTTATACTTTATATTGGGGACAGGCAAGTGGGCAAGGGGAGCCATTGATTGCCTGCTTATTAAACGTGTAAGACCTAACTATTAAATTATAATTATAAGGTCGATAAACTATAACTCCTTCATCTTTGGTTTTTCTGTCTGTAGCATGCAGTCAATCACAAAACCAGGAGCCATTGGCCAATAGGATTCACAGGCAGAAACAGCCAATACCCCGCCCCCAACCTGCCAAAACCCACCCCTTTCAAACCGCGCGCGTATAAATCTCACTCGAGCAAAAAAGCTGCTCGTCGGTAATCTACATACGTCGACATTTAACACATTGAGAGGTAAAAGGACATTCGAGAGAGGAAAAATACAGTTTGCACGCAATATTATCACAACCGCGCACTCGTTTCTTAATTTTGTGCTCTCAAGTTTCACATTTGCGCTCGTGACTTTGAAATTTACACCCGCAGATTTTTTGCGGCAAACCATTTTGTACGCTCTAATTTTGGCCTTGATGTGACGCCATAGGCGGGGGAGCGAGCAGAGAAGCGAAACATGAAAGCGGCACAAAACGCGCATGCGCTAGGAGTTTTCTGGATGGGCAGTGGCGCGAGCTGTCTGCTTTGACGGGGCAGAAAAGCAAAACTGGAAAGCGAAGTGCATGCTGTCTGTTAAACAATAACGTTGGGATTTATACTCTATGGTCACGATATAGTCATTTACTACATTGCACGTGGAACAAGCTGAGATACATCCAGTATATTCAATATATCGCTCACCTCTAATACAAGATATACTCCCATTCCATGTGATGTCATTATGCCAAACCAACTGTGCAGCACAGAGCCTAATTTCCTTCATGTGCCACAGAACTTTTTTTTTTTTTCCATTTTCTCTTTTATATTTGTATATATAGGTAAACATATGTACACAGGTGAACACTTTGGACTACCTGATTACTGCCTCTGCAGGTAAACACACAAAATTACAAACTGGCTAGATTTACTGTCTGGACTATAGAGTATGAAAAGGAGTGTCAGACACTGTAGTATCTACCATAGGTTTCTGATATGGTTTCGTGAGCAATAAATTAACCCTTTTATGAATTACTATTGTGATTTCTTTTTTCTTACAATTAAATCTTGAGTGTAAAAATTTTGGCCTATCCACTGCTATCCAAGTCTGTTAAGGTCACATACTCGTAAATGTGTTTCTTGTACGAAAACTTTCTGCTTTGATTAAAAAATAATAATAATTAATATTCTACTTCTAACTGTGATTCCAAACGTAACAGGTAATTAATCATAAAAGCTCCTCTGCACTGTGATCATGATGACATTCTTTAAAAATAGGGACGCAACGATTATTCGACGTTGTCGACAAAAGTCGACAATAGAAATAGTCGCCGACAAATTTGATTGTCGATAAGTCGATAATTGTCGCAAGACATATATTTTTAAACGGAGTGAGACGTTTACCTTCCTTTTTACCTGTGCAGTACTAATGCTTTCCAATAGAGGGCACCAATACATTACACTCTGGTGAGATTCGCTCTTGCGCAGTAGCATTCAGTGACAGCTAGAAGAATGGCCCTATGGCGTCACATCAACGCCAAAACTAGAGCGCGCAAAATGGCTTGCTGCAAAAATTTTGCGGGCCTAAATTTCAAAGTCATGAGCGCAAATGTGAAACTCGAGAGCACAAAATTAAGAATCGAGTGCGCGGTTGTGATATTGCGCGCAAACTGTATGTTTCCTCTCTCGAATGTCTTAAATGTCAAATCTCGATGTGTTAAATGTCCTCGCGCACAAAGTAGATTACCGACGAGCGGCTTTTTTTGCTCGAGTGAGATTTCTACGCGCGTGGTTTGAAAGGGACGGGTTTGGACAGTTTGGGGGCGGGGTTTTTGCAGTTTCTGGCTGCGAATCCTATTGGCCGATGGCTCCTGGTTTTGTGATTGGCTTAAGAAAGTTCCTACAGAAAAACCAAAGATGTCGGAGGAAGAGGAACGACTACGGGTCGGTTAAACGCAAGTTATAGTTTATCGACCTTATAATTATAATTTAATAGTTAGGTCTTACACGTTTAATAAGCAGCAAAACGGTAACGTAACCAACACCTTTGTCACTCGCTCATAAATCTTATAATGGTATGTTATCATTTTCTCAGTACCATCAGAAAACCAGGAGCCATCATAAGGCTAGATAAGGCAAAGAAGAAACTTATTTATTAAAATATGCTTTTGAGTGAACTATCTTTGTTGTCTTTATTATTTACCACAAAATTTAAATAACTTCATACTAAATGTAAAAGCTGGTAGCTATATCGCAGCCATTTTATAATTATGCAATTTATAATCCGATTAGTCGACTAATCGTTTTAATAGTCGATGACTAGTCGACTCTCAAAATAGTCGCTAGTTTTAGCCCTATTTAAAAACACATCTTACACTTAGCCGGTGCCTTAGACCAAGGGCGCAAATCGCACGGAATGAAAACAAAGTTACACCAGCAGCGCACACTTGAAGCTACAATGCGCAACTGCAGTTGGCTGCACGGCTTCTTATGTGATTGTGACAAATAAGGGACCAGCGACAACTGTGGATTTATTTCTTCCAAAAAAATGTCTTAAGTCACTAGTGTGGCAGTTTTTTGGTTATACCAAAAATGACAAGGATGTCACTGAAGATGACTGATTTCCCATTTGCATTTTTTTTGCGCTGGCAGTGCCTTTTTTTTAATACAATTCCTATGAGCTTCACCATTCAGAGCGCTAAGCGCATGGAGCAGGGAAAAAAGATGCAGATGGAGACAGCTTTTTACCGCAGCACTCAGAACGCTTCAAGTGGAAATCTGTTCAACTACATTATTAGAACAGCGCTGCGCTCATCAGTGTCTCTTCTCTCTTGCTAGCCAATCAAAATCGAGGAAGGGGCGGGACATACACAGTCAAGAACTCACTAACAGTAAAGATAATGTTGACTCCTGTGACGTGTGTCTTCTGTGCCTGTATTGTGCGTGTGACGTGTGAGAGAGAACACTGAGCATTAATGAGTGCACACGACTTGCAAAAATGAAAGTTTGACAGACACTGCGAGTGATCATTCGGGAGTGTGTACATGGTAACCATCAGTGCACTTTCATAAAGCTGTTAAAGTTTAGCCTACAACGTTTTTGAAGCAGCACAGAGGAGCCTTGTTTGTGAAGTTATGTGAAGAATAAATATTTCGGTAAGCCAAAGCATTGTGATGTGTAATTCACGGCCAACCTATTTTAGTATGATAAAATATTTTCAGCACGCACTTTGTGTGCGCATTTTGGACCTTGGTAGTTTTCAAACCCTGGCTACAGTTTTGACATGTTTACTGATTTTGTTTATTTAGATTTTCACTTTGAATAACTGCAAAAAGAAATGGATTGAATTAGGGCTGGGACGATTTTTTGATGCAATCGACAACGTCTATTATAAAAATTGACATTGGAATTTTAGTATCGTTGCATTGTGTAAATGTTTTGTAACTGTAATGCGCTATGTGATAAGCTAAACGTATTGTAAGGGAATGTATTTATCCCCTCGGGGCTTACCCCACCCGGGCCATGCAAGGCAACATGGCTGCGTCTAAGCATTATGGGGCTTCTGGACAAACATGCGGCAAAACGGCTCGCACACGGTCTTCCAAAGTTTAGATATCACTTTATGTGCGCCTTCCCCACCTAAGTGTGTCTAATAACTAATGGATGGGTACTAGGGATGGGTACAGAAACTGGAAAGTATAGAAAAGCTTTGACGTTAACAGTATACACTGCCCTCCATAATTATTGGCACCCCTGGTTAAGATGTGTTCTTTAGCTTCTAATAAATTCAGTTTTTTTCTAAATAATATAGGACCACAATGGAAAAAAAGGAAAATCCAACCTTTAATTCAAGTGCATTTATTCAGTGGAAAAAAATCCCACATTAAGAAATAATTCTTTTACATCAAATCATGTGTACCACAATTATTAGCACCCCTGATGTTAATACTTTGTACAACCCCCTTTTGCCAACAAAACAGCACCTAATCTTCTCCTATAATGTTTCACAAAATGGGAGAATACAGAAAGAGGGATCTTCGACCATTCCTCTTTGCACAATCTCTCTAAATCATCCAGCGACCTGGGTCTTCTCTGCACCCATCTTCAGCTTTTGGGAAGAGGCCACCAGATTCTGATTTAAAATGTCCTGGTATTTCAAAGCATTCATGATGCCATGCACCCTAACAAGGTTCCCAGGGCCTCTGGAAGAGAAACAGGCCCACAGCATCACCGATCCTCCCGCATACTTTACAGTGGGCACGAGGTGCTTTTCTGCATACTCATTTTTTGTGTTCCTCCAGACCCACTTAGAGTGTTTGTTGCCAAAAAGCTCTATCTTGGTTTCATCTGACCAAAGCACACGGTCCCAGTTGAAGCCCCAGTACCGCTTAGTGAACTCCAGACGTTTGCGCTTATGATTGTGAGTGAGAAAAGGGTTTTTTCCGTGCATGCCTCCCAAACAGCTTGTTGGCATGTAGATAGCGCCTGATGTTTTGAGACTTTGTGACCCCAAGATGCTACCATTTGTTGCAATTCTATAACAGTGAGCTTTGGACAACTTTTTATTTCTCTTACCATCCTCCTCACTGTGCGTGGTGGCAAAATAACCTTGCGTCCTCGTCCAGGCTTGTTTACCACTGTTCCAGTTGTTTTAAATTTCCTAACGATTCCTCTGACAGTAGATATGGGCAGGTGCAGGCGAGTGGCTATTTTCTTGTAGCTATTGCCTGACTTGTGAAGGTCGACACACATCTGCCTTACTTGAATGGTGTGTTCCTTTGTCTTTCCCATACTGAAGAGTGGATAAGAGAAATGGCCTCTGTGTCACGTCATATTTATACCCCAGGGAAACAGGAAGTGATGAATTACTAATTAAATGTTCCTAAATACTCTGATCAACTTTGTAAACTACTGTAGAAATGACAGAAATACTTCAATTACCTTTATTTCCTAGGAATTGTTAGGGGTGCTAATAATTGTGGAACAGGTGATTTTATGAAAAAAAAAGGGATTTTTGTTTCCCCTTAAAATTCAGTTGAGTTGAAGGTTACATTTTTCTACAATTTTCTGCGTGAGAGTATGCTTCTGCAATAAAAATTGAATTTATTTTATGGCTTTTGACACATCTTAACCAGGGGTGCCAATAATTATGGAGGGCACTGTATATCGAATGTATTAAATGTATGTATGGTGGATTGTTCCATGCACAATGTAGTAAATGACTATATTTTGAATATTGAGTACAAATTCTCACATTAATGTTAAAAAGACAGCATAACACATAACAATATTCACTTTTGAGTAGGGATGCACAGATCGGAATCGGCCGATTTTTGGCCTGATCGGCCTGATTGGTGATCGGCCTGATTGGTGATCGGCCGATCACTCACGCATATTGCCGATTTCAAACCGATCTTGCGCATGCGCATTAGTTGCAGCACAGCCACGTGCGCATTCAGGCAGCATTAACATGTACGCTCAATGGAGACGGTCCTCATTCGCTTTGAATGGGGTGACATTGTGCGGCGACGAAATGAATTTTGGGTGCGTGAGTATGGCGTCACATCAATGCCAAAACTGGAGCACGCAAAATGGCTTGCCCCAAAAAATTCGCGGGCGTAAATTTCAAAGTTGCGCGCGCAAATGTGAAACTCAAGAGCACAAAATTGAGAATCGAGTGCGCGAAATTTGGGCTTAACAGCCAATTGGTAGAGAATACACAATGCCAAGTAGGCGTTACTTTTCGGACGTCGAGTTACCGGAGTTGTTACATTTTACATTTTACGAGTTACATTTTATTTATTTACATTTGTAAAGAAAATTTGTTATGAAAATAAAGCATTATATTAAAGAAAATTTGATTTTTGTTTGTATTTGCTGTAGAGCTGCCACTATTATATGTCACTATTATAAAAGTAACTAGTAAACAGGGAAAGTAACTACCGTGTTACATTAAGAAAGTTGAAACCCATTTTTTTGTGTCGATGTCGTCGACTACTCGCAGCAGCTCTAATTTTCTGTTATCTGGGAAAAATTGGTATCGGAAAAATCGGTATCGGCCGATCACACTTACAAAAAAATCGGTAATCGGAATCAGCCAAGAAAATTGCAGTCGGTGCATCCCTAGTAATCGCACTCGGGTGCGGACCAAAACAACCGCACCGAGACCCCCAAAAAGAGGTGGTCTCGATCCGAATCAGTTAGCGAACTCTGGTGCGGTCCTCCTGGTGAGAAAGCATACCGAACCAAAACAGGACCAAAGGCTGCGAATCACGTGATATACAGTACTGTGCAAAAATTTTAGGCAGATGTGAAAAAATGCTGTAAACAAAGAATGCTTTCAGAAATATAAATAATGATTGTTTATTTTTATCAATTTACAAAATGCAAATTGAGTGAACAGAAAAATCTAAATCAAATCAATATTTGGTGTTACTACCTTTTGCCTTCAAACCAGCATCAGTTCTTATAGGTTGCACAAAGTCAGGGATTTTGTAGGATTATAGTCAGGTGTACGATCAACCAGTTATACCAAACAGGTGCTAATTATCATCAGTGTCACACGTAGGTTGAAACACAGTCATTAACTGAAACAGAAACAGCTGTGTAGGAGGCTTAAAACTGGGTGAGGAACAGCCAAACTCTGCTACCAAGGTGAGGTTCTGGAAGACACTGTCATGTCATGGCAAGATTGAGCACAGCAACAAGCCACAAGGTAGTTACACTGCATCAGCAAGGTCTCTCTCAGACAAAGCTTTCAAAGCAGACTGGGGTTTCAAGATGTGCTGTTCAAGCTCTTTTGAAGAAGCATAAAGAAACGGGCAACGTTGAGGATCGTAGACTCAGTGGTCGGCCAAGGAAACTTAGTGCAGCAGATGAAAGACACATCAAGCTTATAGACCTTTCTCACAACTTCCGTATTTTGCACCAGAAATACGCAATTGCTGTGGAAACCTATTTCCTCCCCTGTATGCCGGTAACCAGGTAAACAACAAAGATGGTGCAAGAGTTGTTGTAGCGTACCGGACTGTTCTTGTAATGCCCAAAAGCAGCCTTATTTATCTTTCCACTCCTTCTCTGCTGAGGAAGAAGTAAGACGAAAATGGGTTCAAGCTATTCGGCGGGATGAAGGACCAACTTTTTCAATTAAAAGGGGGAGTACTCATGTCTGCAGCAGACACTTACACCAGAGGACTACGTCTTGGGGATCACTGTTCGCCGCTTGAAACCAGAGTCTGTCCCTAGCCTTTTTCCTTGGAACGAGTACACCTCTAAAGAAAAAAGGCAGTCAGTGTATGATCGGTGTCAAAAATGACAGCCATTAACGTCGGTAGGAGACGAGAGCAAAGACATCCCAAATAAAGCTTTGAAACTGGACCATGATTATGCGACGCCGCCGCCCGCGGGAAAGAAATTCCACCTCCTTAAACGTTAACATTAGGCTATCGTCGCTAGTTGCTACACACAAGACGTTCACTTGGACCAAAGGCAGACAGTGAATGTCATATTGTTTGTAACATCAGGACCACGACTGGTATATTGCTTTAATAAAGTTGTACATGTTCTCTGTACTATCCATACATAACCCTGTAACCTTAGTCCTAGGTCTAAGTGGACACACTAATAATTTGTTAGCCTGATTGCTCTCTAACGTTAGCTACGTTACTTACCTTGAAAGTTATGGATAAACTCTTCGTGGAAAAATGTATGTCCTTTATCCAGTTTGTTCCTCTTTGTGACGGAGTTTTCCTTCACAACTCTTGTCACATCGGCAAAGGTGATCTTTGGCAAACCCGTGAGGGAAGTTGTATAGACTCTCTCCATTTTTAAATTACCCGGCTTTCTGCTGTGTTGACATTAGACAGGAAGTCTGCATTCCCTGCGATTGCGTATTTCCGGTTTCTGTGAGAAAGGTCTATATACAGCGTACAGTGAGATGCAAAAGTTTGGGCAACCTTGTTAATAGTCATTATTTTCCTGTATAAATCGTTGGTTGTTACGATAAAAATGTCAGTTAAATATATCATATAGGAGACACACACAGTGATATTTGAGAAGTGAAATGAAGTTTATTGGATTTACAGAAAGTGTGCAATAATTGTTCAAACAAAATCAGGCAGGTGCATAAATTTGGGCACCACAAAAAAGAAATGGAATCAATATTTAGTAGATCCGCCTTTTGCAGAAATTACAGCCTCTAAACGCTTCCTGTAGGTTCCAATGAGAGTCTGGATTGTGGTCGAAGGTATTTTGGACCATTCCTCTTTACAAAACATCTCTAGTTCATTCAGGTTTGATGGCTTCCGAGCATGGACAGCTCTCTTTAACTCACACCACAGATTTTCAATTATATTCAGGTCTGGGGACTGAGATGGCCATTCCAGAACGTTGTACTTGTTCCTCTGCATGAATGCCTTAGTGGATTTTGAGCAGTGTTTCGGGTCGTTGTCTTGTTGAAAGATCCAGCCCCGGCGCAGCTTCAGCTTTGTCACTGATTCCTGGACATTGGTCTCCAGAATCTGCTGATACTGAGTGGAATCCCTCAACTTTGACAAGATTCCCAGTCCCTGCACTGGCCACACAGCCCCACAGCATGATGGAACCACCACCATATTTTACTGTAGGTAGCAGGTGTTTTTCTTGGAATGCTGTGTTCTTTTTCCTCCATGCATAACGCCCCTTGTTATGCCCAAATAACTCAATTTTAGTTTCATCAGTCCACAGCACCTTATTCCAAAATGAAGCTGGCTTGTCCAAATGTGTTTGAGCATACCTCCAGCGGCTCTGTTTGTGCTGTGGGCGGAGAAAAGGCTTCCTCTGCATCACTCGCGCATACAGCATCTCCTTGTGTAAAGTGCGCCGAATGGTTGAACGATGCACAGTGACTCCATCTGCTGCAAGATGATGTTGTAGGTCTTTGGTGCTGGTCTGTGGGTTGACTCTGACTGTTCTCACCATTCGTCGCTTCTGTCTATCCGAAATCTTTCTTGGTCTGCCACTTCGAGCCTTAACTTGAACTGAGCCTGTGGTCTTCCATTTCCTCAATATGTTCCTAACTGTGGAAACAGACAGCTTAAATCTCTGGGACAGCTTTCTGTATCCTTCCCCTAAACCATGATGGTGAACAGTCTTTGTCTTCAGGTCATTTGAGAGTTGTTTTGTGACCCCCATGTTGCTACTCTTCAGAGAAAATTAAAGGAGAAGGGAAACTTACAATTGACCCCCTTAAATACTCTTTCTCATTATAGGATTCGCCTGTGTAAGTAGGTCAGGGGTCACTGAGCTTACCAAGCCAATTTGAGTTCCAATAATTAGTTCTAAAAGTTTTGGAATCAATAAAATTACAATGGTGCCCAAATTTATGCACCTGCCTGATTTTGTTTAAAACAATTATTGCACACTTTCTGTAAATCCAATAAACTTCATTTCACTTCTCAAATATCACTGTGTGTGTCTCCTATCGGACGTCGAGTTACGGAAGTTCTTACATTTTACATTTTATTTATTTCAGAATTGTAAAAAGGTATGAATGAAAATAAAGCATTATATAAGAAAATTAGATTTTTGTTTGTATTTGCTGTAGAGCTACCACTATTATATGTAACTATTATAAAAGTAACTAGTAAACAGGGAAAGTAACTACCGCGTTACATTAAAAAAGTTGAAACCCATTTTTTGTGTCGATGTCGTCAACTACTTGCAGCAGCTCTAATTTTCTGTTATCTGGGGAAAAAATCGGTATCGGAAAATCGGTATCGGCCGATCACACTTACAAAAAAATCGTGATCGGAATCGGCCAAGAAAATTGCAATCGGTGCATCCCTACCTAGAAGAATTGATGCTGTTTTGAAGGCAAAGGGTGGTCACACCAAATATTGATTTGATTTAGATTTCTCTCTTGTTCATTCACTGCATTTTGTTGATTGATGAAAATGATTAACACTTCCATTTTTGAAAGCATTCTTTGTATACAGCATTTTTTCACACCTGCCTAAAACTTTTGCACAGTACTGTACATACCTGTTGGATCTTGCGAAATTTTTCCTGATGATGAGCATATCACTGTTCCTCCTTATTAATGCGTGCCACCTCCTGTATTTTCGCGATATGCGCCTTCGGCAAATGCCGTGCATTAATACGCTGTTTTCCAGCCATAACCGTGCTTGATTTTCAAACGCAATAATTCATCTGAAGTGGTGAAGGCACGAGATGTAGAAAGTAATCACCAGGGCGACAGCCAGTCCATGTAGGTTCTCCATCTTGAAACGGTCAACACAGAATCTTCTTCCTGTATTTACATTTTTGTTCACGCGGCAAACACATCTGACCAATAAGCGGAGAGGACGTTCTCGCGTGATTTAAAGTGACACATTTTGGTATGGGTTTTGGGTTTTTTCCTGTGTGAAAACAAACCGAACCAAGGAGAAAATGCTACAAGTTTACAAAATTATCAAGTGATTCGGACCAGAGCAAGCATACTAAGGTGTGAAAGCGCTCACCCGCCTGTAAATATATTTCCTGTTTAACAAGGTTTTTCCTCAAGTCTGACGTATTGCTAGCCTGAGTTCTGCATTTTGCGTGGCAAATGTTACATGTTGCGTTGTCTGCGTCAATTTGAGTAAAGTGCAGTCACACAGTTGAACGTTTTCGGCTTGTCGCCATGTTTTCAGTTTTCCGCCCAGTTTCTCCATGCATGTTCTTTCTTTCCCTGGCAACCGTTGTAACCGCTTCAATAGCAAATGGAAATTTAACTGCAGTAAATATCAATCTATTTCTAACCTATTGACAACCACGTGAGTGTACCAAAATTTGGCACTGTTTAATTTGACGTGAACCGATACCCGGTAGTACAGACATCACTCAGTACATTTAAAAGTACTGAACTCGCTACCCAACTCTACACAGTAGAGCCATTTACTTTATATTTTCAGTATTATTCCGGACATGCGTTCATTGCGTGGTTGTGATGCGGCTCCAAGTGGCACCTGGGAAATGTAGTTCTCTCCCAGAAAGGCCAAAAGCATCTCAATTTATAGTTCATATGAGTCAAATTGGCTCAGAATTACACCATGTTTTCTTACCCAAGTATTTCTTCATTTCCAAGTGATCAGAAAATATTTTTCCTATTCTATAATGTTAGAGAGTAATTAATTAATCTCGATTAATCTAGAGATTATAATTTTTGATTATTCGGCTAATAATCAGCTTTTTTTTTTCATTTAATGTAATGATAACAGTATCAATAAACAATTAAACAAATAAGCAAAGAGTTAGTAATTTAATGCAACAATTCAGCCCTCCCAAACACAAAAAATCAGAAATTTGCTCATTAATATTTAAATACTTATTTAAACATTAGAGCATTATTCCTTTACACAAAAACTTTCCAAACTCAGAAGACCTTTAAACATTTAAAAATTAGCATAAAGCACATGAATAACTGCAAATTTGAAATTTACTATTTTAAATTATGTTCTAATGAAAGACTGCATATCTTTGTGATTTTAAATTAATGCATATAAGAAAACATACACATTTAATCACAGATGGGATGTGGCAAGAGTCATGTCACAAAACATGAGTTAAAGAGGGCTGCAACTTTTTTTTTTGTTAGTCGATTAATCTGCCTATTATTCTCTCGATTAATTCTTCTCTATTTTTAATCAGATAAAAAAGCACCTTTCATTTCCAGCATTTTTTAATAAACAAAACTGTGTTTCTAGTTTTCTAGATTTATTTTTCACTCTCTAACATTATAAAATGGATTATTAACATTATAAAAAGTTTTGGCCATTATTAACCAGTTTGGATTCCTTTTGGCCTGTAACTCATTTTTGACTCATTTCTCACTCATTTCTGGGGTTCCACACGAGAGTCATGTCACAGTAACGCAGAGGACGCACATTGGAATAATCTTGTGTAATAATAATTTTGTGTGGGATAAATGGGATGAATTGACTGATCTCGAAGACTTCAGTGAATGACTTCCCTGAGAGAGTTGTGCACTCTAACAAACGCAGTACGTTTTTTGTGACGGCACGGCACTGCCTTGCCGTGAATGTTGCACTTCCCTATGAGAGATGTGTGTGCTAACAAACGCAGCGTGTGTGTTTACATCATGAAAAATGTCATTCGTGCATTTCTACGCAGTTTTTGTGATGGCACGGCACCGGTTCTCGTCTCCTTCTTATTCTTCTTTTATGGCGGTTGGCATCCAGCTTAATGGTGTTTTACTGCCACTGTGGTTTTGGGTAGCTTACATTAGGGGGTAGCCACTGTACATATGTGTATAATAACGTAGAACCAACTAATCGATTATTAAATTAGTTGCCAGCTATTTTAATAATCAATTTTAATAAATTTAATTGATTAGTTGTTATTATTAGCAGGCATAAAAATGAACATGACTTTTTAAATAATAGAAATAATTGTCCTGGACATAGCTGTCAGAATTATGTCAATTAGATGTTCAGAATATCGGGTTGGATTTTTTAATTTTTTTAATTTATTTATTTATTTTTTATTAATTGCCCAGCTCCCACCTCAAGGCATTACATTGCTTACTTAAACAAATGGTATTGGCACTTCAGTTTCAATGAACAAAATTTAAATGAGCAGTTATAAACAGGAGTGACGACTTACAAAAATTTCAGAGAAGTTCATTATGGGATTTGATGTTACTGAAGTGAATCTCAGACTTATGTCATTATATTTGAAGATTTTATTAATTAGACTAAGAAGAAGAAGTCACAAGCGGGCATGGACAGGAGAATACAGAGCGGTATCAGTTCTTTAATGCATAACTCAGATGTAAACAGGAAAGACAATCAAAAAACAGGAACAAAATCAGTTTCTTAGCTTTAGCAAATGTACGGAAATGAGATTAGTAAAGGGTAAATGTCTGTGAGTGAGCATATATGTAGATGGGCATGGTGGCCATGTTTTTGGGTAGCGAATGCTCTTGGAAATGGAATCAGATATGATACTAGGTCAGGTTAGAACACTGCTTCAGATATCAAACTGTCATGATATCCTCTACTCCTCTTTAGGCCTGTAAACATGATTAGGAAGCTTTTGACTTCTGTTTACTGTGTTAACTGTGTATTAAATGTTCATGCACACGGTCACCCAGAGGAGGATGGGGTCCCCTTTCGAGTCTTGGTTCCTCTCAAGGTCAAAGTAAACTTTGTCATCTCTGCTATATACTGTACAGATAAACAGAGAGACGAGACAACGTGGCTCCAGTTTTTACAGTGCAATAGGAAATAAAGAACAACGAACAAATAAGGCATAGAATAAACAATATATAAATAGAATACAAAATATACATTTTAAACTAGGAATGGAATATTAAATATAACTTTAAACTAGAAATAGAAGTAGAGTAGAGACTGTTTGGATGCAGTATTACCTACAAAAGTGGAAGTTGACTTTTACACTCGATGTGCAGGAGGTTAGAAACAGTTTCAATATGAAAAATTTCTGTATCCAGTCTTTTAATAAAACAGTATTCTTAAAAAGTATGACTAACATTTAAGTTTTGCAGATATTATAACAGTAGTGGAGAACCAGGGTGCAATATTTTTCAATAATTTGTGTAAAAACAGCTGGTTAGAAAGTGACCAGTGATATATATATATATATTCAGTGTTCAATGGTTGTGCAAATAAGTAGCGGAAGTGCAAAATTATCATAGCAGTGTTGTAGTGACAGTCATTTGAGAAGGAATTACATCTTTCCGCAGACAGTTCCAGTGCACATGAATGAGATAGTCAGTATAGCAGCATATGCATCACAGCGACGGTGATGTGTAAAGTACAGAGGTGCAACAGAGTCAGTCAGTTCACAGTCTGGGTGTGTGTGTGGGCTGGAAGAGTCTGATGGCTTGTGGGAAAAAAGCTGTCACGCATTCTGGTGGATCGAGTCCTGATGCTGCGATAGCGTCTGCCGAATAGGAGTAGTGTAAAGAGTCCATGTGAAGGATGTGAGGGGTTGAGCACGATGCAGGAGGCCCTCCTGATGCAGCGTTTGTAAAACGCAGCGGCGGGAGAGACGCACCAATGGTGTTGCCAGCTGCTTTGACAATCCTTTGAAGCCTCCTGTTATCGACAACAGTGCTGTTAACAAACCAGACGGAGATGCAGCTGGTCAGGACGCTCTCTATGGTGCCCCTGTAGAACATGGAGTGTTGGGAGTGGGGAGGCTGGCTCGCTTCAGCCGTCTCAGGAAGTGGAGACGCTGCTGGGCCTTTTTGGTGATGGAGGTGGTGTTGGTGGTCCAGGTGAGGTCATCTGAGATGTGAACTCCCAGGAACTTGGTGTTTTTTACAGTCTCAACTAGGGGTGGGCGATATATCGAATATACTTGATGTATCTCGGCTTGTTCCACGTGCGATGTAGTAAATGACTATATCGTGACCATCGAGTATAAATCCTAACGTTACTGTTAAACAGACAAACTGTCTCTGCTCTACTTCTATTTCTAGTTCTATCCATCCATCCATCCATTCGCTACCGCTGTTCCGGATCGGGTCGCAGGGGCAGCAACCTAAGTAGGGAAACCCAGACTTCCCTCTCACCCGCCACTTTGTCCAGCTCTTCTGGGGGAATCCCGAGGCGTTCCCAGGCCAGCCGAGAGATATAATCTCTCCAACGTGTCCTGGGTCTTCCCCGGGGCCTCCTCCCAGTGGGACATGCCCGGAACACCTCCCCAGGGAGGCGTCCAGGAGGCATCCTGACCAGATGCCCGAGCCACCTCATCTGGCTCCTCTCGATGTGGAGGAGCAGCGGCTCTACTCCAAGTCCCCCTCGAATGGCTGAACTTCTCACCCTATCTCTAAGGGAGAGCCCAGCCACCCTACGGAGGAAACTCATTTCGGCTGCTTGTATTCGCGATCTCATTCTTTCGGTCTCTACCCACAACTCGTGACCATAGGTGAGGGTAGGAACGTAGATCGACTGGTTTTTAAGAAAGGGGACCGGAGGGTGTGTTCCAACTATAGGGGGATAACACTCCTCAGCCTCCCTGGTAAGGTCTATTCAGGGGTCCTGGAGAGGAGGGTCTGCCGGATTGTCGAGCCTCGGATCCAGGAGGAGCAGTGTGGTTTTCGTCCTGGCCGTGGAACAGTGGACCAGCTCCATACTCTCAGCAGGGTCCTGGAGGGTGCATGGGAGTTTGCCCAACCAGTCTACATGTGTTTTGTGGACCTGGAGAAGGCATTCGACCGTGTCCCTCGGGGAGTTCTGTGGGGAGTGCTCCGGGAGTACGGGGTGCCGGGACGCCTCATAAGGGCTGTTCGGTCCCTGTACGATCGGTGTCAGAGTCTGGTCCGCATTGGCGGCAGTAAGTCGAACTCGTTCTCAGTGAGGGCTGGGCTCTGCCAGGGCTGCCCTTTGTCACCGATTCTGTTCATAACTTTTATGGACAGAATTTCTAGGCGCAGCCAGGGTGCTGAGGGTGTCCGGTTTGGTGACCTCAGGATCAGGTCTCTGCTTTTTGCAGATGATGTGGTCCTGTTGGCTTCGTCAGATCAAGACCTCCAGCTCTCACTGGAGCAGTTCGCAGCCGAGTGTAAAGCGGTTGGGATGAAGATCAGCACCTCCAAATCCGAGGCCATGGTCCTCAGCCGGAAAAGGGTGGAGTGCTCTCTCCGGGTGGATTGGTTCTAGATCTAGTTTAAAGTTATATTTAATATTCCACTCCTAGTTTAAAATGTATATTTTGTATTCTATTTATATATTGTTTGTTCTGTGCCTTGTTTGTTCGTTGTTCTTTGTTCTTTATTTCCTATTGCACTGTAAAACTGGAGCCACGTCGTCTCGTCTCTCTGTACATCTGTACAGTATATAGCAGAGATGACAAAGTTTACTTTGACTTGACTTTTACGCTGGGCGGCATATTGATTTTATCTATTAATTCGAATTTGCAGTTAAGGGGTGCGTTTCCCGAAAGCATATTTGCTAATTATGTTAGCTTTCCATAGGGACACACGAGCATGGCAGCGATTGGGGAGAGCCAGAGCTTGTTCTTAAGAAAGGGTCAGCTTCATCCGGGGTCTGAAATTGGTTCGCTTTAACTACGTTAGCAACTATGCTTTTGGGAAAGGTCAGTTTGTTTTTAACAAAAATCAGTTTTCTCTTAAACTTCCACCACCGACGCTCCCCTTTGGGCTCCCTTAGTTCAGAGTGGGCAGGCTCAGCCCTCCCCCTGCGTACTTTCCATAGAGACACACAAACATGGCAGTGATTGGGGGTGAGCCAAAGCTTGTTCCTATGAATGGGTCAGCATTATCCGGGGTCTGAAATTGGTTCGCTTTAACATGCTGAAAGTTTTAGACCCCAGGTATGTGCAAATATATTTTCTGAAGTTATCTTGCCACAACTGTAGGGATTAAAGTTCTTAGTCGCTACGACAGATTTTCTTCCTTTGGACTGTAGCTGTGACGGATTTCTGTCAATCAAACTCCAAGGCATATTTAAGATAAATGCAGATCTGATGAGAATTAAAATATGAGGGGCAAGGGTACACATTGTGAATTCACTGTCTACGAAGTTATGATGATGTTATCAGTAAGCAAATTATATAAAATTTGGATAGCCCACTTACTATAATGTTGATTATTTAGGAGTGCGCTTCCCAAAAGCATAGTTAGCAACTATGAGTTTTTATTAAGGTAGGGGGAGTGGGGGTTTCCAATCGGTGCACTCTGATAATAAAATACAACACACATTTTTCACGTTAGTCAATGTAGAACAGACTGCTGTAGCCTGTAAGCCTGGGGCACTTAAAATATGTGCATAAACACAGACACTTAAGTACAGACTCTATTGCAGCAAGATATGATAATGGGGAATGAGTTTTTATATCTGTTCTGGAATAATCGTAGTATGACACCGTCTTACAGAATCAGGGCTCCAGATGGTGACTAAAATGGCCGCAAATTAAGCTAGATTTTTTCATTTCATTCGCCAATGGCAACTGTCTCTCCATCCAAGAAAATTGAGAAAAGGGCTCGGGTGTTTCTCAACTATCTCTCTCTTTTTTTGACCATACTAGGGTTGCACCGATCGATCGGCCAGCAATCGGAATCGAGGTCGATTTTTGGCCTGATCGGCTGATCAACGATCACTCACACGTATTGCCGATTTCAAACCGATCTTGCACATGCCCATTACTTGCAGCACACTTACAAAAAAATCTGTAATTGGAATCGGCCAAGAAAATTGCAATCGGTGCATCCCTACACCATACATGCGTTTTCATCCTTGATCTGTGTAAACTCACATGCCGTGAGTTTGAACACCTGTGACTCTCATGTGCAACACTCCAGTTAAGTCAAATCTTCCCTTTTATTACAGGCTTTTATTACAGGCTAAAATGTTGATTATTTAGGAGTGCGCTTCCCAAAAGCATAGTTAGCAACTATGAGTTTTTATTAAGGTAGGGGGAGGGGGGGTTCCCAATCGGTGCACTCTGATAATAAAATACAACACACATTTTTCACGTTAGTCAATGTAGAACAGACTGCCTGTAAGCCTGGGGCACTTAAAATATGTGCATAAACACAGACACTTGAGTACAGACTCTATTGCAGCAAGATATGATAAAGAGGAATGAGTTTTTATATCTGTTCTGGAATAATCGTAGTATGACACCGTCTTACAGAATCAGAGCTCCAGATGGTGACTAAAATGGCCGCAAATTCAGCTAGATTTTTTCATTTCACTCGCCAATGGCAACTGTCTCTCCATCCAAGAAAATTGAGAAAAGGGCTCGGGTGTTTCTCAACTATCTCTCTCTTTTTTTGACCATACTAGGGATGCACCGATCGATCGGCCAACTTATTTTGTGAGTTAGTTTAAGGATGCATTGTGTTGCTGTCAGTTTGAAATTAAGCTAATTAAGCTAAGCTAATTAAGCTTACATTATTTTGTTAGATTGTTTTTTTTTTGGCCAGCTCTATAGAAATGAGTATTGTTTTTTTGCTCTGTGAGCCGAGCTGAGCTGGGGAGGGGTCACAAAATGTTTTTTGTCAGCACGTATCAATGTGCTCTCATTGCCTGCACCTAGATATCTGGTCAGAGTTGGCAACCAGTTTGTGAGCTTGTGTGATCACACACAGCAATACTTATTGTTCAAGTGGAGTTTCCTTGTCATTGACAGGTTATTAAAAAAATAGCTTATTATGCACGAATGGTACAATGGAATTTTTTTGTGGTTTTAAAAACTTATGTGTTTAAAAGTGGCAGTGGCAGTCAAATACTGTTGTTCACATTTAGTGTGTCAAGATATTTAAAGGTTGAAAAGAAATCAGAGTGAAACATGACTTTAGGATAGATTATCTTATCTTATTTTGCTATTAATACATATGAATTGAATTCAGCAGGCAAAGCAAATAGTTGGGTAACTTGAGTCTCTAATTACTGCATATACTGGTGTAAATGTCCTGCAGGGATGGTTAGCTAGTCTGTAGGACTAATTATGTATACCCACAAATGCTGAAAATGTATTGCTCAAAAAACTCAGTTATAAAACTGTGCATTTGCACACTTGCAAGCACTCTTCTAATCATAAATTGCACTCTACTTGAAACTGTGTGCATGTGGATCAGCCTCATATTCGGCTCACATTTTATAATCCCAATTATTTGTTTTTTTGGTTGACAATTTTGGTTCCTTTTTGACACTTTGCCGTGTGAACCCCTTTTGTAATGCATTCAAGGCAGCAATACGGGCTTAACAGAAGGTTCTGTTGGACCTGCTTGTACAGTTTGTAACAGAAATTCAGAATCTTAAACATGTCACATGCTAAAAGGTTTCTGTTTCTGCAGGTCCAGCTGAACACATTCTGCTGAACATCATAGTTTCCGAAAACATTTTAGAATTCATGACGTCAAGATCTTTTAATCCTTAAATCTGTTTTTCTCTACCCTGTTTTTTTTGAAGTTTTCATCTCTGACTGAGCAGAAAAATGGTGAAGCCAGACATACACACTCTGGCCCACCACCTGAAGCAGGAGAGACTATACGTTGCATCAGAGAAGCAGCTTATCCAGCGACTCAATGGAGAGGTGCTGAAAACAGCAGAGAAGTTATACCGTGCAGCCTGGATTGCCAAGCAGCAGAGGATTAACCTTGACCGCCTCATCCTGACTAGGTAACTTTAATGCCAAAGTGGAAAAAGTAGTGACTCATCAATTATATTGGTCAGTGATTAGTATTATCCAATCAGTAAAAATGCTATAAATGTCCATCATTTTTGATGGATTGATTATTCTGTATCACCTTCATGCATAGTATAATTAAAGTGAGTATAGCATAAACCTTAAAGTGATAGAAAGTATGCATGTGAATGTATACACTTTCTCATAGTTGAAATAGTTCACTGGGCAGATTGGTCAAAGTGAATATTACCAGATCACCAGGTAAATTATTCTCATAAATAAATGTATACATTTATATCTCACCTGAGGGGATTTGTTAAAGTAAATATTACCAGAGTATCAAAAATTCATCATGGCAATTTTTATGGATGTTGTCTAAACTGCATGTTTACCTGCAGGTAATTGTGCAAACTGTTTTACAATAACACTTTTCAGTTAGCCTGGGGTAGCTTGCTGCATTGAAGGGACAAAGAGCACTATGGTCCGGTCTAGGGCTGGGCGACATGGAATAAAAAAAATCACGACATTTTTAAGCTATATCACGATACACAATATATATCTCAATACCTTGAAATTTCCTCTAAAATCACTGTATAAATGACAAACTCGGCCCTGTATTGCATAAAATGACACCAATATAATAAATTTAGCCAAAGTTTAACATAGGAAATGCTTTTATTTTAAACCAAAGTATTATATAGCAAACTTTATATTGGGGACAGACAAGTGGGCAAGGGGAGCCATTGATTGCCTGCTTATTAAACGTGTAAGACCTAACTATTAAATTATAATAATAAGGTCGATAAACTATAACTATAACTCCTTCATCTTTGGTTTTTCTGTAGAAACTGTCCGTAGCATGCAGTCAATCACAAAACCAGGAGCCATTGGCCAATAGGATTCACAGGCAGAAACTGCCAAAACCCGCCCCTTTCAAACCGCGCACGCAGAAATCTCACGCGAGCAAAAAAGCCGCTCGTCGGTACTCTACTTTTTGCGTGAGGTCATTTAACACATCGAGAGGAAAAAAGGCATTTTGCACGCAATATTATCACAACAGCGCACTCGATTCTTAATTTTGTGCTCTTTAGTTTCACATTTGCGCTCGTGACTTTGAAATTTACATTGGCAGAATTTTTGCGGCAAACCATTTTGCACGCTCTAATTTTGGCCTTGATGTGACGCCATAGGTGGGGGAGCGAGCAGAGAAGCGAAACACGAAAGTGGTACAAAACGCGCATGCGCTAGGAGTTTTCTGGATGGGCGGGGGAGCG
The DNA here is from genome assembly GCA_032718565.1 of Distichodus sexfasciatus. Classification (NCBI taxonomy): domain Eukaryota; kingdom Metazoa; phylum Chordata; class Actinopteri; order Characiformes; family Distichodontidae; genus Distichodus; species Distichodus sexfasciatus. The sequence continues at coordinate 1,094,897 of JAVGVS010000100.1, read as the reverse complement.
AGCTGTCTGCTTTGACGGGGCAGAAAAGCAAAACTGGAAAGCGAAGTCTCGAATGTCTTTTTTACTCTCGATGTGTTAAATATCCTCGCGCGCAAAGTATATTACCGACGAGCGGCTTTTTTGCTCGAGTGAGATTTCTGCGCGCGCTGTTTGAAAGGGGCGGGTTTTGGCAGTTTGGGGGCGGGGTTTTGGCAGTTTCTGCCTGTGAATCCTATTTGCCAATGGCTCCTGGTTTTGTGATTGACTGCATGTTACAGGCAGTTTCTACAGAAAAACCAAAGATGAAGGAGTTATGGTTATAGTTTATCGACCTTATAATTATAATTTAATAGTTAGGTCTTACACGTTTAATAAGCACGCAATAAATGCCTCCCCTTGCTCCTTGCCCCTTGTGTGTCCCCAATATAAAGTATAAAGTTTGCTATATTATACTTTGGTTTAAAATAAAAGCATTTACTATGTTAAACTTTGGCTAAATTTATTGTTTTGGTCTCATTTTATGCAATATAGGGCTGAATTTATCATTTATACAGTGATTTAGAGGAAATTTCAAGGTATCGAGATATATATCGTGTATTGTGATATAGCTTAAAAATATTGCGATATTATTTTTGTGCCATATCACCCAGCCCTAGTGCAGATGTTGTAGCAGCAGTCAAGAGAACTACAATTTTAATTGTCTGGCATTAAATGTACAGTATGTCATATCAGCAGCAGTTTGGAATGACAATACTGTACAGTCTGGAAACATGAACATTATTGCTGTTGCACTTTCTGTGTTAGCAGTGGGGTGAAAGTTAAAGTACAGATACCCCTAGTCAAATGTTACTCCAATACTAATGAAAGTCGTACAGTCTTTTTTTTTTTTACTAAGTTAAAGTACTGAAGTACTTGCTTAAGTATTAAAAGTACATTTTATTTCACCACATTTTTGCATTTTTTGCCACAAAACTTACAATACCTTATGCCTCTGACCAGCTTGTAGAACCTGTAAAGGAACTGGTAGAATGGTACCTCCTGGATCCAACACCTTACTGTGACTGAAAGTTTTGCATGTTCCTGTGATCCCAGGAGCTCAGTTGTTGGGGACTTTATGCCCCTGCTATGGTCACGCAAGAGAAACAGGTCCTGGATGAGGAACCAGACAAAGAGCAGTTTATTCGACCCCTATGGAGAATAACAACATGGAGCTGTTGTTTTTTTATGCCCAGACGTGGGTCACCAGGTCTACCCCTTGAAGCCAGGCCTGGTGGCTGTGCCTGTACCCATGGGGCCCGGCCAGGCACAGCCTGAAGAGGCAACGTGGGTCACCCTTCCAAGGGGCTCACTACCCGTAGGAGGGGCAGTGGGGTCGGGTGCATTGTGAACTAGGTGGTGGGCAGAGTCGGGGACCTTGGCGGTATGATCCTCGGCTGCAGAAGCTAGCTCTTTGGTTGTGGAATGTCACCTCTCTGGTGGGGAAGTAACCTGAGCTGGTGTGGGAGGTTGAGAGATTCCGACTAGATATAGTTGGGCTTGCCTCGACACATGGCTTAGGCTCCAGAACCAGTCTCCTTGAGAGGGGTTGGACTCTCTTCCACTCTGGAGTTGCCCACGGTGAGAGGCGTCGAGCAGGCATGGGCATATTTATTGCCCCCCCGGCTCAGCTCCTGCACATTGGGCTTGACCCCGGTAGATGAGAGGGTAGCCTCTCTTCACTTTCGAGTGGGGGGGGCGGGTCCTAAATGTTGGTTGTGCAAATGTATCAAACAGCAGCTCAGAGTACTCACCCTTTCTGGAGTCCTTGGAGGGCACTCCTTCTGGGGACTCCCTTGTTCTGCTGGGGGATTTCAGTGCACACATGGGCAATGACAGTGAGACCTTGAGTGGTGTGATTGGGAGGAAGACCCCCCCACCCACCCACCCCTGATCTGAACCCAAACAGTGTTTTGTTATTGGACTTCTGTGCCCACCACGGATTGTCCATATTGAACACTATGTTCAAGCATAAGAGTCTCCTTATGTGCACTTGGCACCGGGACACCCTAGGCCGCAGATCGATGATCAACTTTGTAGTCATTTTGTCAGACTTGCAGCTGCATGTATTGGACACTTGGGTGAAGAGAGGGGCTTAGCTGTCAGCTGATCACCACCTAGTGGTGAGTTAACTCCACTGATGAGGGAGGAAGCCAGTCAGGCCTAGCAGGGCCAAATGTATTGTGAGGGTCTAGTGGGAATGTCTGGTAGAGTTCCCTGTCAGAAGGAACTTCAAACACGTCCCGGGGAGACCGGGGACATTGAGTCAGAGTGGGCCTTGTTCTGAGCCTCCATTGTTGAAGAGACTGACCGGAGCTGTGGCCATAAGGTGGTTGGTGCCTGTTGTGGCAGAAATGCCCTAACCTGGGATGCTGTCAAGCTAAAGAAGTAGGCCTATCGGGCCTTTTTGGCCAGTGGGATTCCGGATGCTGACAGGCGTCAAAACTTGGGCGTGGAAGGAGTTTGGTGAGGCCATGGAGAATGACTTCTGGATGGCTTTGAGGAAATTCTGGTCCGCCATCCAGTGTCTCAGGAGGGGGAAGCAGGGCAGCATTAACACTGTGCATGGTGTGGATGGGCCGCTGCTGACCTCAGCTCGGGAAGTTGTGGGTCGGTGGAAGGAATACTTCGAAGACCTCAATCCCACCTTCGCATTGAGAGGAACCACATGAGGTGGCTCGGGTATCTGGTCAGGATGCCTCCTGGATGCCTCCCTGGCGAAGATCCAGGACGGGCTGAAGAGACTATCTGGGAGTTCCTTGGATGAGTTGGACAAAGTCGCCGGTGGGAGGGAAGTCTGGGTTACCCTCCTTGGGCTGCTGCCCCCGCAATGCGACTCCGGTTAAGCGGAAATGGATGGATGGATGGAGACTGTTACAGATTGAAACACAACCTCAACTGGGTGAGCTTTATGCACAGGTTGCAAATGGAAATTTCTGGCAGCAACTGTTAATTGCAACAGGTGAATTTATTTCCACATTAAAGGATCATCACATTCTTGAAATACAATTCTGAAAAGGAGGTAATAATTTTGTCCTGTCCATTTTTCCAGTTTTTTGTGGAATGTCTCAGATTAGATTTTTGTTTTCCCTTTTTTTGTATTGTTCTAATGCTAACAATAGAAATAAATATGGCAATACCAAAGCCTTTGTAATAGCTTTGTTAGTTATTTGTGATTTTAACACTCCTTTTCCTCAGTTTTATTTTCTAACTATACAAGCAACTAAGCATTATTAATAAATATTTAAGTTACCTGCTTGAAGAACCATTTACATGGATTAACATACTTTAGAACATATTCAGCCCCATGCAAGTCAATGGCAGGAAAAATTGACACAAATCTGAAGTAAAAAAGAAACTTAATTGTAAAGAAAGAACTACATTAATATTAGATCAAAACTGTCGATGCTATAAAGAATAAATTCTAGATGTATTACATCCTGATTTACACTGCTAATGCGTGCATACGTAGATGTGGCAAATTTGATAATTAATATGAAATGACTATCAAGACTACCATGTACAAGATGACTCTTCTTTCCCCTCAAGGCGGTTCATTTCCAGAAGCATTGATGATGTCTTAATCCATGTGTCAGTCCAAATATAAACATTTGTTGTGGAGGTAGATTACAGAAGGCTTTTTAAAAGTGAAATTACAAGAAATGTTAACAAAAGTATAGTGAGAAAGCAAACTGAAATTCAGTGTCTTATGAACTAAAGATTTGGCTGGTTTATCATAGTTGGCATTATATAATGAATGATTGTGTTTTAACTTATAACATGCAAGCTCTTTTATTTTCACAAAGAAAATAAATTCTTCCTATCTTTTTACATTTTGACTTATGTTCCGTTTGTATATTGACTTGATTGGAAAAGGATTATTAGTAGGGATTCACGATACGGCAATTATAAACCAATACTGACAGCCAGTGTTTTTCATACTTATATCTGCAAGTGCCAAAACAACACATTTGTAATTTAGAAAAAAAAGATACCATTATATTAGAATTATAGAAAAATGCTATATTTATTTGCCTTTTTTTTGTTTTTAATCAGCTTTTTTAAACTTCAGACACAAAAAATGTAAAGATTTCCCTGAAGCACATTTAGTTTGCTAACTAGTACAAAAATAAGCTGATTGCTTAAACAATTAGTTAATTAACAAAGTAACAGAATTCTGAGCATGCAGTGGAACTTTGGTGAACAAAATCTGTTGTCTTTACGCGCTTTAAGCAGCAAATACAGATTGTTTGGGATGCACTACCAAATGGCACGATGTTGAAATAATTAGATGTTAGTGGTACAGTCTAGAGCTGAAATGATTATTCAAATAACTCAAATGATTTGATTAGAGCTGCAGAAAACAGAAAAAACACAGTACGTTTGTTTTAGGCTTATTCTAGTGTGTGAGTAGAAGTTAGCCATACACTCTTTATGTTGTATTCAGGACGTCCTGCACTACTCAAATTCTTTATAGTTTGATGTGTAAACTCTGACAGTTATGAAATCAGCACATTTCTGATGAAAACTGACTTATGCCTATAGAAATGTTTAGGTTTTTAGCTTTAAGTAAAATAAAAGTGCTGAAACTCGAGACATAACTACTGGAAATAGTAAGAATATTGTCTGTTGAATTGCTGAGTTTTTGCATTATGCATTCTATGGCTTAACATTCTATTACAGAAACACTTATTTATCCATTTGATATCCATCAGATTATAGAATAATTTTTTTTTTATAAATGAATGTTTACTGATAAGTGATTTCACTATAACATTATAAGATTAAAACAAGAAATATAATTATACAAAAATTATAAGATTCAAACAAAAAATCTCTCAAACAGCGTTTGTGACAAATGCGTTTTTACGCATTTACTTCTGCTTTTTGTGCACGGAATATCTCACACATACTTTTACATACAGAGGATTCAGGTCTTCTCTTGATTGCGCTAGTGAAAGCATTGTGCGGCCCATGCTCTAGCGAGTGAAATTTATTGAATGAAGCTTCGATCCTAGAAAACGTACCCGGTTACTTACGTAACCTCGGTTCCCTGAGATATGGGAACGAGTACTGCGTCGTAAGACGCTATGGGGAAAACTCCTTTTTCCTCTTCGACTGAAGCCTTTTTTTCAGTCACGCAGTGCAACTGCACGCTGATTGGTTTGTCAAAGTTAACTTGACGAGACCAATCAACTGACGGCGGTAACGCGTCGGCCAATGGCCGCGCCGCTTTACCGGGTGCCGTCATTTGCATGGGGCGGAGCCAACTGGCTCTATAAATGCGGCCGTTTCGCCGTCAAGTTCAGATTTTTCTTACGAAGCATCTGAGACGTGCAGCACATGGCACGGCAAGGAACGCAGTACTCGTTCCCATATCTCAGGGAACCGAGGTTACGTAAGTAACCGAGTACGTTCCCTTTCGATATTTCACTCGTACTGCGTCGTAAGACGCTATGGGGAACCAGTACAATCCTGCCGTGCCATGGTGGGGTGCGACTCAATATGACACCCAAGGGGGAAAAACCCCAGGGGAACGTCACAAAAATACACCAAGCACAGGGCAAGCCACAAAGGGGCCACTGTGGCTCGGGTGTCGCCCCGCAGGTGCCCGAACGGGCCCGATAACTAGGGACTCACACCAAACAGGTCGAGTAACCCATAAAACCATTCAGTCGGTCCACTGGACGGACTTATATAGACAAAACTCTGGACTGCAGAGCAGGGACATCTAGGTTATAAAACCTGATAAATGTGGACGGTGAGGACCAGCCGGCCGCCTCACAAATCTCCAAAATGGAAACCCCGCTTGACCACACCCAGGAAGAGGCCACGCCTCTGGTGGAGTGGGCTCTAACTCCCAAGGGGCACTGCATCCCCAAGGAGGAATAAGCCAGCGTAATGGCCTCCACAATCCACTTAGAAAGTCTTTGCTTCGTAACCGGACGGCCCTGGGCGCGGTTACCGAAGCCGACAAAAAGCTGTTCTGAACTCCTGAATGAGGCAGAATGCGCTACGTAAACCCTCAGGGCCCTAATGGGGCAGAGCAGGTGCAAGTCCTGGTCGTCCACCGAGGCGGGCAGGGCAGAGAGACTTATGACCTGGGCTCTGAACGGAGTTGAGAGCACCTTAGGCACATTACCCAGTCTTGGTTTCAGGACGACTCTGGAGTCATTTGGCCCGAATTCCAGGCAAGACGGGTTGACAGACAGTGCTTGTAAGTCACCCACTCGCTTGACAGACGCCAGTGCCAGGAGCAGGGCGGTCTTAAGCGAGAGCGCTTTCAAGCTCGAGGAGTGCAGAGGCTCGAATGTGGCCCCTTTCAGGGCCCTTAGCACGGTGGATAAGTCCCACGAGGGGACCGTATGAGGGCGCGGGGGGTGCAACCGCCTGGCGCCTCTCAAAAATTGGATAACCGCACTGTGCCTGCCGACCGAGCGCCCCGCAATAGGGGCATGAAAGGCCGCTATTGCCGAAGCGTAAACCTTGATGGTCGAGGGAGAACGCTGCTTGTCCAGCAACTCCTGCAGGTATGACAAGACCACCGAGACCTCTGAGGAGACCGGATCGATGTCCCGGTCCCGGCACCAATCCTCAAAAAGAGCCCATTTCAGAGCGTAGAGCCGCCGCGTAGACGGGGCTCTAGCTTCAGACATAGTGTTCAGGACGCGCTCTGGGAGGCCCAAAGGCGCCCATTGAGCGGCCAGACATGAAGGGCCCACAGCTCGGGCCGAGGATGCCACAACAAGCCGTTCGCTTGAGAGAGGAGATCCCGCCTCAAGGGAATTGGCCACGGGGCTGCTTCCAACAACTGGAACAGCTCCGACACCCACGGCTGGTTCCTCCAGAAGGGGGCTACCAGGAGAAGCTTGAGCTTGCGCTCCCAGACTCGTCTGAGTACCTGAGGTAACAGAGCGACCGGAGGGAACGCGTAAAGCGGAAGATCTGGCCACTCGTGGGCCAGAGCATCCGTGCTTCTCGTAAAGTGGGCAGTGAGAATTGTCTTCGGAGGCGAAGAGGTCGACTCACGCCCTGCCGAAGGTGTCCCAAATCCTCTGAACCGCGAGGGGGTGGAGCGTCCAGTTCTCTGATGAGACATTGCTCCTCGACAGCATGTCTGCCCCCTGGTTCAATTTGCCCGGCATGTGCGATGCTCTGAGCGAGCGCAGGTTGGCCTGGGCCCATATCAGCAGGCGTTTTGCAAGTGCAAAGAGGTGCCTCGAGACAATTCCGCCTTGGTGGTTCACATAGGACACCACAGAGCGGCTGTCCGAGCGCACCAGAACATGGTGCCCCTTCAGTTCTGGCAGGAAGGCTCGGCAGGCACGGGACACTGCGAGCATCTCGAGGCAGTTGATGTGCAGCCCTGCCTCCTCCCTGGACCAAAGGCCGGAGGCCGGTTTGCCTTCGCACAGGGCTCCCCAACCCATGTTGGAGGCGTCTGTCGAGACCACCTTCCTCCTGTGCGCCGCATCCAGACGCACCCCTTGGGCTAGCCAGTGAGGGTCCCTCCAACGGGTCAGGGCTTTGACACAGGCCCGAGTTACCGTTAAGCGGTGGCGCCCGTGGCGCCATGCCGCGAATGGAACCCTCTGCTGCAACCAAAACTGGATGGGTCGCATGTAAAGCAGACCCAGCTGAAGTACCGGCGAAGCTGCTGCCATAAGGCCCAGAATTCTCTGGAAGGCCTTGAGTGGGTGCGAGGAGCTCTCCGCGAAGGAGGCTGCGCGGCTCCGAATGGACTCGGCTCGCTCCGCTGAGAGACTTGCGTTCATTCGCACAGAGTCGATCACTATCCCCAGGAATGAAATTTGTTGGCTGGGTGATAGCCTGCTCTTGGCGAAATTGACCCTGAGCCCCAGACGCTCCAAGTGGCTGAGGAGAAGGGCCTGATGCGATATCAAAATCGCCTCTGACTGGGCCAGAATGAGCCAGTCGTTGAGGTAGTTGAGGACGCGGACCCCCATCTGTCTCAGAGGGGAGAGAGCTGCGTCCATGCATCGCGTAAAAGTGCGGGGAGCCAGAGATAAACCAAACGGAAGGACCCTGTATTGGTATGCCACGCCCTCGAAGGCAAATCTCAGAAAGCGCCTGTGATGGGGGGGCAATTTGGATATGAAAGTACGCGTCTTTCAGATCCAGGGACATAAACCAGTCCTCGGGGCAAATCTGCGAAAGCGGGGGCGTCTGCGAGCAAACTGCAAGGTGTAACCTCGTCTTATTATACCCATCACCCAGTCTGACACTGCGGGGATGGCCTGCCAGGCCTCGGCCCGCTGGGACAGTGGTTGAATGAGGTTCATGGATTCGTCGCCCAGGGGCAGCAAATCTGACATGTGAGGAAGAGTAAAATTGCTCTTTTTGTGAGGATGTAAATTTTTTGTTTTTATTCCCGCTATCACAGCGGTCGGACAGCCGGGCACTTGTATGGGCCGGGCAGGAGCCGAAGATACATTTTCCTCTGCACCCGGCGCTAAGCGGGGTGGTGAGAGGTTGGCGCAAAGCTGCTTGAGGGGTGGTCCGGCCCCGGCGGGACTGAACCCCTTCCTCTTCCTGCTTGGGCGTTCAGGAGGACTTTCTGGAAGCGGGGTCCAAGGTGATCTTGGGCCGGGGACCTGCACGCTGGGTGTTTGTGAAGCGTCTCGCTGAACGTGAGCGTCCTCTATCTTGACGCTCTCTGTGTCGCGGATCCGGAGCGGGAGGGGCAGGAGCAGCGGGCTGCCGAGTCGGCTCCGACCTGGGGCGACTGGAGGCAGATGAAGCGCTGGAACACTTCGGGAGGAAGTGTCGCATGGCTTGGGACGACTTCTGAGCCTCAGTGAAGCGTTCAGCAAAACCCTCAACTGCCGGTCCGAAGAGGCCACCTGGAGAGACAGGAGCGTCGAGGAACGGGACTTTATCCGGCTCCTTCATCTCCGTCAGCGTCAGCCAGAGATGGCGCTCCAGGACCACCAAGCTCGACATCGAGCGACCGATGGCCTGGGCTGTGGCTTTGGTGGCACGTAGAGCCAGGTCCGTCGCACTTCGCAGGTCAGCGAGGGAAGTGGCGTCGAGACCAGTTCCTTCAGAGGCGAGCATCTTCACCTGGAACACCTGCAGCACGGCCATGGAATGCAGGGCCGAGGCGGCTTGGCCATCAGCGGCGTAGGCGCGGCCAGCGAGTGCTGACGTGGCTTGGAGGGATGGTACGCCCTGGCCTTCCATCCAATGGCCGATGGCGGGCAGAGATGCGCGTCCACGGACTCATCTAATGGAGGCAGGTGGACGTAGCCTTTCTCCTCGGCGCCGTCCACAGAGGAGAGCGCGGTAGAGGAGGAAGTCCGGACCCTGGACGAATACGGAGCGCGCCACACCTTGGTGAGCTCCTCGTGGACTTCGGGGAAGAAGGGGGCGGAGCGTTGCTGGGGGGCCTGTCGGCGCCCCGGGAGAAACCACTCGTCCAGCCTGCTTCGCGAGGGTTCCTCAGGGGGCGACCACTCAAGTCCAAGCTCAGCGACAGCTTTTGACAGGACGCGAATGAGCTCCTCATCGTTCCTGTTCCTGGCGCTATGGGAGGATGACGGCAGCCGGGGGGCGGGGTCAGACTCGGAGCCCGCGAACTCCGCCGCGTCAGAAGCAGCCAGTGAGACGCTGTCGTCATCGTCTTCTTCATCTCCGCCGAACGCAACCAGGTCACTCGCAGCCGCTGAGGGACGCTGGTCGGCTTGGGTGAAGAAGACGGGATCAGTTGGGGGGGCGAGACTCGTGGGCACGGAGCTGGCGAGAGCTCGTCCGCTTCCAACTGCGCAGCCACTCTTCCCCGCCGTTTCTTCCTCACAGGGCCCTGGGAGGATGTAGATGGGAGGGAGGAGGGGGCGGGGTCGCGCTCTGAAAAGTGCGGGCAATCAGCGGAGGAGAGAGCGGCGTCTGTGTGGGATCTGCCGAGACAGAGCGCACACTCAAGATGGCCGTCGTCAGAGCGCAGCGGCTCCGAGCACGAAGTGCAGGCATTTAAAAATGCCGTTTAACTCTTTTAGAATAAGAAAATAAGCTCTAAAGCCGGAAGCGGCAGGGGAACGGCGAAAATAGCCAATTCCAGCTGCGAATGCTTATCAACGGCGAAGGCGTTCAGTCGCAGAGTTCAGCGTTGAAAAACAATATCTCAAGGCTGAAGGAAGAAAAATCTGAACTTGACGGCGAAACGGCCGCATTTATAGAGCCGGTTGGCGCCGCCCCATGCAAATGACGGCACCCGGTAAAGCGGCGCGGCCATTGGCCGACTCGTTACCGCCGTCAGTTGATTGGTCTCTTCAAGTTAACTTTGACAAACCAATCAGCGTGCAGTTGCACTGCGTGATTGAAAAAAAGGCTTCAGTCGAAGAGGAAAAAGGAGTTTTCCCCATAGCGTCTTACGACACAGTACGAGTGAAATATCGAAAGGGGACTACAATTGCTATTTTTTGAAATCGAATTATTTGAGTTATTCGAATAATCGTTTCAGCTCTAAATTTGACTACAAAAAATGGTCAAGGCAGTTTTGCTAGAATCGAAGCTTCATTTAATTCATTTCACTCGCTAGAGCATGCTCCGCTTGTGTTTCACACGGCCGCTTATTAATGATGCACGTTTTCAGTGGTGCGATCAAGACGAGACCTGATCCCTCTGTGTGTGGAAGTATTTGTGAGATATTCTGTGCACAAAAATGGAAAACTGTAAATACATTAAAACGCTTAAATGACATTTTTCGCGATGTTAACAGTGCGTGTTTGTGAGCGTGCACGTGAGCACCATTACTTGCAAAAACTCTCCAGTTCAGTCAAAACATCCCCTTTATTACAGACAAAATTCATATTTTAGCTGATAAACAATCACAACAACCAGCGTTCTGCTCACAATACAGCCATTTATTGAGATTTTCCCATAGTTTTTTTCCATAGTTTATTCCGGAACTTGCGCCCAACTCTTTATTGTGACGCAGCACCGAGGGGCGCGCGGGGATTTTGGGAAATATTGCCAAAAGCAGCTCATTTTATAGGCCAAATTGGTTAATAATGACCCCAAACTTCAGTGTTTTTTCATTTTCAATTGATCACATTTTCCTCCCAATCTTGTGATGTTATAGTGTAATCAATAGGAAAGAAATATAGAACCTTGTCAAAATATTTTATTCTGTATTATGATGGATACCAAATGGATAAAGAAGTGTTTAGACAATTATAGACAAAGTATTAGAACCTATTTTGGGGGAAGATAGATATTGTGATGTGATACGTGTGATTGTAACGTGGTACGTGAATGTGGTGAATTGAGGAAGGCGGAGTTGAATGCGTAAAGACAAGCTATTTTGCTTGCCAAGTTCATCTTTTCCCTGGACTTTGGACATGCATGGCATAAGTGCTACCTTTCTGGCTTACAATAAATGTGTCATCAAATCCCAGCTAGAACTGTTGGGCAAATCTAAGCATTATAAAGAAAAAGTCTGCTGATTCTGATATTCTTGTGCAATCCTAATTATGAGTCATAAATGTCATAATTTTCTGCTTAACTTAATATTCAAATAAAGTATATTGCTATTTTGATGTGAGTATTTGGATGTTTTTCTTGTTCCAGTGCTGAGGCCTCCCCAGCTGAATGCTGCCAGCATGCCAAAGTATTAGAGGACACACAATTTGTTGATGGCTATAAGACACTAGGATTTCAGGAGAATATCTATGGGGAGTTTCTTGGGCGACTGAGGGAGAATCCACGACTGGTCGCTTCCTGCTTGGTTGCTGGGGAGAGGCTTAATCAGGAACATACTCAAGGAGTGATACAAACTGTTTTTACTTCACTCTATGGCAACTGCATTATGCAAGAAGATGAAAGCTATCTACTGCAGGTATATGCTAAGGTCACTTATACATAGAGAAACATTATGTACCACTCTTGTTTGTTCAGAGTACAATTTATTGTCAAAAATGAATGCTACTGTTTGGGATTTGAGAAATTGATTTTTGTCAAAGATATATTTGATTTTATAATAACATTTATTTTTTCAATGCAGGTCCTGCGTTATTTAGTTGAATTTGAGCTTAAGGAGAATGACAATCCTCGTCGCCTTTTGAGACGTGGCACATGTGCATTCAGCATCCTCTTCAAGCTCTTCTCTGAGGGTTTATACTCTGCCAAACTTTTCCTAACTGCTACATTACATGAGCCCATTATGCAGCTTCTGGTAGAGGATGAGGACCACTTGGAGACTGACCCAGCAAAGCTGATTGAGCGTTTCACTCCGGTCCAACAAGAGCGCCTGTTTGGAGAGAAGGGCTCTGATGTTTACCAACGAAAAGTGCAGGTGGCCATTGAAGCCAATGAGGCCAAGTTGGTTACTCTGGTCAACACTTTTATTGGCTGCCTGAAGCAGAATACCTACTGCTTCCCTCAGAGCTTGCGTTGGATTGTGTCTCAGATGTACAAGACTTTGACACAGGTTGACAGGCTGGACATGGGGGAAGTGAGGACTATGTGCACAGACCTTCTGTTGACCTGTTTCATCTGTCCAGCCATTGTAAGCCCTGAACAATATGGAATCATCTCAGATGCTCCCATCAATGAAGTTGCACGTTTCAACCTTATGCAGGTATGCTTTCTTACACTAAGTAGTTCAACTGACTATAATCTGATGTTACAGTTCATAGCTTGTAGTTTTTTGATTTATTACTTTTAATTCCTATTTCATGTGCTGTAATATTCTAATTATATTTTGTTTCTCAGTACTTTTTGCTTATTAACAAAGCAAGACTTTCATGTGATTGAATACTGTGATTTATTTTCTTTAAATAATATTTCAACCAGATTAAAATATGTATTCTGTATGTTTGTCTATGGAGGGGAATTATAGCCATTCTTTAAACAACCAAACAACAAACAATTATTATTTTGATATTACATGAATTCTAAATAAATTTAAAAGGACTTTGGAAAAAAAAATATTTGAACTTAATGTGTACTGATAAATCTCTGCAACTGATGTAAGTGAGGTAAATGTTTGTTAGCCAAAAATGAAAAAGGTAAGTGCATTGTGTTCCCATTTCCATAAAAGCTAAGCTTTTATTTTGTCAGTAGTTTTGTGGTCACTGTAGTAGTCTGTGATGTATTCAGAACAGATGTCTTTCTCAAAGCAGAAATATGAAAATTGACAGTGAAAACTGAGTTTGACGCTGCCAGCACTGACAAATACTTATTTGTTTTATCTTCAAATCAAGATATTTACTGAGCGTAGTGAGTGTGCTGTGTACTTAAAATCTGAGTGCTTACTCAACACGCTGAGAAAGGCCAGAGTTTCTTGAGGGATATCATGAATAGGGCTACCTCAGTCTACTCATTTATAGCTTTTTCAAATTTTTATTCTGTTTTAGATGTGCTTGTCTGAAATATGACAATTTAAAAGGGAAATAATGAATACATACAGTTGCACTCAAACTTATTCAACCCACATTGCAAATTAGCAAAATTGGCTGAATTAACAAACTTTCAGCAGTTTGCAGTAAACAAGTCAAACAAGAACAATTTAAACAGCTCAACACAACTAACCTTACAAGTAGTTTCTCCACATTCAACATTCATTGTCACTTTTAATGACTACTGAAGTTCCGAAATAATTCAAGCCCTTAACAACAAGCATCTTTAGTACTTAGTAAAGCACCCATTTGCTGTTATGACCTGCTGCAAACTTGATGCTTAGCCAGACACCAGCTTCTGACAGCGCTCTTAAGGAATCTTAGCCCATTCCTCATGGGCAATGACCTCCAGCTCACTAATGTTCTTAGGTTTGCGTGCTGCAACCACCTTCTTCAAATCCCACCAGAGATTTTCTATGGGGTTCAAGTCAGGTAACTATGATGGCCAGGACCTTTTTCTGAAACCAAGCTTTGGAGGTCTTTGAGGTATGCTTGGGATCATTGTCCTGTTGAAAGGTTCATTGATACCCAAGCTTCAGTTTCATCACAGACAGCATGACATTCTGCAAATATTTTCTGATATTTGCTTGAATCCATCTTGCCCTCCGCTGCAAGTTCCCAGTGCCAGAAGAAGCAAAACAGCCCCAGAGCCATTGCCACTGTCATGCTTCATTCTTGCTCTTCTAGACATACCGCTGACCCATAGGTTGAAAAAGTTCCAGTTTTCAGTTCATTACTCCACACACAGAATCCCAAAAGTTATGTGGCTTATTTATATTGTTTTGAGCACATTGGTGCCGACTAGTCTTGTGATTTTGGTGTTCATCTTGGAGTTTGGGCATGGAAACCTTCAGCATTTAGTGTTCACCATACATGGAAACTGAAATCTCAGTGCCTGCTGCCGCTAAGTCTTGCTGCATGTCTTTTGCAGTCACTTGAGGGTTTTTTTGGCGAGCTATGCTTCCAACAGTACCTCTAGGAACATTCAATGGTTTTAATGTCTTTCTGTACCCTTTTTCTTGTTTGTGCAAGGAAATGATCTCTTCTCTAGTCTTTCTGGACTATTCTTTTGACTTACCCATATTTCTACCATGCAGTCAAACATCACTGTGATCATGCCCCTAGCCATTCTGGGTATTTGGTGAGTTCTAGCTCACGCACAACTGATGCAGCTTATGAGGCTCTTATGAGGGATTCTATTCAGGAAGTTGAATAATTTTGAAACTGCAGTAGCCAGTAAAAGCGACATTTTGAGTTGAATGTACAGGAGTAATATTAGTTGTCTTGAGCTGTTTAAATTGGTCTTGTTTGAGTGGTTTATTAAAAACAGCTGAAAGTTTGTAAATTTTGCGAATAACCCTAATTTGCAAAGAGGGTTGAATAATTTTGAATGCAACTGTAGTTCTTGGTTTTCAATAATTTTTTTGTGCTGACTAAAAATGTCATTACTTGCTGTTTACTGGCTGTTGAAAATGTCTAGCCCAGCTAAATTTCTTGTTTTAAAAATCTGGCCCTGTTGAAGTTGTATTTGAATAGCCTTGCTGTAGATGGTGGAACTCCTGAATTCTACAGAACTGCATAGTGCATCAGATGCAACTGCAACTGCATCTGAATTTGTGTTCTGTCATTCACAAAATAAAAATTGAGTCTGTTCACTTGTTTATTTTACATTAGGGCAGGTAACATTTAAGTGTTAACACATGGTCAGTCTGGAGATATGAACATATTTTCAAAATGCAAATTAATCTTATGACCAAGTTTGGCCCAAATTTCCACTGATACCTCCAGTACCGTTGTTTATCTGATTTATTCTTTACATGTTTAAACTTGCACGTTACTATTTAATACAGTGAAAATGTAAACATTTATTATGGAGCAAAAAACTTTTTAAGTCTGTGTTATTTTGACAATAAATTGACCACTGACTGGACTCTACAGTCCAAGTGTGTAAAAACAAGAAATACAAGTTCTTTTGAATGCTGACTACTGCCAAGAAAGTCAAATCTAAACATATGCAAATCATTGTCCTGACTCCTCCCTTTTGCACATAATTTGCATGACAAGGAAATTGAACTTTTTTGAAGTAGTCCTAAGGTTTTCGCCCAGTCTTCACGAAACTGGTCTCACATAAATCAGGAGAGTCCCAAAGCAAATAATTATCAACAACATTTTGACTTTTCTTCACAAAATGGCTGCAACATTCACATACATTGAAGCGACTTGTGGCCTAACAGCACAAATGGCCATAAATTGCTACCTCAGAACTGCACCAAATTTACATACTACAGGACACGCCAGCACCACCTGCCAAGTTTCATGAACATCGGCCACTGGGGGGCGCAACAGGCAATTGGATTCTGAAGCGTATGATATAAGGTCAAAGCATTCTAACTTGGTCGCATTGTGACTTATCAGCATGGGAGCGAAACTTCTGTTCATTGCTGAATTCTACGATGTGTGGATAACTGGGAAATGTGCACCTTATCATTTCACCTCATTTCCTTTGTATATAATTGGCATTAATAGAGATTTGTTCTCTTTCAGACCAGTCCTAGGTTTTTTGCACAAACTCCACGAAACTAGTCTGATGTGAATAAGCAAAGGCCCAATGCAAATAATCATCAAAAACATTTTAATTTCTCTAACAAAATGGCTGCCACAGTGATATACAGTTGAAGGTCAGTGGCCTAACTTCCAAAATGACTGCAAATTGCTAACACTTGATCAGATCTGCACCAAATTTGGAAGAAGCATGCAGGACAGTGCCATAAGATCAGAGGTTGAGTTTTGTAGATGTCGGCCGCTAGGCGGCGCAATAGCAGATGTAATGGCACTGATTTGACATTATTGCCTCTGTCTCTTACACTGTAAGGTCTATAAGCTCAAAAATTAAGTTTGCACCTTAAGACATGCATCAAGCTCAGACTAAGATATCATACACATCAACAAACACTATCACAGAAAACATGGCCAAAAGTAGCAAAACAAGGCGTCAAAAAACACTATTTGGTGAAAACCATGGTTATCCCTGGCCAGTCATAGTCAGACTTGAAACACGCATTAACATGTGCAGTTAGATCTTACAGTTCAAATTTGGTTTGATGTGGCCACTTGGTGGCGCAGTGGCAAACATTACAATACAACCACATAGAACAGCCATAACCCAGGAACCTTGAGATGTAGTCACAATCTTTTTCCTCAGTCTTGCAAAGTGCAGCAAATTTGAAACCACTTTATTGCTCTAACAAACTTCAGTTGTACATATTAGTTGTACTATTCCGAACTAGTCGCTACAGCAGCAATTTTAGTTCTATGAATGTGTTGCTCTGACAGCCTGCATGGTTCATGACGCTCTAAGTTGTGGCGCGCAAAACTGCTTGAACCTGCTCAACGCCACGCACGGCTATATTTTTGACTTGAATTTTTATACCGTAGCCAGAAAATCACAGAAAATCAGGGTTTTCAACTGCTTCTGTCATAGGCACTACAACTCAGACTAAGCAGTCTGAGCATGGGAGGGAGTATTTTTTATATTACTTTAGATAGATGGATATTTTACATATTTGCATTAAGTTCCAATATTTTCCTTATTATCTAACCAACCTGGGTCTGGATGAAGTAGTCACTGGTTACTCTCACATCCCGTCTCAGTCATAGCCACAAAAGATAAGTCTATTAAAAAAAAAGCCAGTCACATTTTGCAGAAATGATTACTGATGTATTATTTTGCCTCATGCCTTCATTCATAATAAGCAGACCTTCAGGTCATAGACAGTTATGGTAATGAGAGTAATAATAAATGAGCTTGAGAATCTGTTAATCTTTGGCACAGTAAATCAAATAAATGCTCAGATGAAACATACAAACTCAACTGAAACTACAGGACTGTTAGAAAATGTATAAGAACTAGTGAATGAAATGAGAAAGGAACAAGAATCAAAGTTATGAGCTGTTTTGATTTGATTAAAGAAGGCTGCCAACAGGTTCGAAATTTACTGCATGGGTGCAAAGTGAACTAATAACAACCCCAACAGGAACACAAGTCAGAGACACTGGTGAAGAATCCATACATAACTTTTAAGTCTTTAACTATGATAGTTGATTGCTTTTGTGAACTTTTTTCCACCAAACTTTGACTATAGCCCTTACCTAGATGACCCTAAGATAGACATATAAAGCATAAACTAAAACAGTGGTGCCATTAGTTTCTTTTCATTATAGTGAGCTTTGTAAATGGTTAAGATTATTCTTCTGAAATATTCATTCAGGATTTCTGATTTTAGGTGGGACAGTTATTACAACAGTTAGCCATGGCTGATGCAGATGATGGAGATCCTCGACGGAAAAGCAGTTTATCAAAATTTGATAAAGTAAGAATGAATTGTACAGTATTGAGTGCGTTTTACGGCTTAAACCATTATAGACAAACAAGAAATAATTGGAACATATCATTTATTATCTTACGTACTTTATTCTGTTTGATTCTCCAGAGTTGTGTTGCTGCCTTTTTGGATGTAGTGATTGATGGAAGAGCTGTGGAGACTCCTCCAATGTCATCAATGAACCTTCTAGAAGGCCTCACACGAACAGTGGTTTATATTACACATCATCAGCTCCTGGCTTTGGTAAGTAATGAAGTAATCAGTTTGAAAGGATTTCACCTTTGTGTGTTAGAATATCTATGTAGCAAAATTCAAAACTATTTTTGCTAATTTTGGTTACATCTGTTTAAGCATTAAGATATTAATGTCTTGTTTTTGTCAGTATCACAATCACTATCCCCAAAAGAGGATAATACAGTTTGAAAGTACATGTAGACATAGCATATCATGGCCATAAATGTGTGTAAGGAACATCCAGATGCTATTTTAAATACTGACGTTGTCGTCTAAAGCAAATTGACGTTTTTCTTAGAAGTCTATCTAATATGCATTTTGCTAAACTGGATTTATCATTTCATTGAAAAAGTATTAGTTTTATGAAACTAATACACACTGAGATAAATATTGGGATCACCTGTGTCATGTTATTGTCGTCTTTTACTTTTCTTCTCTTATTTGGGTGAAATTAAACAATGACCCCATTCTCCCTTCACCTGACCACACCAACTGCTGAAAACTATGGGTGTTGAAATTAATCGCATAATCGATGCATTGCGATGCAGATGTGGACGATTCTGCATCGATGCAATGGCAGATTGTAATCGATTTTAACAGAGGTTTTTAACCGGCGATCCGCTGCCCCCTAGCGGTCTATGGCGGCATTGCAGGTGGTCTGTGACTTGCAGTCCCCGTTTACTACTGAACTCACTTTATAAAAATTATTCCTTTTTTATTTTTCTAAACATTTCCAACTGATTTGGGCATATTTTGAACATATTTTTATATTGAAACTGTTACTAACCTCATGCACATTCAGTGTAAAAGTCAATTTCCACTTTTGTAGGTTAATACTGCATCTAAATTGTCTCTCTTTCTACTTCTATTTCCAGAACAAGTTTAAAGTTTACATTTAATACTCCATTTTTAGTTTAAAATGTATATTTTGTATTCTATTTATATACTTTTTGTTCTGTATGCCTTATTTGTTCTTTCTTCCGTTTCTTGTTGCACTGTGTAAACTGGAGCCACGTCGTCTCGTCTCTCTGTATATCTGTACAGTATATAGCAGAGATGACAGACTTTGCATTGACTTTGATCTTCATGAATAATGAATTTAATGCAAATATCTAAAAAGTAATACAAAAATACTCCCTCCAACACTTAGTCTGAGTGGTGGTCCCTGGGACAGAACCAGTTGAAAACCCCTGGATTGTATCATAATGACATTGCTTGGTGATTTTCTGGCTGTGGCATAAAAATTCAATAGCAACTATGGCTGCCCAATCTGTGATCCATGCCTGATCTGCGTGCAATGTGAAGTAATGTAGAAAAATTGATGGCATCGAGAAATCGTCATAATGGCGATCGAATCGAATCGTGAGATCAGTGAAGGGTCACGCCTCTAGTAATGGTCACAATTTCTGTTTACATTTTCAGGTTAAATAAAAACGGGAGCTTACATCTCACTGTATTTGTATTTGAAAACATAATGGGAAGTAATGTAGAAAAATTGATGGGATGCATCGCGATGCATCGAGATGTTGAATCCAATCGCTGACGTGATAATCGTAATCAAATCGAATCGTGAGATCAGTGAAGGTTCACACCTCTACTGAAAACCATCACTGTGTCTGGTTTATGTGGACCATCAATCATTGGCTGTTGATGCATTAACTAAATGTGAATAATTTGGAAATACCATCTTTTTTCATTTTCTTTGTTTGATGATGTTGCAACTTGTGTATGTTTAACGACAATTTCTTATCTTACACAAATGGTACATGAAATAAATACAGAACACCTGTGTATGAGTTTCTTGTATGTCATGTATGGCTTGATAATTAGTGTTCTTTGGCTTCTTGTGATTTTACAAAATGATCAGTGACATGCTTGTACCATGTCTGGGACATATTTCGACACAGTGACTAAAAGACCATTAAATGAAATATTTAGAAAAGTTGATAGTTATGGAAAAAAATAGGATATTTCGTTACATATATCCTATTTCATAGTTATTTAAGTAATATCAGTATTTGATCTAATTGTTTTATTATATTTGTCAATAAATTCATGTAATTGCATCACCTGTGCAAAAAGAAAAGATTCAGTCATTTTACAGAAGAAATGAGAAAAAATGGCACTTCCTCAGGAAAAAGTTAGGACACCATATGCCATAGCTACTATTTTCACCTTTGGGTGAAGTATCCTCAGTAAGACATTTCATGTACTCATCTATCAGTCTCTGACATTGACTGGCGGAACTTGGCTTTTACCTTTTTTGTTTGTTTGTGTTTTATTCATTTAATATTGTAATTAGGGGACATGACTGTTCATTTATTCATTAAGGAACAGCAAGTTTCTCAAGTAAGGGACTTTTTAGCATGTGTTGTGTTCTCTTTCTGACTGTTTAATCAGACTATTGCCTAAACAAACCGGATTGGGACAATACTATTCTAGTAGACATGAATCAAGTTGGATGAGATCTGTGCTAGCCTACTAATGAAAAGTTGCACCTGAAAAAAGGCTGGTTCACATTAATAGGTCACACCATACACAAGCGATGAACCAGGCCTACTATATTGGTGTGGAGTGTTTGCCGACTGGTGATTTGTTGTGGGCCCATACATATACTGTTAGCAGTGAAGGCACCAGTGTCTATGAAGGCAGTCTTGTCCCAGCCAATTGGAAACTGCAAATTAGTTTTTTCAAGACATAGAGAGAATGGACACTTTGCACCAAGTGTCTGAACCCCGAAAACCAGTTTTCCGAAAACTGGTTTTCCGAAGGCAGGTTCAGGCTCAGAAAATGACCAAAGACAATCAAAATGCTAAGCATGCAACTGTGGAAGTGGTTAATTGTGATATCACTGTACCTGTCTGGAAGGCTTTACCTATTTCAGATGGTTTTATTGATTTGGTATTGTGACTTTATAAAGTGTTACTGAATAGTGGGTAACAATTGACAGTCATTGTTGAATCCAGGTAATAGCAGCATCTGTCTGATCTACTTTTGTCTAAGTGCTTGTGAAACTAAGGGTCACACTCTTCTTTAGTTAAGGACGAAGTAGCTTGTGTGAGATTGCAGAGTCCTGGTTTTTCAGTATTGAATTCGGGTCAGAAAACCTTTGCAGCTTGTACAAATAGAGAGGCACTTACGGCACTTTAAAAAAAGACAGTATTTATCGTGCCTTTATTTATTTCAGTTTGAGAGAATGCCACTAGAGATTTCTGGGACTTCTGACACCTTCCAGTGACTTATGGAGAATGCCATTTGAGATATTAATTTGTGCCAGGTGCAAAGGCTATTGAATCCATTAGCCTTGGGAAGTGGTCTTTGGTAAATGCTAGATATGTTTGCCTGAGCTCAAGCATTTAGGGCACATTGCTTCAGTAGAGGGTGTGTCGCCTGGTCCTGCAATGATTGAGAGTGTGACCAACTGACAAGCCTATTAACTTGATGACCTTAGTTGGTTCCTTGGGTTCTGCAGTTACTACCACAGGTTTATGGCCAACCATGCACCATTTTTAGTCCCTTGCCTAACATCACAAAAGGTTATTGTCCCAAGCCAGAAAGGCTTAGGTTTGTTTATTTAACTTGTTATGGCAGTTTAGAACCTTTTGAGAATGCGATGACGCTACTGAATACAGAATACAACAGAATACTTGCATCTTCCATGTGGACGCTAGTCTAAAGGGAGTTGGTGCTCAGGAAGATCCTGAGCAAGCCTAAAATTAATACCATCAGAAAATAACTACCCTGTTAATTAGTTGGAGTTCCTGTATTTGAGGTGGGCTGTGGTGGAAATACCCAGAGGTAGCAAAAGTACACATGTTCGTCACTGAAGTAGAAGTAAAATACAAAAAAGACTGGTAAAAGTTGAAGTACTGACTCAATGTCTTTACTTAAGTGAAAGTAAAAAAAAAGTACAGTCTCAGAAATCTACTTAAAGAATGAAAGTAAAAAGTACCTCTGTGAAGGACAAAAGAAGCACTTCTTGGTAAAGTTAACTCGGTAAAGCAGCTAAATTTTCCATTAGCTCTGTTGTAAATGTTATTCATTCTGCAGAAGTATTGCTTGCTGCCAACTACTTCAAACATTTCTTTGAGATATGGCCAGGGATGTGGAATGTTTTTGCTGGTGTTCATGTGAATCATCATCTCCATTCTCTCCATCGTTTTCAGTCATGTTGCGGACCGAGCTTTCTCCCGCTGCCTCCGCTGCCATCATGCTTATGTTGCGCCTGTTTCATCTAGTATTACAGTATGTCTGACGACTTGTCACGGGTCATGTCATGTGAATGCACATTATCATTTCAAGGATTCTGATTGGTGGAATAGTGAACGTGACATAAGCGAACACACCCACACTATGTCCAGAAAAATATCCCCTTCATATCTCGCGCATTGATGCAAAATAGGCATAAATGGCCTAATAATGGCTAACCCAGCTCAAATTAATTGAAACTAGAGTAACGAGCCTGTGGAGCTGCCTCAGCACTTCAGGACTGTTTAGAGCGCACAGACTGGAGCATGTTCAAACTAAACGCAATGTATGACGACTGCCCATGAAAGGCTGCTGGACCAGACAACATTCTAGGTCGTGTGCTCACAGACTGCGCTGATCACATAGCTGAACCACATGATTGTCCCAGTATGCTTCAAGTTCACCACCATCATCCCAGTGCCAAAGAAATCTTCAGTATCAGAATGATTACCACCCCTTCCCTGTGACCCCCATCATCATGTGTTTTGAGAGACTCATCATGGCACAGGTGAAAAGCAGCCTCCCCCACTCGCTAGACCCACTGCAGTTTGCCTATCACACAAACAGTTCAACTGAGGATGCAATATCCACTGCACTTCACCTTTCCCTCTGTCACCAGGACAAGAAAGTTACTTGTTAGATGCTGTTCATAGACTTTAGTTCAGCATTCAACACCATCATTCCCCAAAGACTGTGTATGAAACGGAGCGAGTTGGGACTGAGCACCTCTGTCTGCAACTGGATATTGGATGTTTTGTCAGAAAGGCTTCAGTCTGTCTGTGTCAGCGACATTTCCAGCACCATCAGACTGAGCACAGGCGCTCCTCAAGGCTGTGTTATCAGCCCACTCATAACCCACGATTGCACTGCCCTGCACAGCTCAAACCGCATCATTAGGTTCGCCGACGACACAACCGTGGTGGCGCTCATCAGCAACAACGACGAGTAGGCTTACAGAGTTGATGTTCAGCAGCTGGCTGTGTGGTGCAGTGAAGAGAACCTGGTGCTGAATATGTCCTCACAGTGTTCCACAGGGGTACCGTAGAGAGCCTCATGACAGCTGCATCTCCGTCTGGTTTGGTAACAGCACAATGACTGATCACAAACGGCTAAAACAGATTATTAAAGCAGCTGGCAGCATAATCAGAGTGTCTCTCCCCCCGCTGCAGAAGATCTTCCACAAGCATGGGTGTAAATCCCGGGGGGGACGGAGGGTTGCATAGTGCACTGCAACTAACGCGCCACATTTTATTTGTGACGACTTGGCATAATTTTAACTTAACATTAACGGCCACAGTTAGCATATTGTTTAGCTGTGCATTTACTAAATGAGCACTGTGCTACGTCCGAACTGACCCCACTGTATTTTTTTTGTATAATCAATTCCTATTCTGTTCTTAAGTGTCTTAATTAATTTTAAATAAAATTTTAAACCTTTTTTTAATTCCTTGTTTTTATTGTTGTGATTATTTTTTTATGATAGTTTTACTTTCTTTATGTAAAGCACTACACAACATAACAAACAGTGCAATAAATAGTTTTGAAGAAAAATCTACTTTGTCATTGAACCTGAGAAAAACTTTGAAAATAACCATAATGACGCAGTCTCCATGCTACAATAATAATGATAGAAGCAAAGTTTTTCACTGTGGGGGCATATTTTTATAAGTACAATTTGACTGTATTATTTGTGTCCCCTTCAAAAATTGCTCGTGAGAAATTTTATATTTATTGTCCCCCCCTACTGTTAAATGAAATTTACGCCCATGTCCACAAGCGCTGTATCAGGAGGGCCTCCTGCATCGTGCTTGACTCCTCACACCCCTGCCATGGACTCTTTACACTCCTCTCATCTGGCAGACACTATCGCAGCATCGTGGCCTGATCCACCAGACTGCGTGATAGCTTTTTCCCACAAGCCATCAGACTTTTGAACACATTGCCTGCACCTTTGCACTTTATTCCTCACTGTTTTAATGCACATGTTACTCCATGGACAATCTTAGCCATGCCACATTGAAACTACTCCATTATTTCACTATTCCACAGTGCTATTTATTAAACCGCTGCAAATCTTAAGTATATTACTGCACAAAATGAAATTGTATGTCATGATTTAAACTGGACTGCTGCTAAAATACGTACACACACACACATATATATATATATATATATATATATATATATATATATATATATATATGTATATGTATATATATATATATATATATATATATATATATATATATATATATATATGTATATATATGTATATATATATATATATATATATATATATATATATATATATATATATATATATATATATATATATATATATATATATATATATATGTATATATATATATATACATATATGTATGGAGAGAGAGAGAGAGAAGTGAATGCAGCAATGTACAGGGCATCCTTGATGATAACCTGCTTCAGAGTGCTCTGGACCTCGGACTGGGGGCGACGGTTCCATCTTGCAACAGGACAGCGACCTAAGCACACACAATAACCAAGATAACAAAGCAGTGGCTTCAGGACAGCTCTGTAAATGTCATTGAGTGGCCAGCCCAGGCGAATTTGAATCGATTGTGCATCTCTGGAGAGATCTGAAAATGGCTGTGCACAGGCCGCACCAACCTGATGGGCTTGAGGGGGTTGTGCAAGAAGAATGCCCAAAATACAATAGATATTGCCAAGATTGTGGCATCAGAGTCAAAGATTTGAGGCTATAATTTGCTGCCAAAGATGCTTGACAAAGTATTGACAAACGCTGTCAATACTTATGTAAATGTTTGATTTTTGTTTTTTTTTTTTATTTTTTAATAAAATTTGCAAGTCTCAAATACTTGATTTTTACTTTGTCATTATGGGAGTGTGTGTGTAGAAGTTTGAGGAAAAAATTCATTTGTCTGTTTGGGAATAAGACTGTAACACTAGGATATTGTGGAAAGAATGGGCGCTGAATACTTTCTGGATGCAGTGTAACTATTACACTTGCCTTTTTTTCTTACCTCTACTTTTAAGTATTTTATAGCCTATGTATATGTGTGCATATATATATGTGTGTGTGTGTGTGTGTGTGTGTGTATATATATATATACATATACACACACACACACCTACTAGAATTTATTCAGCATTTTTTAATGAAAGAAAATCAACTTTTAAAACTTATTCATGTACTACTGTTTCCGTTTATAATTTTGCAATTGCATATCGTCCAAGCACGAAGTCATATAGTCAGCAAATTTCTGATTTTTATCTCGAGCGCTTCTTGAGGTAGTATCATGTATCATTTATAGTGCACCCTATTGATCTGATTGCACCATCTTTGACTGATGTCCAAAGCTCGAAATGTACATGAATTCTGCAAGCGATTTTGTTGGATGTTTTTTCTTAGTTATAAACCTTGCAGTAATTATGGGCCATGCCTGATGCCTCCTGTAGGCAATCATGGCCATATTTTTAAGTGATTTGTGACGGAATAGAATTAAGTCTACTAAATTAGATTTTATCTTGACTGAGGGTTCTTGAGACACTAAACATAGCCACTTGATTATAGATTGCCCCCACCTGTTGATCAAGATTACACTATCTTTGACTGATGTCCAAAGCTAGGGTGAACAGTCTACCAGTTTGGTTTTGTTGGATGTTTTCTGAGGCAACTTTGTAACGTTTTTGTTATCAAGAATTCATACACAACTTTTTGCCTGAATTAAAACCTAGATAAATTAATGCCAAATTTCACGATGTCCCGGATGAACGCTGTCGGAGGAGTTCATTTTAGTTTGAAGGTGAGGTTTTTTTTCCAAAATGGTGGGAGTAATTCTGGCGGGTAGAAATGGGGCGTGCCATATTCGTAGATCGGAGCTTCCATGAAATCCAGGAAAAAAATCGAGATACAAAGCTAAAATATATATTGGTTTTGTAATGGCATACCTATAGGCGGTCTCTGAGGTCCTGTTCAGTCCTGATCAGTTCACTAAATGGTTCCTTCAGATGTTGTAAAGAAGATATCTGCGGGTCCTGGAAAGGTTGTCAGTGTGAAAACAGAATGGCCTTTCTTTCTTTCTAGAGTGATACCAAATTTTATATGCATCTTTGAAGAGATATGATAACTGAGTTGGACTGATCTAGGATTCAACTTGAGGTGTAGGATGTCAGAGATAGCCAAGTTGCAGTGACCTTATGCCACGACTGTATATGGAAGGATTTATTTTTCTTTTAATACATTTTTGGTTTTGTTTTTTAAAGGTTTAGGGCCATGTCTGGAATGTTTGCATTCATGCCAGTGCTATGTCTTTAAAATATTTGAAGAATTCGTTCTGTTTGTTTTTCAAAATCTTTTGTTTAAACAAAAAAAAATCTTAATGCAGGTGGACTTTTTGTCGTCATCACTGCTGGTGAGCAGCTCAGAGAAAGAAGACCTTGCTTTTAGATACCATCCTTGCCAGTGTTCCTCTCAGTGTCACGTGGTTAAAAGCAACAACTTGGAGCTTGCACAGTCAACTTACTCCCCAGATTTTCCCCAACTTCTACACCGCTAACAAGAAGAACAGACTACCATAGGTAATTGAACTGCCCTTTATGTTTAGTAGTTATGATAAATGTAGCATTTTCTTTTTTCTAGTACAGTTAGACAGGTTTAGTTTAAGAAGTTAATTCAGTGAGTCTGTCATGTATATATGATGTACCCATATAATAGCTTAATATTATTCAAGTCACTTCAATAATTATTATTATTATTATTATTATTATTATTATTATTATTATTATTATTATTATTATTCAAGTAAATAATAGATGGTGGTCTAGTGGTTAGGATGCTCCCCTCTGGCTCAAGAGGTTGTGGGTTCGAATCCTACCTCTAGCAGTACCACCACTAGGTCCCTGGGCAGGGACGTAACTAGGATTGAAAAGGGGGGGCTTAGCCCATAGGGCTGTGGTTAAGAACCCTAACTGTCCTGCTTCTTACTTGCTCTCTTAAAATATCTTTGTATATCCATCTGGCCAGTGACTTGAATGATACCAGTACAATGGCATTAACAGGGACACTATACCATTTTATTTTCTCTCGCAATTACTGATGCTACTATGCCATTTAGTTTTCACTTGAAATAATTGATTATGACAACATTGTGCTGATAGTGTGTCGAAATACTAAAGAGATGGGAAAGAATATGGACAGCTGCTGGGTTGCTTGCTTGTTAGTGCTACCCAGTGTTTTCTATAGCTAACGTTCAACTTAGCTGTCTAAATTAAGGTTAAAATAGCCAACTACAATATCGCCTTTTCTTTCCGCTAAGTAAACATAGGTAAAGTTAAGCAATTAACAATTTCTGTCATCGGCTTACAGTTTCACTGTGAATTAATTCCTCCTCTTCTTAACAACTCTGCTGACCTCAGGAACACTACCTTTGCTTAATCTTCCGCCTGGGTCCATATGCCGCCTACCTGCCTAGGATCTGGAGTGGGAAACGCAATAATAATTATAATTAAATAATAACTTGGAAGCTTATTATTATTTATTTCTACTCATCTATTTCTACTCATTTCATGCTTGCACTAATTTCTTATATTTAAAAAATCGCTATAATTATAGGAACTTAGGAGCTTAGGAACTGTTTAGGGTGGCTTAAAGGGTGCAGATTAAGTTAGTAAAAATAAAGGCACATCAGATTGTAAAATGCACAGTGGGCTAAACAAAATACATACAGCTCAGGAAACTGAGTAAAACACCACAAAATGTGTGAGAGCAGCACAACGCCGTCTCATTTGCTTGAGTTGTCTTTGTACGCGACACGTACCAAAAAGAGTCTTGAGTTGTCTTTCATCGTCTTTTCTTTACTACAATTCAAAGTTTTACAAGCAAGAGATGAAACCCTAAGACTACAAAGATACTTTACGTAGCGTTACGGGACAGTCAAAAAACTGTAACGCTCCTGAGCTATCAGCTCTATCACATTCAATGTGAAAACTAGTTCTTTTACGTTCTTACATCTTATATATACCTCAGATTATGACACGTAAGGCATGTATTACTTCTACTGTTACATACTAGTACATTTAACGTGTCGCGGTAATATAATTCCATTACGTAACACTGTACATGGAAAGTTGTGGAAGGTTCCAGAAATATTTCTCTACTTTCTATTGCAAACAGCTACAAACATTAAATCTAAATATTCACACATTCATACATACAAAATGGTTCTAACAAAATGCTTATATTTAATAATGCATTGCATTCAGAAAAGAAGTACAGAAGGCATTCTTGGTACTGGACATCTCTTTGGAAGAACATGAACACCTTTTCTTAAGAATGCACAGTCTAATTAAGTTCATTCTGATTAAAAAATGTCTGTTTTTAATGAATTACTTTACATTTAGTCAATTTATTTGTCATGTTTCATGAGAATAACAGCAATTATGATTGCTTTAATCTATAATTATTACTAGTAGTAGAATCAGAGTATTTAACATTGAGATTAACTAAAGATGCATCATATTTAACAGTACAATAAAATGTAAATGCACAACAATGTATAAATGCAAAACACAGCATAATCAGGGAAAAGGTAGGATTACTGCCAACAATTAATTTAAAGTATTTAAAAAGAAAAAGTTGAATCCAGGTCATTTCAGAATGGTTGCAATTTTTATTTGATCTCAGTTGAGGGCACTTGAACAGCTTGATTTTCAGTGCGTGTGTTTTCAGAGTCTTCTCTATTATGATTGCACAAATGGTGTTCATAAAACTTGTAAAGGATTAACTGTCATGTGATGACAAATTAAATAAGACCAATCATAAACAGAAGCCAAATCCAGAGCACCTTTAGACACTACACAATTCAATTCAATAAAACATACATTGACTAGAGCGCTTTACATATAACAGGCCCTAGCCCCTAACGCAGGGGTGGGCAATTAATTTTTCCCAGGGGCCACATTACAAATTTGGATTGACATGGAGGTCTGAACTTCATTTAAAAAACACACAGTTGTCTAGTTTGGATTATCTCCTACTGTTGATAGTAGATGTTATGGTTAAGCTATGAATGTGCAGAGCAGGGCATATTATATCTTCATATAATTTTATTTTTTCACAATACATTCTTTTAACAACAAAAGCAATATTGAAATATCTGTTTTTTTGCTATACTTAAAACACCTGCATTTAATTAACTTTGTACATAAAGCAAACAGTATGAGAATTGACTCCATTAAAGCCCAGGTTTAAAATCCTCGCAGGACAAGCTAGAGCTCAATTCTCTCACTGAACAAAAAAAGTAGGGGTAGTTGAAATAAGAGGGAAGTAAAGTGAGCCTCTAAAACTTCCAATTGTTGAGATTTATTATCTGTAAAATTGATTGCGACTGTTGAGTCAAGATATGAAACAGAAAAGGGGGAATTCAAGCTTTGCTACCTTTATCTTTATGAAGTTCAGCACTTAAACATGCGCAATTTTCATATTTTATTTATTTTCTTTTATTTAGTAAATGAGAGAACATTATACATATCGGCTGTCATGCATGTACAGTTGTGGTCTGTATGTTCAGTTCTATGCCAGGTGACAAATATTGTGAAAAAGTTTTTGAATTGTAATTAATTTGATTTGACAGTCAGGTATTGATTATGTGCAATGTAGGCTACTTAAATATACATCACACTAAATAGTTAGACCTTCCGGACCTTTGCTTCAAGAAATTTTCTCTAACTGGATCTCTTTAAATTTTTGTTAAATACCACTGGCTTGCAGTGTGCTTTAAACAAATTTTCCAAAGTATTTATTTTCGTGTTATTTTTAAAGCAAACAAATTTGCCTGTAGACTAGGGCTGGGCAATTAGCTGAGATTTCATCAAAAGAACCTTTAATTGAACTTATCTTGCCAATGATTATTATTTTAAAATTCTGTTAATACTTCTTATTTTTAAAATTTTGTTAATAATCTCCAGCGTGTTCATGCACTGTCCCCTTAAAACACACTACTGTGTGACACTGCTCTGTCCAGTTAAAATAAAAAAAAGATACGTACTGTTTGTCCTCACAGTAATGCGATGGACGTCCGGAATAATATCAAGTAAACAGCTGTATTCTCAGGAAAAGCTGGTTTCTGTATTTCAGCTAAAATATGAGTTTTGTCTGTAATAAAGGAGAAGATTTGACTGAAATGGAGTTTTGTGAGCAATGGCGTTCCATATCGTGAGCACCCATAACAATTTGCAAGCAACCACGCACAGCACGTTCACATTGTGAAGAATGTCATTTATGGGAGAATTTTCACCTACGTGAACCACTGCCGTTTTTCTCCAGAACCAAGTTGTTCGCTTCCATTTCCAATTAATGTCTCTGAAATCATCTGGATATTCAGCTCTCTCTCTGCACACTTGCTTTCCTCTGCTTCTAGAACAAAACACGCAATAAGCACACAAAATCACACATTCAAGACAAGGTAATTGTAAAAATGCTACCCTAATGCGTCTATACAGGGTGATAGTTCTCTAATGTTTGTGTATGTGCCTTCTACAAGCACACAACGCACTGGTAGATTCTTCTGGATGGTCAGGGAAGTGAGCACTCTGTTTTGAGAGGGCAGAGAAGCAAAATGCGAAAGGGACATACATGCTGTCTGTTTAACATTAATGTGAGGATTTGTACTCAGTATTCATGATATGGTCGTTTACTACATTGCGCGTGGATCAAGCCACAGTACATCGAGTATATTCGACATATCGCCCGCCCATACTCTAATCATGCTCTACAACTGACAGCTCTGTTTCTGTTTATTCCCTGAGCAGCCTCACGCAGCCGGTCACGCTCCAACATTGCTCAGGACTGTGAGCCTGACAGTGGCGCCCAGGACTGCCAACAGGAGGCCATGCCTGAAGAGGTGCTTGTCATTTCGTTGGGAACTTCTCATCAGACCGTGCCTGGAATGATGTCAGAGAATGAGGTAAATATGCAATGGATATTATTTTGTTCCTGTAAATGTCCACAGCATCCACATATTGTAATTGTTGTTCTTGATATTTAGTGGTGGTGTTTGAATAATGTTTCAAGAAGCGAACTGATTTAAATTCTGACCAGGCCACTCACTGCCCAACACTGATATTAACTGAAATGGGCTCTTGAAACCTTGGATCAATGGATGAGGGTCTCTGAGTCTGACCATTTTAGCACCTGTTGCATCATGTGAAAGCTTGGTTATATGATTACAATTAAGGAAGAATGGCAGGCTGGCGATTATATAGCAACGACAGCAAAGTAAACATGTGCTTATAATATTTTAAATCTCAATACCTGTAACTATTTAAATTACGGTAATCAATCAAATTTATTCAACTATTCAACGGACATGTCAGCGTGCAACAACTCTGTCTCCTATGAATTGCAGCTAGTGGGTTCTTTTAATAAAGGGATTTTTAGAAACATGATATATCATTGTAGTAAACTTAGGTGTTTGGTGTCTTTTTAATAAGACCTTGGGTGCCCTAATTCTTTTCTCAAATGTATAAGCCTTCACCAAGCAGCAGTGACAGGGATACCTTACTGTCTGAGAAACTGAACAAGTTCTCTGCACCGTTTGATGCGCTGAACAACAAGCCTACGACAAAAGCCACGCCTCCCACCATCTCTCTGCCTACAGTTGAATTGTGGAGAACTTTCACCAAGGTCAACCCACGAAAGACTGCTCGACCAGACAACATCCCAGGTTGTGTGCTCAGAGACTGTGCTGATCAGCTGGCTGAGCTCTTATTAGACATCTTTTTAACACATCGTTGAGCCGGATGATCATCCTAGCATGCTTCAAGTCCACCACCATCATCCCAGTGCCGAGGAATCTTCAGCAGCCTGCTTGAATGACCACTGTCCCATTGCTCTGACTCTCATCATGACAAAGTGCTTTGAGAGACTCGTCATGGCACAGGTAAAAGGCAACCTCCCCCACTCACTCACTGCAATTATAATATTGGCCAACGGGTCAACTGGGGATGCCATATTCACTGCCATTCACCTCTCCCTATTGCTCTAGGAAAAGAGAGACACTTATGTTAGAATGCTGTTCATGAATTTCGGTTCAGCATTCAACACCATTGTTCCCTAAAAACTGTGAAACTGAATGAGCTGGGACTAAGCTAGACTTTCTGTCAGAGAGGTATGAGTATGTCCATATCAGTAATAACATTTCCAGCACAATCAAACTGAGAACAGGAGCTTCTCAGGTTTGAGTGCTCAGTCCAGTATTTTTCACACTACAAAGCCACAAGTAGCTCAAACCACATTAACTAGTTCGCATGAATGTGGTGGAGCCCATCAGCCACAACGGCAAGTCAGCGAACAGAGATGAGGTTCATCAGCTGGCTGTCTGGTGCATTGAGAACAACTTGTCACTGAATGTGGACAAAACTAAAGAAATTATTTTGGGAAAACTTGCTCCACCCGCACACCACTCAGCATTGATAGTACCATGATAGAGACAGTAAAGAACACCAAGTTTCTGGGAGTTCACATCTCAGTTGACCTTGCCTGGACCACCAACACCACCTCCATCATTAAAAAGGCTTCTTTACACTTTCTTAGATGCCTGAAGCAGGCCAGCCTCCCTCCTCCCTTCCTCACCTTGTTCTACAGGGGCACCATAGAGACTATCCTGACCAGCTGCATCTCTGTTTGGTTTGGCAGCGCCAGAGCAGCAGATCAGAAACACCTGCAGTGGATTATTAAAACAGCTGGCAATATCATCGGAGTGTCTCTGCACTTTAAAAATCACTGCTAAAGGGATACTGTCTTAGGGATAGTTTTTTTTTTAATTATTATTTTTATTTATTTTTTTACTGGTTGACCGTACAATACACTCGTGTAAAAACTACTGTTGATCTTACACACGTTCATGAACAAAAGCATGACTGTACCCCATGATTGTAATTATAGTTTTTCTACACTTGACTGCTGCTAAAATATTTCCCCGTACAGTATTATTGAATATTGTTTGCACCTGTTGCTGAATGTTGTTTCTCTCCACTTGACTGCTGTTAAACTGTAGTTTGAATGCCAAACTAAATTGCACATTTTTAAATCTGTCTCTAGTTTAAAGTTAATATTTTATATTGTATTGTTATATTGCTTATTCTATGTGCCTGATTTGTTCCATATACTCTGTTAAAACTGGAGCTATGTCGTCTCGTCTCTATATACTTGTACATACAGGGCCCTCCACAATTATTGGCACCCCTAATAAAGATTTGTAAAAAGCCTTAAAATATTTTTTTTATTGCATATATAATATATTCTCACACTAAAAATTTAGATCAAATCTAACATTTAACTTAAGTAAATCTATTATTATTTTTTAGCATCCATCATTAAGAATTAATTGTTTGTAACAAAATCACTGATACCACAATTATTGGCACCCCTAATACTTACTATAAAATAAATGTAACTAAAGATTATTATTTTTTTTTAATACCTTAAGTTAATCAGAGTGTCTAGTGTTTCTGATGTATAACTATGATGTGTCACAGAGGCCAGTTTCTTTTAGACAAGAGACCAGACCATTCCGGTAAAGCAGATGTGTGTTGAACTTTACAAGTCAGCAAATGGTTACGAGAAAATAGCTACTTGCCTAAACGTACCCATATCCACAGTCCGAGAATATATTAAAAAGTTTAAAGTAACTGGAGCTGTGACAAACAAGGCTGGACGAGGACCCAAGTTTATCTTGCCACCATGCACAGGGAGGAGGGTGGTAAGGGAAGCAAAAAATCTCCAAAGCTCACTGAACTGCAGCAAACACTGGCTTCTTGGAGTCACCAAGTCTCCATAACAACAATTAGACACTACCTACATGCCAACAGGTTGTTTGGGAGGCATGGCAGGAAAAAGCATTTTCCGTCCCACAATCACAAACATTAACACGTGGAGTTTGCTAAATGCTGTGGGACTTATACTGGAACCGTGTGCTTTTGGTCAGACTAAGATTTTTTGGCAACAGTCCCTCAGGGTGGGTCTGGCGGAAAAGCACCTCATGCCCATTCTTAAGTATGTTGGAGGATCTGTGATGCTGTGGGCCTGTTTCTCTTCCAAAGGCCCTGAGAACCTTGTTACAGTGCATGGCATCACAAACTCTTTAAAATACCAGGACATTTCAATGAAAATCTGGTGGCCTCTGCCAGAAAACTGAAAATAAGTCGTCATTGGGTCTTTCAGCAGGATAATGATCCAAATTGTCCAAAACATGGCCAAATGTGAAATGAGAAGATTAAGTGGTGTTCTGTTGGCAAAAGGGGGTTGTACAAAGTATTAACAGTAGGGGTGCCAATAATTGTGATGCACATGATTTCATGTAAAAAAAAAAAAAAAAAAATCTTAATGTGGGTTAAATAAATGTACTTCAATTAAAGGTTGTATTTTTCTCCTCTTTTCATTGTGATGTTTTATTATTCACCAAAATAATGCATTTTAAGGCTTTTACACATGTTTATTAGGCGTGCCAATAATTGTGGAGGGCGCTGTAGCTGTGATGACAAAGTTGACTTTGACTTTGAAATGGTTCTCAAGCTTTTCATCATGCAAGCTTACAGTTTACACAGGCTGAATCATAGCATTTTTATCAATTCGGTGGAGTATTTACAAATTATTATTATTATTAATATTACACAGTAATAATATTGCACTATATTTGTATGGAAACAAATGTGTAATTGTTAATATTGCACTATATTTGTATGGAAACAAATGTGTAATTGTTTTGGTATCAGACTCTATTTGTGAACTTAATACATACTATATATTTAGAAATAATATGTATATTCTGGCTGTGCAATAAATAAATGTTATCCCGATACACCTTTTTAGGTGTTGAACTTGCACCTGTCTGATGGAGCCCAAGGAGAGGTGACAACTGATGAGACCAAACTACATGGCAAACCTGACAAAACCTTGCGCTTCTCTCTGTGCAGTGACAATTTGGAGGGCATATCTGAAGGTATGTTCACAAGTTTACTAGCAGATCTCATTAAAAGGCTAGAGAAAAGACTGCTTTTGACCTTCTCTTTTTGCAAGTCTTGCTAACCCTGTCTGTTTAACCACACAATTTTCCATGTTTATTGTGCATTCATAGCATTCAGGTCAAAAGTGTGAATCTTGTGAGATTGTTTTATCTGTGTAGGTCCTTCTAATCGCTCCAACTCTGTCTCATCTCTGGATCTGGAAGGAGAATCTGTGTCTGAACTAGGCCCAGGACCATCCAGCAGCAATGGTGTTGAAGCTCTACAGCTACTAGAGCATGAACAAGGTCTGTGCATGGTTGCATTTATACATGTACACCCCACTAAATATTTCATTCTTTATTACGAAATATCAACATATCATTATTAAATCTTCTTCCAGATTAGATCTATAGATAAAGGTGATATAATATAATTTGCTTAGCAAAAGAAATGGACTAAGATGCCAATTCCTACTGAGGGAAAAAGTTAGGACACTCCACACTCTAATTGGAAGTATTTCCCCCTTTGGCCAAAATAACCTTTCCTATAACCATCTATGAGCTCTGACATCAACCGGCATTTTCCCTACTCTTCAATGGAAAATTCCTTAAGCTGTGTTGTTTGATGGGTGTCTTGCATGTGCGGCCCGTTTCAAATCACCCCATAGCATTCCAGAACTCTCCATTTCTTCCTCCTAGGTCATTCCTGAAATGTTTTGGGTCATTGTCATCTTGCATGGTACACAACCTCTTCAGCTTTAACTTCTGGACAGATGGCTGCACATTGTAGTCAAGCACCCTCTGATACGATGAAGAATTCATAGTGGATTCTGTGATGGTGAGCTGACCAGGTCCTGCTGCAGCAACACAGCTCTAAACCACGACATTTCCACCCCCATGTTTCAGTTCAGTTCACTTGCTCAAAAGCTGTCTTTGGTCTAGGCCAAACATGTCGTCCTTTACACATAATTTCTTTACACATAATGTCCACATAATTCAATTTTAGATTCATCTGTCCAACAGTTGTCATTCTGAAGGCTTCAGAGAGCTCTTTGGATCTCACAGTTAAAGTCAAAGTAAACTTTGTCATCTATGCTATATACCGTACAGATATACAGAGAGACGAGACGACGTGGCTCCAGTTTTCACAGTGCAACATCAGGGAACAAAAAAATAGGGCACATGGAATAAATAATATTGAATTATGTTTATTATTAATAAATATTAAAATTGAATTATGTGGACATTATGTGTAAAGGAAGACATGTTTGGCCTAAACCAAAGACAACCTGGGATTCGAAATATCCCTTGGACTATTTTTGTATCTTTGCATCTTTAAATAACTAACAACTCATCTTGAACTATTGCTGGTTGTGCATTAAATGTTCATGCACCCGGTCGCCCAGTGGAGGATGGGGTCCCCCTCCGAGTCTTGATTCCTCTCAAGGTTTCTTCCTATTAGAGGGAGTTTTTCCTTGCCACTGTCGCCTTAGGCTTGCTTGTTGGGGGGTTTAGGCCGGTTATACAGTACTGTGCAAAAGTTTTAGGCAGGTGTGAAAAAATGCTGTAAACAAAGAATGCTTTCAGAAATATAAATAATGATTGTTTATTTTTATCAATTTACAAAATGCAAAGTAAGCGAACAAAAGAAAAATCTAAATCAAATCAATATTTGGTGTTACTACCTTTTGCCTTCAAACCAGCATCAATTCTTATAGGTACACTTGCACAAAGTCAGGGATTTTGTAGGATTATAGTCAGGTGTACGATCAACCAGTTATACCAAACAGGTGCTAATGATCATCAATGTCACACACAGGTTGACACACAGTCATTAACTGAAACAGAAACAGCTGTGTAGGAGCCTTAAACTGGGTGAGCAACAGCCAAACTCTGCTACCAAGGTGAGGTTCTGGAAGACAGTTTCATGTCATGGCAAGATTGAGCACAGCAACAAGACACAAGGTAAAGACAAAGATTTCAAAGCAGACTGGGGTTTTAAGATGTGAAGAAGTGGTCAACCAAGGAAAGTTAGTGCAGCAGATGAAAGACACATCAAGCTTATTACCCTTTGAAATTGGAAGATGTCCAGCAGTGCCATCAGCTCAGAACTGGCAGAAACCAGTGGGACCCAGATACACCAGTCTACTGTCCGGAGAAGTCTGGCCAGAAGTGGTCTTCATGGAAAAGTTGCAGCCAAAAAGCCATACCTCCGATGTGGAAACAAGGCCAAGTGACTCAAGTATTCACGAAAACATAGGAACTGGGGTGCAGAAAAACGGCAGCAGGTGAAATATTTGGCTGTAGCAGAAGGCAGTTTGTTTGTTGAAGGGCTGGAGAGCAGTACAATAATGGGTGTCTGCAGGCAATAGTGAAGCATGGTGGAGGTTCCTTGAACGTTTGAGGCTGCATTTCTGCAAATGGAGTTGGAGATTTGGTCAGGATTAATGGTGTTCTCAATGCTTAACCATCATGCAATACCATCAGGGAGGCATATGATTGGCCCCAAATTTATTCTGCAGCAGGACAACGACCCCAAAGATACAGCCAAAGTCATTAAGAACTATCTTCAGCGTAAAGAAGAACAAGAAGTCCTGGAAGTGATGGTATGGCCCCCACAGAGCTCTGATCTCAACATCATCGAGTGTGTCTGGGATTACATGAAGAGACAGAAGGTTGTGAGGAAGCCTACATGCGCAGAAGATCTGTGGTTAGTTCTCCAAGATGTTTGAAACAACCTACCAGCTGAGTTCCTTCAAAAACTGTGTGCAAGTGTGCCTAGAAGAATTGATGCTGTTTTGAAGGCAAAGGGTGGTCACACCAAATATTGATTTGATTTAGATTTCTCTTTTGTTCATTCACTGCATTTTGTTGATTGATGAAAATAAATGATTAACACTTCCATTTTTGAAAGCATTCTTTGTTTACAGCATTTTTTCACACCTGCCTAAAACTTTTGCACAGTACTGTATGTAAAGTGCTTCGTAACAATGACTGTTGTTAAGAGCGCTATATAAATAAATTTGAATTTGAATATATAAATAGAATACAAAATATACATTTTAAACTAGAAATGGAGTATTAAATATAAACTTTAAACTAGAACTAGAAGTAGAAAGAGACAATTTGGATGCAGTATTAACCTACAAAGGTGGAAATTGACTTTTACACTGAATGTGCATGACGTTAGTAACAGTTTCAATATGAAAAATTCTATATCCAGTCTGTTAATAAAACAGTAACTCTTAAAAAGTATGACTAACATTTAAGTTTGTGCAGATATGTGCAGGTGAATCATGGTGAAGTCACTGATTTCAACAATAAGGGTTCCCGCGGGGTCTTAAAAAGTCTAAAATTCAGAAAATTTAAGGCCTTAAAATGTCTTAAAACGCCCAGATTTTCATCCTAGGTCTTAAATTTAATTTACCCAAGTCTTAAAGTTCTTGCCTCCGTTCATTCCCAAGAAGTGTCCACAGAAAATAAAATTTTAAACAGCTGTAAAACTAATCCTTGAATTAGCGAGCTATCGGCCAATCAGAAAATAGAATTTCTCAAAAAAAAAAAAAAAAGATTTTCACTTATAGTTGAGGCTGAGTTCCAAATGCCTTCCACATCCTTGTATAGTGCACTACATAGGACACACAACTGATGATATTACACTCTATGTAGTGCACTGATGTAGGACGGAGCGACTGAATCGGGCGTTAACCTCGAGTGAGGTCTGAAATAGGTTTCAGCTGCAAGCGCGCATTTGATCGCGCCCCCAATCTCCCGCCCCAATTTTCCACCAAACTAACTGGAAAATTTGAGAGCACTGTTGTCACAAGTATAGTTTTTAAAGATGGGTAAGTGTGTGTTTAACGACACTTGGCTCGATAATGCAAATTTTTGCAGCTGGTTACAGGCTATCCCCAGCAGTAGGCATGAGGCTCGCTGCAAAGTTTAAGCACCGTTCCATATCAATGTCCCATAGAATAACAACCATATAGACTAATTTATATTTTTTCTTATGCTCTCGACAGCAGTGTCTGTAAGTCTATGAGCTGTCTCTCACTTTAGTTTACATATTTCCTTGCTGTAGACGTAATATTAGTGAACAATGTTTCTTCATTCACTCGTAAATAAGTGTTAGCGATTAGAGTGTTATGCTAATCTTTGTATGGTTAATGCAACGCATTGTTCAGCTAACCATGCGGTTTTCAGTTAGCCTGCTAAGTGGTTTGTTAGAACTAAGCTAACGTGACTGTATTAGGCTGGTTTAACCTAGCGCTCTCCATAACTTATGAGTCAGGCTGTAAGTTTATTTTGTACAGTACGTTTTGTGTCAGTTTTGCTCGCTTTTCACCTGTCAACTTTGAAGCCAGAAAATAATGGAGCAATGCGCTCGCGTCCCTGGCTCTTGAACGAGTTTGGCTAGCTGTTTATTCTGTGTTCACGCACTGACCAGCTCACACACAGATAGAGCAGTATATCGTATGATCTGTATGATAGCATTGTATCCTACGGAAATGAAAGCCTAATGATTTTTCAGTCTGCATATAGCCTATGCATGGGGTGAAAACGAGTAGACTAGTGCATGCCAGATTCACACTCATATTCAGCCTGCCAATTGTATATTCATATTCAACATTCAGCTTTCAACATGTTGATTCCAATAGAATAGGATAATTAATAGGCTAGATAATGTAGAGTGAGTGAGTTTCAAATATTTTGATTCTGTTTTAATACTGAATTAATAAAAATAGAAAGTTTTGAGAATTTCTGGTATCATTCGAATGTTTTTAGTAATGCATCGTGTTGGTCTTAAATTTTACTCATAATGGTCGTAAAAGGTCTTAAATTTAACTTACTGAAACCTGCAAGAACCCTGAACAATTAAGAACAAACCAAATTAAATGTCTGAGTTTTAAATAAGATTTTTCCAGTTTCCACCAAAAAGCTCTGTAAGAATGTTCTAATCATTTTAATCTTATAGGGTGCACCTGAGTGAAATACTAGACATTTTAAATATGAATGAATGTGAGGGTGTCCTAACTTTTTCCTCAGTATGAATTGGTATTTTAGTTCATTTCATTTGTTAAATAAATTAATTTGTTTCTTGTTTTAGCACAGCAGATACACTTATATCAAAGTCAAAGTAAACTTGATTGTCATCTCTGCTATATGCTGTACAGATATACAGAAAGACGAGATGACGTGGCTCCAGTTTTTACAGTGACCATTATCTATAGATATAATCGGGAAGAAGTTTTAATATGTTGATATTTCTTAATAAAAAAAGAAATATTTTGTGAACATGACTGTATATGCATGCAAATGTTATTCATGCTTTCTATTTATGTATTTTCTTCAGTCACATTTATTTATAGTTTTCATTGCCATCTCTAGCCACAACACAGGACAATCTAGATGACAAACTCCGTAAGTTTGAGATTCGGGACATGATGGGCTTGACAGATGATCGGGATATCTCGGAGACAGTCAGTGAAACCTGGAGCACTGATGTCCTTGGCAGTGATTTTGATCCCAATATCGATGAGGATAGACTTCAGGATATTGCAGGTAAAACTGTTCATTTTCACTTTTTACTAATTGAAGTAGTAGTAGTAGGTGTTTAATGAAACATTGATCTACATCGATTTACTCATCACATTCTCATAGCATTGATTCAAAATTTAAACATCGATTAGACATCGTACATCTGGTAACGTTCGTTGTGAAGTAAGCGTCCCTTTTCTATGGAATTACTAAAGCCCGCTTCTATACCAGCTCCTGCCCCATTACAGCTTGCCGACCTGACAGACAAGCTTGACTACTATGCTGAACTAACGTTCATTATAGCAGAAATAGCAGAACGTCAACTTAAGAGGTTGAATAGTGTTGCTTCACTAACCCAACACTAGCATAATGTAGTCATTTGTAGGACAGACTTTTATTTTGAAATTCTCAGCAACGCTTTTTTTTCCCCTACCTGAGGACACACACTTCCAAACAAAATGGGAGAGGTGCCTTCAAACTTCCAATCAAAATGTGAAAAGCAGCCAGAAAAAAATTAGACACTCCGCGACTCCAATTATCATGGAGCGGAGAAATCGGTCCAAGGCGTGGAAACAGTTTTGTTCTTTGTAACCAGTGTAGTGCCATTTAACTTGCGAGGGTGGTAACACCAGCAACATGTTAAAAACGTTTAAGGTCTCAACACAGCATTAAAATTCAAGAATGCCATGTGTTCGCTTCTCAGTGCTCGAGTGCAAGCTCGTGAGAGAAATCCTTGATGAACAGTGCTTCGTTTTTGACAGGTCATGAATGTTTTTTGATGTCGTCTATTTATTTATTTATACCTACGGCCCTGGCGCTTAAGTATACCGCGCCACCTCTTTCCACTTTGAGTGTATCGAGCGCGGCGGACGCTCTGTTTGTGCGCACGGACTCCAGAGTCGCCGCGTTTATGGCGTCACATCGATGCCAAAACTAGAGCGCGCAAAATGGCTTGCCGCAAAAAATTACGCGGGCGTAAATTTCAAAGCCGCAAGCAAAATGGCTTGCCGCAAAAAAAAATTCGGGCGTGAATTTCAAAGTCCCGCGCACAAATGTGAAACTCGAGAGCACAAAATTAAGAATTGAGTACGCGGTTGGGATAATATTGCGTGCAAACTATTTTTCCTCTCGGGAATGTCTTTTTTCCTCTTGATGTGTTAAATGTCCTCGCGCGCAAAGTAGATTACCGACGAGCGGTAAAACGCAAGTTATAGTTTATCAACCTTATGATTATAATTTAATAGTTAGGTCTTACACGTTTAATAAGCACGCAAGCAATGGATCCCCTTGCCCACTTGTCTGTTCCCAATTCAACATAAACACAGATGTGCAAGTCAATCACAAGACCAGGAGCCATCGGCTTTGAAATTTACGCCCGCGATATTTTTTGCGGCAAGCCATTTTGCTCGCGGCTTTGAAATTTACGCCCGCAAATTTTTGTGGTAAGCGATTTTGCGCGCTCTAGTTTTGGCATTGATGGGACGCCATACGCGTTCGCGCGCGATGAAAAAGCAGAATGTGCGGACTTTGTCTCTCATCCTCTGCATGTTTTCCTACCTGCTCGTCGGGGCCGCGGTTTTCGACACGCTCGAGTCCAAGACGGAGAGCGTCAGGAAGCGAATGCTGGAGAAGAAGCGCAGCGAGGTGAAGAAGAAATACCGCTTCTCCACGAACGACTACCAGGAGATCGAGCGGGTCGTGCTGCAAGCCGAGCCCAATCGCGCCGAGAGACAGTGGAAATTTGCTGGATCCTCGTACTTTGCTGTAACCGTGATTACTATGATAGGCAGGTTGTATGTGAAAAAAATGTATGTGAGCCACACACAGAGATTTGAATATAGCAATTAGAGATGCACCATTCGAACTTTTTCAGT
This sequence comes from Distichodus sexfasciatus, assembly GCA_032718565.1. Lineage (NCBI taxonomy): Eukaryota > Metazoa > Chordata > Actinopteri > Characiformes > Distichodontidae > Distichodus > Distichodus sexfasciatus. Next base: position 1,052,184 of record JAVGVS010000100.1, on the reverse strand, counting down.
CTCGATACCAATACGAACTAACGCTTCATCAGTTAAATCACAATTCATAGATGTAGTGTATACAAGTAATTCACACATCTAATAAAACAGCTGCTTTCGAAGCTAAAACAATGCCCTGTGACTACCTTTTTTAATGTAAATATGTACTAGCCCAGTCTTATTACCTGTCCACAAAATTGAAGGGAAGTGATTATGTGAAATCTGCATATCAAGTCCTGCATTGTATTCAATCGAAATTGCATCATATCAAACTTTGGGATTATTGGTGGTAATCGAATCAAAATAATATCGTATCATGATAAAACCTGTGATTTGGGGTTTGCGGCAAGCCATTTTGCACGCTCTAGTTTTGGGTAGTTAGTTTTGATGTGACGCCATACTCTATGGTGGCCACAAATCAGGCATCATCACGTATTAAACACTCTAAAGTCTGGGACAGTTTCACCCTAGATAAGCAAAGAAGAAACTTATTTGTTAAAATATGTCTTTGAGTGAAGTATCTTTCTTGTGTTTATTATTTACCACAAAATTTAAATAACCTCATGCTAAATGTAAAAGCTGGTAGCTAAATAGGAGCCATTTTATAATTATGTAATTTATAATCCGATTAGTCGACTAATCGTTTTAATAGTCGATGACTAGTTGACTATCAAAATAGTCGTTAGTCGCAGCCCTGGTATATATTAATGTTTGTGTTCATGTGTGTATTTTTGCATGTTTGGCTTGTTGGGACATGAACCTTATTTTCCTATTTTAATAACAGTTCTTTGCGCAGTAAATGTCATGAATAAATTATTATGATTAGTGTAAAAATGATAGTATCACTGCAAACAATAATTACTGTATTCTAGCTCTAACTGCTTAGGTTAAATGATCAAAAAAGAGACAAGAGATCGATAAAGTGTGTCAATTTAAAGGTCTTGCTGTCAACTAGGGGTTTTCATCAACTATTTGATTTGTGCCGATGTCACAAAGTTTGATACGATACGATGTTGATGCGATACGAATCAGAACTCGGCAAACGATACGCAACGATATGCAGATTTGTCAATCACTTCCCTTCATATAAAATCCCCAAAAGCAGCTAAAATATTACTTTTTCATATTTAAAAAAAAAAAAAAAAAACTGAAAGAACCTTACATTCTTGTTTGCACACATTAAAACAGGATAGTGTGTAATCCTTACTCATGTTTGAAGTTTCAAACTAAATACCTACAGAAATAGTAACCTAGGTAGTATAGTCTTGCTGTATCATAACTACACACTATACCTTTAGATTTTTCCTCCTTAAATGAAAATAAGAAATTCTGGATGTTAGAACAAAGTAAAGATGAACAAATACACACATTTTCCTGTTTGCTTTTACACACAGTTTTCCTAACACAGTTAGGAACAAATCAATATGTTTTCTCAAGAGCTCATGTTTTTTTTTTTTTTTTTTTTGAATGAGCAGCACTAATAATCATCACAGTTTCTAGTTTTGTTTTATTTTATTTTTTGCAACTCCTGAGCTGCTTTTCTCTAAAGTCCTAAAGGTTTCCAGACTGCTGATTTTAATTTTATTTTTAATTTGAGTTCAAGTAGACACTAGACAGAAAAAATGAATACAATTGTAAATTGTTCATAACACAAAAAAGAGATTTATATGTTGGTCCCTACTGCCTAGCCCTAGTTTAGCTGTTAATCGTACTGTTTTATTTAAAAGTATTCACAGTGCTCCACTTTCTCCACAATATCCTATGTTACAGCCTTATTCCCAAATAGATTAAATTAATCCTTTACCTCTAAATTCTACACACAATACCCCATAATGACAAAGTGAAAAAAGTTTATTTGAAACTTTTGCAAATGTATTAAAAATAAAAAACAAAAATCAAACATTTACATACAGTTGTGTTCAGAATAATAGCAGTATGTTTTAAAAAACTGAATAAAGCTTAAAATAGCTTTTATTTCCATACACACAAATGCACTGGGAATACATTCCACCCAATTCAAAACATAAGGCAAAAATAATCAATTTAGTTATTCTTTTACAGAAAGTTAATAAAAAGGAATAGTAGGCTGATCAAAAAAAAGCAGCTTCTGCATTCTTCTTTACAAACTCAAACATTCACTGTATAACCTAAAAAATGTTTCAAGATTTTCTTTGAATCCCTGAACTAATATTTAGTTGTATAACCACTGTTTCTGAGAACTGCTGCACATCTGTGTTGCATGGAGTCAACCAACTTCTGGCACCTGTGAACAGGTATTCCAGCCAAGGATGATTGGACAACATTCCACAATTCTTCTGCATTTCTTGATTTTGCCTCAGAAACTGCATTTTTGACGTCACCCCACAAGCTCTCTATTGGATTAAGGTCCGGGGATTGGGCTGGCTACTCCATAACATCAGTCTTGTTGGTCTGGAGCCAAGATGTTGCTCATTTACTGGTGTGTTTGGGGTCGTTGTCTTGCTGCAACACTCATTTCAAAGGCATTTCCTATTCAGCATAGGGCAACATGACCTCTTCAAGAATTTTTATGTATTCAAACTGATCCATGATCCCTGGTATGCGATAAATAGGCCCGACACCATAGTATAAGAAACATCCCCATATCATGATGCTTGTGCCACCATACCTTACTTTCTTCACAGTGTACTGTGGCTCGAACTCAGTGTTTGGGGGTCGTCTGACAAACTGTCTGCGGCCCTAAGACCCAAAAAGAACAATCTTGGTTGTGCCATTTCTCTTGAGCCCAGTCAGTATGTTCTTTTACAAATTGTAACCTCTTCAGCACGTCTTTTTTCCAACAATGGGACTTTGCGGGGCTTCTTGCTGATAGCTTGGCTTCACATGGGCATCTTCTAATGGTAACAGTACTCACAGGTAACTTAAGATCTTCTTTGATTTTCCTGGAGCTGATCATTGGCTAAGTCTTCACCATTTTGACTATTCTTCGATCCATTCGAATGGTAGTTTTCCTTTTTCTTCCATGTCTTTCAGGTTTTGCTTGTCATTTTAAAGCATTTGAGATCATTTTAGCTGAGCAGCCCATCATTTTCTGCACTTCTTTAAATGTTTCCCCTCTCCAATCAACTTTTTAATCAAAGTGCGCTGTTCTTCTGAACAGTGTCTTTAACAACCCATTTTACTCTGATTTTCAGAGAGAAATGCACTATATCCAGCATGGACAATATTTGCCACCTTCCTTCTTTAAATAAGGGCAGTAATTGACACCTGCTTTTTCACAGAATGAATGACTTCACTAATTAAACTCCACACTGCTATTAATTTGACCACAAGCCCAGGACCCCCTTTCAATGAATGATTCAGTTACACAGAATCAGCAGCATTCATGTCATAGTCGTTGGGTCTGTTGGTTTTCTAATACTCTACTACACCTAATAATAATAAACTATTTGCCATGTAGAAATATAATTATCAAAAATAGTGATTGGTCAGGTTAGTAATGTCGGACAACTATTATTTTGAACATAACTGTAAGTATTCACAGCTTTTGCCATAACCCTCAAAAGTGAGCTCAGGTGCATCCTGTTTCCACTGATCATCCTTCAAAAGTTTCTACAACCTGATTGCAGTCCCCCTGTGGTAAATTGAGTTGACTGGTCATGATCTGGAAAGGCACACACCTTTCTATAAAAGGTCCCATAGTTGACAGTGCATGTCAGAACACAAACCAAGCCCTGAAGTCCAAAGAATTGTCTGTAGACCTCCGAGACAGGATTGTGTCGACGCACAGATCTGGGGAAGGCTTAAAGATCCCAATGAGCACAGTGGCCTCAATCGTCCGTAAATGGAAGAAGTTTGGAACCACCAGAACTCTTCCTGGAGCTGGCCGCCTGTCCACTCTGAGCGATTGGGGTAGAAGGGCCTTAGTCAGGGAGGTGACCAAGAACCCGATGGTCACTCTGACAGAGTTCCAACATTGCTCTGTGGAGAGAGGAGAACCTTCCAAAAGCACAACCATTTCTGCAGCACTCCACCAATCAGGTCTGTATGAGTGGCCAGACAGAAGCCACTACTCAGTAAAAGGCACATGACAGCCCGCCTGGAGTTTGCCAAAAGGCAATTGAAAGACTCTCAGACCATGAGAAATAAAATTCTCTGGTCTGATGAAACAAAGATTGAACTCTTTGGTCTGAATGCCTAGCGTTATGTCTGGAGAAAACCAGGCACTGGTCATCACCTGGCTAATACCATCTCTACAGTGAAGCATGGAGGTGGCAGCACCATGCTGTGGGGATGTTTTTCAGCAGCAGAAACTGGGAGACTAGTCAGGGTCCAAGGAAAGATGAATCCAGCAATGTACAGAGACATCCTTGATGATAACCTGCCTCAGAGCGCTCTGGACCTCGGACTGGGGCGACGGTTCATCCAACAGGACAACGACCCTAAGCACACAAGATAATAAAGCAGTGGCTTCAGGACAACTCTGTGAATGTACTTGAGTGGCCCAGCCAGAGCCCAGATTTGAACCCGATTGAACGCTCCCCATCAAACCTGATGGAGCTTGAGAGGTTCTGCAAAGAAGAATGGGAGAAACTGCCCAAAAATAGGTGTGCCAAGCTTGTGGCATCATACTCAAAAAGACTTGAGGCTGTAATTGCTGCCAAAGGTCCTTCGACAAAGTATTGAGCAAACGCTGTGAATTCTTATGTAAATGTTTGATTTTTGTTTTTTATTTTTAATACATTTGCAAAAGTTTCAAATAAACTTTTTTCACTTTGTCATTATGGGGTATTGTGTGTAGAATTTTGAGGAAAAAGATGAATGTGAGAGCAGCGCAACGCCGTCTGAGAGCTGTTGAGTTGTCGTCGTCAAAGTTTTACAGGCAAGAGATGAAACCCTAAGACTACAAAGATACTTTACGTGGCGTTACGTGACGGTCAAAAAACTGTAACTCTCCTGAGCTATCAGCTCTATCACATTCAATGTGAAACTAGTTCTTTTACGTTCTTACATCCTATATATACCTCAGATTACGACACGTAAGGCACGTATGACTTCTACTGTTACATACTAGTACATTTAACGTGTGTCGTGGCAATATAATTCTATTACGTAACACTGTACATGGAAAGTTATGGAAGGTTCCAAAAATATTTCTCTACTTTCTATTGCAAACAGCTACAAACATTAAATCTAAATATTCATACATTCGTACACACAAAATGGCTCTAACAGTGAATTTAATCTATTTGGGAATAAGAATGTAACATAGGATATTGCGGAAAAAGTGGAGCGCTGTGAATACTTTCTGGATGCACTGTAGATTTTTTCATATTGAAACTGGTATAGATTTTATGCACATTCAGTGTAAAAGTCAACTGTAAGACTGTAATTGTAGGCTGAATTTGGCTTGTAATCTAACTGTCTCTCTTTCTACTTCTAGTTTAAAGTGTATATTGTTATGTTCTATTTATATTTTGCTTATTCCATGTGCCTTATTTGTTATGTGCCTTATTTTTTCTCAGTTCTTTGTACTGTTAAAACTGGAGTCAAGTTGTCTCGTCTGTCTGTATACTACTACTACAGTATGTAGCAGAGATGACAAAGTTTACTTTGACTTGACTTTGATTAATCTTGTTAAACTAATGTCTTTTTTCTGACATAGCTACTGTATGTAATTGTGTATTACCAATGAACACTTCTTTCATGCTTGTGGGTAACTGTACTTATAGACAGCATATACCTAAAACAGTACCTCATGGAACCCCAAATTTATTCTTAAACATTAACACATGCAGAAGAATTGTAATTTCTGTTTACATATTAATAACTGAAATATGCGGTCTGAACCAAGAAAGTTCCACTCCCCCAGTACCTACATACTCAAGCATTGTGTGCTTGGATAAAGGTGCTAGAAAACTACTGGATTTCTGTTTTTATTAGCGTTAATGCGATCATTGCGGGCAGGTAGGTTTTATCGTGTTCACTGAAGTGTTTTTGCGACTTTGTCCTTTGTGACAAGATCCTTTCAGGAAATAACACTGAGCTTATGATTTGTACGTTTGGAAGGTAGAACGTGGCTTGTTACTGCAGCTTGCCATGTATCAAAAATATCAATTGCCCTAATTTTTTTGGAGAACTCATTTCTTAAGATGTGTTAGTTTGAATGCCCAACGATTCCCATATTTTAAGAGTACTTACAGTGATTGACTATTGCAAAAAAGTATTCATTTATTAACAAATCCTTTTTAATGCTAATGTTGTGATGTTTACTAACTCAATCTATGATGGATTACTGTGCACGTGTTTGCACTTTATGGCCACGATGATGGAGTAATGTATATTGCATCACTGTGTTGTAACTGTTTTTATGCATTTATTTTTCCTTTTCAGGGGCTACAGTGGAGAATATGCTGGGAAGTCTACTCTGTTTGCCAGGAACTGGCTCTGTTCTTTTGGATCCCTATGGTTCTACAATGTCTGAGAACACAAGTGAAGCCTGGAGTGTAGAGGTCCTCCCTAGTGACTCAGGTGAGGGGTCATTGAAAGGTAAACTACAGTTAAATTCAATTCAACCCAATTGTATTTGTATAGCCCCTTTTACAACAGATGCTGTGACAAAGCAACTTTACCTATTACCAGCTGCAAGCCCCTAATGAACAAGCATATTGCGACAAAGGCAGCAGATAGCCAATGCCTTCAGCACAGATTTTCTATTTACATCTGGTCTGGTAACTCCAGTTAACTTATCTTCTGCAGCAGAGCTAATTCTTAGTCCTTCTCTACGAGAGCAGTTTTATTATAGCGTTTGAAGGTTTTTGCAGCTGCACTTGAGAATACATTCAGAGTTCTTGAAATGTTTCAGTTTCTTGGACCTAATGTTTTAATGTAAGGACACAACATCATTAAAGCAGAAGGTGTCTACTTTAAAGAATCTAAAATATATAACACATTGTGGTTTGTTTAACACTTTTTTAGTTTAAGTTTGAGACATTCCTGCTGGTAATTCAGTCTTAACTGCCCATAAACAATTATCTTCCGCTTGAAAAGATAAAATACTCCTGATTTGGCAGTATTTTGCAGATATGCCTTATGATTAAAGCAAGCAAGCTGGGTGTTAGTTGTAAATTAGGTTCTGGTGGGCAACATTTAGACCAGAGGTGCAGTTCTAAAGTTTATATTAATTCTCAGTTCACTTTCAAAATGCATGTGGCATGCTGTGGTAAGCCTTTCAGTTCTAAGTACAATAATCTAATCTAGATAAGCTTTCTGCTGGAAACTTGGTGTTTGTGTGGACTAAAGAAAAAGGATTTTATGTGTTTAAATCAAGCGGAGGTTTTCTTTCATTTTTAGAACCTGCAGATTTAAAGCAAGAGGAGCGTTTGCAAGAGCTGGAAAGCTGCTCAGGTGTTGGCAGCACTTCAGATGACACTGAAGTGAGAGAGGTCAGCTCCAGACCAAGTACCCCAGGGCTCAGCATTGTTTCAGGTACATGCTCTCTTGCTCCTATGAGATTGGAAAGCGACAAAACATTATCATATTCAGATGCATAAAATACACTGAAGTTTGGTTCCTCTTATTACATTCTGACAGAAAGCAAAATCAGATTTGCTTCCATGAATTTTCGCAAGGATGCTTTGTTTGCTTAGATCAGAAAATAGCAATACACATTTCTGTGAGTCTGTTGCCCTGTCCTTTCTGTTGCTAGTGTGTCGGAATACTTATCTTGCCTTGCATAGGTATAATTTCTGAAAGAGGTGTTAAATTGCAAAATCTACAGATATTTGCTTTGTGCACTTCTGTTTCTTGTACAGCCAAAGTAAAAAGTTTGTGCACCCCTTGGAATTTTCTATATTTATGTCTAATTCCCATATAAAACATATCTTCGTATCGTACCTTCATGTAAGTCACAATAATGAACAAACAGTCTTCCATAACTAAAGATACACAGATTTTCAGAGAATTTTTGACCTTATTGATATAAATGAATAAGTTGAATAAATGAAACTGATGGTAGGAAAGAGTAAGTGAACCCTAAGCTAATGACTTTTTAAAAAGCTCATTGCAGTCAGAATTTAGCATACCTGGAGTCCATTTCATAAAAGTTCAGAGGTGTGGCCTAGAATTACTCGATATTGATATTGAAAAATATTGTTTGAGTTTTAGCTTTTGACAAGAAGCGTATCCAAATGGGAATCATGCCTCGCACAAAAGCTGTCTGAAGAGCTACGATCAAGAATTTACATTAGGCCGGAAGCGGTTACAAAGTCATCTAAAAGATTTTAGATATACATCACTCTATTGTTTGGCAAGTTATCTGTAAATGGAGACAATTTGGTATTGTGGCTACTCTGCCTAGAAGTGGGCGCTCCGCCAATATGACCCCAAGCGCACAACACAAAGTCATCAGTGAGGTAAAGAAGAACCCTAGAGTAACAGTGAATGACTTAAAGAAGTCATTAGAACTGACTGACATCTCTGTTCAGGATTCAACAATACTCAAAACATGACAGGACACCAAGAAGGAAGCGTTGCTGCCAGAAGAACGAACAGCGAAAGAAACTCCATTTGGTCTTAAAAGGGAACTGCATAGCAGCATCAATACATCATCCCTATAGTAATCTATGGCAGAGGGAACCTCATTACTTGGGCCTGCTTTGCTGTGTCAGGTCCTGGACAGCTTGCCATCATTGAGGAGAAAATGAATTCTCATGTTTATTAACAAATTCTTCAGGATATTGTTAGGGTGTCAGTCCGTCAGCTGAAACTCAGAAGAGGCTGGGTGAGGAGAAAACACAATGACTCCAAATATTGCAGCAAATCCACAGCACAATGGTTTCAGAAGAACGAAATCCACATTTTGGAGTGGCCCAGTCAGAGCCCAGATCTTAATCATATTGAGTTGCTGTGGAATGGCTCGAAGGCAACCCTAGAATAAGGAAGAGTTAAAGCATTTCTGCAGGCAACAATGGGCTTAAATTCCCCTCTGCACGATGTGCAGGTCTGTTCTGCAGTTAAAGGAAGCACCTGTTTTAGGTTATTGCTGCCAAAGGAGGCTCAACAAGTTATTAAATCCAAAGGTTCACTTACTTTTTCCTCTATCACTGTGAATATTCAATGTGTTTGAAAAAGTAGACATGAAAGATTAGAATTGTTAGTGTGTTATTGGCTTAAGCAAATTGAGTATGTCCGTCCCTGTGAATTAAATGAAGATCAGATTACTTTTTTATAACCATTTTTTGCCGAAAACCAGATAATTCCAAAGGGTTCGGATACTTTTTACTTTGACTGTATATACTCGTCTAAAACTATACACTCATTAAAATCTTACTTATTAGACAAAGGTAATAATTATAATTGCAAAAAGAGATTCATGTAACATAAGCCTCTTGTAGAAATAAAGACTCTGTTTTTTTCCAAAAGAAATACAAATTATTTGATTATTTCAGACAGTTGTTATGCTAATTACAAAATGTAACATGTAAGTCAGTCATTAAATGATTTAACACTCCTAAATCTCGGAATATTTGCAATACTTGTACAGTTTAGTCAATGGTACAGTATATACAAAGTTATACATACAGTATATACATTTTGGTGTTTGATTTGGGATGCGTCTGCAGGTGTCAGTGCAACATCTGAAGACATCCCTAACAAGATTGAAGACCTGCGTTCAGAATGTAGCTCAGACTTTGGAGGCAAAGACTCTGTCACCAGTCCAGATGCAGAAGAGCAAGGTGTAAACACATACACTAACAGAGTTAAAGTCAGAACTGCTAGCTCCCCAAGAGAAACAACAAAAAAAATCTAGAATTCTATCCAAAGTTTATAACTTAAAAAAAAACGCATGGTGTTTTTAAAGGTACTCATATGGCACATTCTGTTTGTTGATTTTTTGGTGTGGAAAGGAAGTCATTTAGCCATAAAAATACAATTTCCACATTTAAACTTGATAATAAGCTGAATAATATTGTAAGTAGAGACTTTGTTTTAAGAATAAGCACACAGTGGACATCTAAATTACAGAACAACCTACAATTTCCTTAAATTCAAAATTGCTATTTAGAGCTATTTAAAAAGCAATTTTGAAAATGCTATTTTTAACTGGAAAAAAGTACGCATTTTACTATTTAAATATGTTCTAAAGCACAATTAGAAGCATTACATGAACATTTTTGAAACTGATAAAATTAGGCAACACTTTCAGGTACCTCACAATTACTATTAAAATAGTATTTGGTGCTAACTTCTTTAATCAACTGACAAACCCCTATTTTTCTGCAAGCACTCCTAATGAAGTTGCAAGATGCCACTCTAAGGTGACTAAAATCATGCCACTCAGGTTGTCCAGGTAAATGCCAAAGGCAAAACCCTTTCAGTCATTGCAGGAGAAGTTGGCCATTGCATTGGTCATTTCCAAAATATTTGCCACTTTACGATCAAGAAAAAATGCTTGTCATACACACAAGACAAATGCATAATAGGACACAATAGTTTGGAAACAGCTGGAATTCCTTGATAGTTCAGCACTAAACAGGGCCTACAGTGCCTCACCGCTTAAGACAGAGCCTCTTATCAACAGCAAGAATCTAGAGCAGTGGTTTTCAACTGGTGGTGCGCGGTCCACTGGTAGTCCGCAGTGGCACTGCAATCCAGTTTCACTACTGAAATCTCAAATTATTATTTTATTTATTTTTCCAAGATGATATTTCCATATGTTTTGTTTTTTTTAATGAATAATGATTGCAATGCAAATATCTGAATAGAAAATAATATATAAAAAATAATAGAAAAAAATACACATGTGTGTAATATTACATTTAAATCTTCATTATCTATTTTGCCATTGTAAATAATATATGATGGACCACTTTCCATTTTCATTTGAACCAAATATAAGGTTAATACTTATATTCATTACGGATCATTTACATAGGATTACAAACAAGTTTTGTGTCATAGAAAGTTCCAGAAAGAAGTAATTTAAGTAAGAACTTACTGTCCAGGTTAAAACTGTGTGTTGAGACCCAGATGCTCATCCCCATCTCATCCTTATCCCCAGATCTTGAGGACTTATACTGTGCTAGATAGGCTATATTGTTAAATGTATCTCTGTCTCCAGGCGTGATCACTCTGCCAAGTATGACGGCTCAAGCTGATGCTCTGCTGGCCATGTTTGATCCACTCTCCACTGGAGAAGGTAAAAGTAAAGAGTGTCATGATAAATGTGTGAGAACTCAAGTAACATAATGAATAACCTAAACTTTCATGCTTTTCTCCTACAACTCTTAATATATTTGGAGGTTGTTTCTTCATATGAACTAGGGCTGGGTACCGAGTTCTGTACTTTTAGAGGTACCGATCAAATGGTACCGTCGGTACTACCGGGTATCGGTTCACCTTAAGTCAAATTGTGCCAAATTTCACTACATTCACATGCTTGTCAGCAGCAGCGTGGACAAGCTGAGTGGGACATACAGAACTGGGTGAAAGGTTTAAATTAATCAACAGTTATCTCAGCGTTTCATAGCAATTTAGATTTACTGCAGCAAAAGGATAGAAATAGATAAATATTTACTACAGTTAAATTTCCATTTGCTGTTTAAGCTATAGTGTTAGTTTTGTTTACCATGACAACGTTTGCCAGGGGAAGAAAGCGCATGCGTGGAGAAATCTGAAAACATGGCGACAAGCCAAAAGCGTTCAACTGTGTGACTGCACTACTACTAAAATCAATGCAGACAATGCAACATGCAACATTTGCCATGCAAAATGCAGAACTGGGGCTAGCAATACGTCGAACTTGACAAAAAACCTCCTTAAACATAATATAAATTTACAGGCGGATGAGTATGTCCTGTTTGATAACTGGAGCACCACAGTTAGGGCCTGTGTCCACCAAATGTGTTTTTTACACTGGGAGTGCCTGTTTTTAATACAAGTCCTATGAGCTTCAGCGTTCAGAGCACTAAGAGCCTTCATGACTCTAAGGAACACGTTACAGTGTTTACGTGAAATAGGAACGAACGTGGAAGTTCCGATGATGCTTTTCGTAACGTTGTGAAAATGCACGTGGACACAGGCCCTTGCTCCAGCCGCAACTACGGCACCTGCACCGACAATCACCCCTGCAGCATTGACATCCAGAATGTCGAGTCTAAGCAGTCGACAAAAGTTCCACTGCAGCTTTAGGTAATTTGTGCTTTCTCTGTTATTGTTATTGTTCTGGGATATTTTTATAAAAACATATGTGACCCTCCACGGCAAAACCAGTTGCTTGTCGCAAAGGAGGTTTCCGAGAAAAACGACCGTTAATGTTGGGTGGGGTAAAATTTTGGATTTTTTGTTTTTAGTGTTTTGAAACAGTGGAAGGTCTATACTATACTGTTGTGAATACATTTTGCTGCAAAACTTGCCATTTCCATCCTAAAAAGTGACTTTCTTGAGGTGAGGAATTCAATTCCAGCAAAACAGAAAGTTTCTGTTTTGACCGCTCTACTTCAATATTTACGGTAAATCCACTCGTTGACTAGCGTGAAGATATTTCTCCGGAATCCATCTTCGTCTCCCAAGTTCAGTTTACCTAACGCAGGTATCCTATCCGTGTGGCTGTGAATGCAGTGTAGGCTACCGTAAATACAAACATAGCCGCGACCGCACCAAGCGTCTGTGAGTGCTACGGCGATAGTCAACTTCAAAGGCAGATTTCTCCGTTTCTCACTTGGCGTGACAGGAGAAACCCGACTCCTTTGAATGTTGATATCTCAGTCATATGTCGTCCGATTCATTCGATATAGGTATCGTTTTGAAGGTTGATTTATGCCCTTTCATGAACATAATAACCACATTTTGAGAATTTGCGACAAGCGACTGGTTTTGCTGTGGAGGGTCACATATAGCATATATCTGTCTATAGGTGGTGCTGTTACAAACCAACATACATTTTTGCTTGTATCTCCTGAACAATGTGGGATAATTTTTTTATTCTTTTGGCACCTGATTCTCTGGAAGTGCCTGAATCTACTGTTTGAAGATGTTCTGGATGCCATCCAGGGAAGCTCAATGAAGAAGGCCAGGTTAGGAAAAAGTGAGTCCACAAGGAGCAGCTTTGCTGTGAGTCACTGACCACTATAGGCCAACCAGAGAAGAAACCTCCATCAGTTAAGTCAGCCAGTGCTTTCTAAAGTCCCTGTTTGTACTGTAAGAAGAACTTTGGACAGAATATGTGCAACAAGATCAAAGAGCAGCCTTTGAAGAAGAGAACTGAGTCACATTGGGTTTGTTTCAGGTGCCTTGTCTAGGGACTGTAAGAAAAAGGCCTCATGCCCAGACTGTTCTCTTCAGCATCCTGCTATCCTACCCATTGTAAAGGAAGATACCACTTCAGACAAGAACAGTGCAGATGATGGCTCACAGGGCACAGCTAAAGTAACACATGTGCTTGTGGCGACAGGGTGTGAAAGAGGAGAGTATCCTGGGCCCAGGAACAATGCATGAATACTACCCATTGTACCTGTGCAGATTAAACACTAGAAAGACACAATGATCATCAAAACTTACACGTTCCTGGATCAAGTGTGCACAGAGACTTTCTGCACTGAAGACTTGGCAAAGAAGTTGAACATCCTAGGCAAAAAGAGTTCCTCCTTCACACCATGGCACAAGAGCAGAAATTGAGCAGTTATTTTTTAACAGATCTGGAGGTGTGTGGTTTAGATGGACAAAACTGCATCAAGCTAACAATATGCCACAGAGAAAAGATTTGGAGAAGTGGTCTTACCTAAATCGAGTCCACCTCCTGAGGTTAGATATTGGTCTTTTAAGTATAAAGGATTTATGGACAGCATTCTTGAGAGTGGTTATGCCACAAAGGTTCCAGAAGAGCAGTTTAGTCATTGTGATGGTAGAGTATAGTTTATTCCGCACCACGGGGTGTACCATCTGAAAAAGAGGAAGCTGAGGGTCGTGTTTGACTGTGAGGCTACTTATCAGGCAGTGTAGCTGAACGACCAAGGACCTGATCTCACAAACCCCTTATTGGAGTGCTGCTGAGATTCCACCTGACCAAGTGGGTAAGCAATGGTAGGACCTTGCTGTGCTCCATTCCTGGCAATGAAAGAGCAGTCGAAGTTAAAAATCTGCACTTGCAGCATGATCAACTACCAGTGGAACGGGCATTAGGCATGCAATGATGCACAAGTTCTAATAGCTTTAAGTTCAGTTGCCAGACAAGCCATGCACAAGACGAGGCATCCTATCCATTGTCAGTTCTGTGTATGACCCGATGGGATTTTTGGCACCACTCCTCTTACCTGTTAAGCTCATTCTGATGGATCTCTGCAAAGAGAAAAAAGACTGGGCATGGCAGAACTGGTTATCAGACCTTAACAAGCTGTCAGAGCTCAGTGTATGCTGATGTTTCAGGTCAACCTCATTCGGGCCCACAAAGGCTGCGCAAATCTACTATTTCTCAGACACAAGTCAAGATGGTTATGGCATTGTGTGGTATCTCCTGTTGACGAATGAGCGAGAGGAGAAACATGTTTGTTTTTTGAAGTCCCGAGTCGCTCTTCTTAGGTCACAATTCCCAGTCTACTTACCTGATGGACCATGATGAAAAGGTGAAGACATCAGCTGCACAAGTCTAGTGGTAGACGGCACAGATCCAGTGAACCAACACAGAAAAAAAGAAAGCAACCGCTTGGATTCTGTGCTTAAGAGAAACATTGCAGTAATTGAGTGAAAAGAGAAGCAGAGAAGCAGAAATCCATGGCTAAACAACAAGTGATCGTGTGCAAGAAGAATCTGGAAAAGAAGATACCTGTGAAGAAGAAAAGGAGAATATTCTGACTAAAAGAATTGTTTGAGAAATGTGGTAGATAGTTGAATGTTAATGACTCCAAATTTGAGTTCAAGTTGGTAATTGATATGCTAAGACCTAGTCAATTAGGGGCCAGGATATGTTGGAGCCATTTTTGTGCTGTAACTGAACATGCACACTTGAATGTTTGTATTTAATATAATAAGTATTTGTAACATAATTTTAAGTTATATTTTTACTAACTGAATATTTCTGTAGCACTTGCATTCATCACAATGTAAGAATTAGTATCCTTAACACGTAATTGCTTTACTTGGTGCAGTTTGATTGGTTGCTGAATTTTGTATAAAAAGCATAACGCACATGAAACAGTAGAAGCCTTGAACCTAAGAGCATCACAGTCTTTTCACCCTCATGTAACATCATGTAAAATTGTAGCAGTCAGGAATTCATCTTTTGTTTTGTACAAGTTTAAGTAAAGATACAGACATCAAAGAAAAGATTGAATTCAAGACTTTAATTTTTCTGATGCATGTCAAGTGTAAAAGAACTCCGAGGTCCAAGGCTAGTGAGTCAGCACGCTGCACTCACACTTAATAATAAACTTCCATTCATGCAAAATTGTGTATCAATCTCAAAAAGTTTACATTACAGAAGGGCAGGAAGCCGCTAGCTGTTATCGTAATGATAACTTCACAGACAGCCAGTGTGGCTATCGGCTAAGTGCTAATAGTTAAATGGCTGTTTATCTGAGTGCTGACCAGGTTAACATTTAATACTTAAAAGTGAGTGATTATTTTTTTATTGTGAACACTCCACTACACAGCAGAGCACACAGTGCACCACAACAAAATGTGACGTCTGCATTTGACCCATCCATGAAGGAGCATTGCCCAGGGAGCAGTACTTGGGGAGGGCATCTTGATTACGAGTACCTCAGTGATGGGGCAGTTGGTAGTGAAACAGTTAGGGTGTTAGCGCCGTGGCATTTAGCAGATGCTCTTATCCAGAGCAACTTACAACAGTGTAGTTGTAACGACTGTTCTTCATTGCGTGTCTTCCTCTTCTTATAAGTATTGGTGGTTCAAGACAAGCAGCGCTTGATGCTGTGAGAGTACGAGAAGTGACACGCTGCTTGATCAGTACTGATAAGTAAGGAGGTGCTGTTCCAGTCTTGGCCTTAAAGGCAAGTGTAAGGGATTTGCACCTGATACGAGCAGCCACAGAGAGCCATTGCAGGTTCCAGAGGTGTGGCATGCAAGAATTTAAAGCATTGTAGAGTCTCGCAGTCTCGTAGATGAATCTGTATCAGTTGAAGTGGTCTTGTTGCCTTCAGTGAAAGTCTAGTCATGGTGCGCAGCAACTGACAGCATCACAGCATGCACTCTTACAAAATAGTGCGATTATAATACAAATGGGTGATAAAATGATTAAAAGCGCCTGTTACTAATTACAACAATAATCTTTTTTAATAATCTTTTTAGTTGTACCAACAAATTCTTCTAGGCCATTTAAGTCATCTCAGAGGTTTAAACTGTCAGTTTCAACTGTAAGGAATGTAATCAGGAAATGGAAGGCCACAGGCACAGTTGCTGTTAAACCCATGTCTGGCAGGCCAAGAAAAATTCAGGAGCGGCACATGCAGAGGATTGTGAGAATGGTTACAGACAACCCACACATCACCTCCAAAGACCTGCAAGAACATCTTGCTGGAGATGGTGTATCTGTACATCGTTCTACATTCAGCGCAATTTGCACAAAGAACATCTGTATGGCAGGGTGATGAGAAAGAAGCCCTTTCTGCACTCAGGCCACAAACAGAGTCGCTTGTTGTATGCAAAAGCTCATTTAGACAAGCCAGAGTCATTTTGGAACAAAGTGCTTTGGACTGATGAGACAAAAATTTAGTTATATGGTCATAACAAAAAGCGCTTTGCATGGCGGAATAACAACACCGCATTCTAAGAAAAACACCTGCTACCTACTGTCAAATTTGGCGGAGGTTCCATCATGCTGTGGGGCTGTGTGGTTAGTACAGGGACTGGGGCTCTTGTTAAAGTCGAGGGTTGGATGAATTCAACCCAGTATCAACAAATTCTTCAGGATAATGTTCAAGCATCAGTCATAAAGTTGAACTGGAGAGATTTTGTATGGAAGAATGGTCAGAAATACCTTCATCCAGAATCCAGACATTCATCAAAGGCTATAGGAGGCATCTAGAGGCTGTTATATTTGCAAAAGGAGGCTCAACTAAGTATTGATGTAACATCTCTGTTGGGGTGTCCAAATTTATGCACCTGTCTAATTTTGTTATGATGCATATTGCAAATTTTCTGTTAATCCAATAAACTTAATGTCACTGCTGAAATACTACTGTTTCTATATGGCATGACATATATTAAAAGGAAGTTGCTACTTTGAAAGCTCAGCCAATGATAAACAAAAATCCAAAAAATTAAGAGGGGTTCCCATACTTTTTCATATGACTGTATATGATATACATATTTTGGGGTATTGGTATATTTTAGTTTTTTTCTTTTTAGCCCCATCCCACCTGAAGATTTAACCATACTGTGGCTCAAACAGTGGACATGGAGAATATAAATGTGTGTGTATGTATGTTTGGGTGTCTTTGTGTCTGTATAATCAACTACTTTAGATCAAAGTTAAAGCTCTGTAATTTGTCTTTCTGCTCATGCTTGCTTCCTTTAGGCTCATGCACGGGTACTATTGTTCGGCCCAAAGTACACTGTGCTAGACCCCCTCACCCCCCACCAGAACCACCTATTTCAGAGGCAGGTACCACAAGACTTGCGGAGCTACACCAGTCTCTCAATAACCCTCACAGCTTGTCCCAGGCTGAGCTTGAGCATGCAAAGCAGAGGCACTCGTATCCTGAGCGTCTTGCGAGGAGCCGCAGCACAGATGTTGTGTCTCCAGGACGTAGGCCCAACAGTGACCCAGGAATAAATCGCAGGACTATGGTGGAGGACAGGGAGCAGACTGGGACTTTCTCCACAGGACCTATGGCCTCCCCCAGCAGGGACTCACTCAAAGTTGAGGTGCGGTGTGCAGGAAATTGCATATTAACAACTTGGTGATGACTATGGTTTTGTTCAGGTCAGGTTTTAGCTCTAAAACTTAAATGAAATGAAAAATGAATTAGCAGTTATCCTACTATTATAACTCAGAAACTCTGGTTTTAGCATTGAAGCTGACATCACTATGTTAGCAATGCAAATCTCTTGAGCAGATTTTTTTAGGCTCCATTTGTTTTAAATGGGGTGTGGTTTATGGCATTTTTATGCATGAAACAGCTGGTCATCTGAAACAATTCCAGTCAGTATTGTTACTTAAAAAAGAAAATTGAAAGAACTTTTTTGGGTTTTTTTTACAATTGTAACACCAGAAAGACATTTTTAATAAAATATAAGTGTATAATGTTCATATGTAATTAAAATTATGTGTTGTGTTCATTCAAATCAAAAGTTTATCAAATTATTGTTAGGTTTAGATATTTTTTTTCCCTTTATGCTTAGACTGAGGACAGGAAAGACAGTGATGATGAAAAATCCGACCGGAACAGACCTTGGTGGAAGAAGCGCTTTCCTGTCATTCCTAAAGGTAAGAAGTAGTTCTTATTTGAATGGCTGGGCATTTACGTTCCTTGAAAAACCTCTTCATGAACCTTCCCATAAAAATTATTGTTCACTGTAAGTCAGTTTTGTTTATTGAAATATGAGTGTTATATTTCAGTTTGGTTTTCTTTGTTAATTAAATTATGTCATTATGGTTTTATTTTTACTTTAGAATTGTCCTTAAAATGATTTTTTAACTGAATTTGCCATAGTTTGTCCATATTAATATCGGATACTTTTGTACTCATTTATCTACGTGTAGTTTTCCTTTATTTTGCTAGATATTCATCAAAGTGGAAATTATTTTTCTCATCACAAATGATTTTACATTTACTCATGGCCAATTAGCACAGGCTCAGGCACAGAGTTTTCGTCTGTAAAGCACAATTGTGTCTGTTGATGTTTGTGTTCCTCACACAGTGCTCTATTGGACTGCAGAGAATGAAATCCCAGGTAAACCAGTCTCTCATATGAGCTAGTGTTATAGGCCAGAGGCTGCGTCTTTCATATTTAGTTGTCCTGTTCAACCCACTGTGTGATGGCTACAAAGATGACGTGCTTATCTGAAGCTTTTTAAACTCATTCATATGGTTTTCCTATTAAATTTGTGATATTTTCTTATTGAAAGGAAAGAATTCCTTTTTTTAATGTTGCCTTGTAAGAGGTATGATACTTGCTGTATAGAACATTCAGGTACCTCTTCTTGTTAATGTTTCTTTATTCACATATTTGAAGAAAAAAGCTATCCCTGTGTTTGAAACAAAACACATTTTCATGTCAACCATGTAAATTAAACTTGAGCTTGTCTTTAAATGATCTTTGCAGTTGGTTGGCTCTCGGTCCAAATTCTTTGACACAGCACTGCAGGGAATTCTTTCTCAGTTCATTACAGACTTATTGAGCTATTCAGCTGCAGTATCAGAGTTTCTTAATAACTCTATTCTCTTGCATAAGTTTGTGTCATTTGATATGAATGACCTTACAATGAAGTGACTCATTCTCTTGTTAAATGGTTACAGTGTTGGCAGAATAATCTGAATCTCTAGATTAGAAATGGGAACTATGAAGTAACAAAGTGTTTGTCATTCATAGATATTCCTACAGTTTTTATTTAATCCTTTTGTTTTATCAGATACTATTCAATGATGAGATAAACTTTAAATGCATCTCTCCTATTCATGTTAGGCTTTTTTAAATCCAATAATATCATACAGTAGGAAAAGTTTACTTGCTTTTTTAACTGCTGTATTTTATTGACATTCTAAATATAAGCACTGTCCTCCTTTTACTCCCAACTAGAGATTTGTCGCAGAAATTATTGTGAATGCTCTGTTGTTTTTTATTTATTTACTTATTTGGTTAATTAATTATTTTATTCAGTTGGTTTTTTTTTTACTGAAGCCATATTCAGTTTCTATGCATCTAGCAAATAATGACAATATTGAATGACAAAGAGGTTGATCAGCATAAATGCAGTTTTGTTTTGATTTGTAAACTGATTACGTTTTCTTTGCAGCACCTATTGCAGCATTCCGAAAGCGGGACAAGAATGAGAAGGATGACCTAGGAGCAGAAAGGATCACACAAGGTCAGTTCTCATTCATCTCCAGCTCTTTCTTTCTTGTGCAATGCAGACCACTGTTTTTTTCTGGTGCTAAGATCATTTTCAGCTCTAGGTTTAGCAACATTTCACGGCTTTTTAAATGTAAAAGTGAGTGAAGTTGACAAAAACAATAAATATTTTATATGGAGATGGGGCTCATTCATCCTTGAACATAGCAGATCCAACCAAGAACCATTTTACAGCAAGGCTGAGGTCGGTTTAATGACACTATTGTCATCTGGAACTGTTCTATAGGGACTATTCTCTTGAAATCAATGCTGAATTAATCTAAGTATCAGGTTGGCTTTAATTTATCCAGAAACCTCTGAAGTGTGCGGGTGCAACTCACCATAGCGTTACATAAGTGTGTTAAGCAAAAGTAATGTTCACTGCAGAAAGTAAAACAGATGTATGTGCTACGTCTGTCATCCAGAGACATTGGTGCTCCCTCAACTTGTCACCACTCCAGTGATGTGTGGTGGGAGGACACTGCCAATTTGCAGAGTCCATAAATCATAATGGGTCTTTGATAATCATTATTACCAACCATTTCATACGCACTAAATGGGACCTGAAAGATGTGTGCGCCATTTCCCATGCAGTCATTGCAGTCTATAAAAAATAAATTGATTGCAGAATGTGCATATCTGTAAGCAAACCTTGACCCATGAAAATTGACGACCCAGGTGGTGATGGTAAATTGATGCTAGATAATTATTTAAATTTTTACATTTTAGGCTATGATCTAAGTCACAAATTAATTTAAACTTAAGCATGTGCAAGTGTGACTTGCCATAGACCAACTGCCTGCCCCTTCTTAAGGTTTGTTTCCATTTGTTTTGCAGATGAATCATGGCCACTGTAGCGAAATTAGAGATTAGTAATGTTCTAAAAGTTTTCAACTGAACTGGTGGGCGAAAAGAAAGCTTCGCGCACTGTCGGTGCTGAACGCTGTTATAATTACCCTGACGTCACACGCTATTTATGTGTAAAGACTGTATGAAGTTCAAATGTTTTACAGTATAAGGCGGAGGCGGGGCAGGCGTGTTGGTGAGGGCTGCGTTAGTCTACCCCGCCCACAGACAGCATGGAAACAGAGCTGTTCACAACCATGCATGGCTGAGAAAACCGTTGACTTAAAAGCTTGGTTACACTCCAGTTGATTTATTTATGTTTAGTTTATTTTTTGTTATATTTTAACGTTTTATTGATGTTATTTAAGCTTGTATTTAACTTTACACTTTTCTAAAAACCTGATGCAAATTCTGCTTGATAAATGCCCTAAACCTTTTATCTAAATTTTGATTTGACAGTTTTTTAACATTGCCTGTTTTATTTAATAAGTGATTTATACATTTTTTATTTAAAGACAGTATAGTGCAGTATAAGTGCAGTACACAAAATGAACATTAAAGAGACGGTTCAAGTCAGTGCACAATGAAGTTTTTGTATCTGTTGTTATTAGTGTCACATTTAGGGATGGGAATCGATAAGAAATTATTGATGTCAGTGCCATTATCGATTCTTCTTATCGATCCGATTCCTTATCGATTCCATTATCGATTCTTAAACAGTATAAAATAAATATTTTTTTAACTGATCATAATTTTGTGGACAGGTAATAAGACCTGGTTAGCTACATATTTACAGCTGCTGTTTTATTAGATGTGTGAATTACTTGTATATACTGCATCTGTGAATTGTGATTTAATTGATCCAGCATTAGTTCATATTGGTATCGGGACTGAAAAAGTTCAAATGGTGCATCTCTAATTACTATATTTAAATCTCGGTGTGTAGCTCACATACATCCATATTATATCTCAGTCCTAATTCTTTATGTATGTGTGTGTGCATCTGTGTGCCTGTGTGTGTATGAATGTGTGCCTGGTTTATCAGAAGAGCAGAGCAGAGCAGAGCAGAGCAGTCAAACTCAGGCAGTGGAAGACATATTGGACAAATACAGGAACATCAAGAGAAGCAGTCCCAGTGAGGGAACAAATGCTGCAACTTATGATGGACAAGGTAAGTTATGAGTATACTGATGTAAACTAATAATGTAGGCTTTTGTCATTTTATTGGCAATTTTAATTTTCTGACCCCAAGTATGAAGGGTGGCACAATAAAAACATGCAGAGGATGTAAGATATACATGTTTTGGTGCTGGGTTTTGTTTCGATAGATGCAAGTGACAACTATATTAATGTACTTCCTTGAAAAGAAACTTTAACTAGAGATGCATTCCTGCAAGAAAATGCCAATGTCATGGCTCAAGTTTTGTAGCTGTGACATGAAAACTGACAGAGTAGGAAGACTTTGCTTGAAATGCATTAAAGTGAATGGAGAAAGAACAAGGGATGATAAAAGCAAGAAAAAGATGAGTGCAGATTGAGATGTATGTTCAGTGATGTGGTCTGAGGTGGCATAAGAACCATGCTGACTGTCGCCCGAAAAGAGACAAAGGAAAGCTTTCGAGGCTCAAATCCCATGTATTCCTAGTGGTAGAAAATGAATTAATTCCTACAGGAAAAATAAACAAAAGAAAAAAGGAAGAAAAAATGAGTGCGGGTCATGGTGGTTACTGATATGTAATATGCTCAAATCACATTGAATTTGGTGGCTTTGTGAAGAAAATTTGAGCTCCATGTTAGTCTATGGGGAAAATTGACAAAAAAACTGTTTTGGTACATTAATGTTACTTTAGCTCTGACATACAGCAGGTTCTTTGCCTTTTCTATTTCTAGGCCTGAAACAGTTATTCAAATAATTCAATTACAAAAGATAGACGAGGCAATTTTTCTAGAATCGAAGCTTCGTTTAATTATTTTCACTCGCTAGAGTATTCTGTTCTTGTGTTTCACAGTTACTCACTAGTGACACACATTTTCAGTTCCGCAATCAAGGCAAGACCACATCCCTCTGTATGTGAATGTATTTGTGAGATATTCCGCACACAAAAACAGAAGTAAATGCGTAAAAAACACATAAATGACATTCTCGTGGTGTAAGTGCGCTGTTTGTGAGTGCCGTTACTGCTAAAATGCTACATTTCAATCAAATCTCCCCCTTTATTACAGACTAAACTCATATTTTAGCAGGTGAATAACAACAACCAGCACTCTACTCACAATTGATGAGATTGATGAGATTTTCAGCATTTATTCCGAAACGTCTGTCTGTCGCTTTATTGTGACGTGGCTCCCAATAGCGAGTGGAGGATTGTGGGAAATCTAGTTCTCTCCCAGAAACGCCAAAGCAGCTCATTTTATAGGCCAAAATGAGTCCAAATTGGTTCAGAATTACCCAAAACTTGTAGTTTCAAAAGTAGTTTTGAGCCAATTTGGACTCCTTTTGGCCTGATTACTGCCCGCCTGAAATAACCAGTAAATCAGTAAATGGCTGCTTGTTTTCGTTTTTGTTTTTTTCAGCTAACATATTACGTTCTGTAATAAAAGGGAAGATCTGACTTACGTGGAAGATCCATGTAAGAGCCACGAGTGCTCAAACTCGCGTGTGTGTTCACAGCTAACTGGCGAGAGCATAATCAACATTCTAATAAGAAAGCTGTCGAAGTGGGCTATCCAAAATTACTATACCTTGCCTAATCATAACATCACTTTGTAGACAGTGAGTTCCATCACAGCTAGAGTCCTTTGTAGCAACCGAGAAATCTGCCTGTATTTTAGACATCTTTCTGCAACAGGTTGCAGGTAGCGAGAGGACATTTGAAAGCGAGTGGGTGTGTCAGATGATGCCTCGCTTCGGTTTGACTTTAATCAGGTGACAGTGCAGTAGGAAAGGCAGACGCGGTCTGAGAGTGTCCGCACACAACTAAAAGCCGTTTCTTGCTTTTTTTAAACAATGGCAGACATGTTGGCTCTAATCCAGTCAGGCGCATGCTGGTCGCAGTTTTTGCTTGCGTCATTACAAGCATCCTGTTTCAGTCATGTTTAAAAGTCTTTCAGCTGAAAACCGTAAATTTATTTTTGCCCGTTTTCGGTAGCCGAATTTTCGGTGCATCCCTAAAAAAATTCAAAAAAGCTTTATGACATAAGGACAAGTCTGTAGATTCATTTGACACCTCACTTGCTCTAAGCAGCATAGAAGCAGTTCACAAAAGTCTGTTTTGCGTATTATGCAATTAGGTAAGTAAATCCCATCCCTACTTATTGACCAAGTTTATGATTAAAAGCTGCGGTGATCATTGGCAAATTACTTCAGCTTTTGAGCTGAAACCGGACTTACCAGACAAACAGGCTTCTCTGTCTGTTCGGTAGAATATCTGGGTAGCCAAGTCCATGGTGTCCGTGTTTATCCACGTTTCTGTATAAGTAAGCATGCAGAAGTTCTTTATTTTGCACCGGCTTGAGTGCTGGAGTCACAGATAATCCACTGTTTTGTCCAGACCCTGTTAGCCTTTAGCATGGTGCCCGCACACTTGCCTCGCTTTTGTTTATGGGCGCAGTGCTTGTGTTTTGGCCAGCTGGGTGCCGGTGGTGTTATCAGGATTTTTTGTTGTTGCATCCCTTGGTTTTAAAAGTTATTTGTTGACATCTGAATTATTGGGTATTTTTTACTGTTTCAGTTTCAAGCAACATGTGCAGTCTCCCAAATAGGGCTTGGCGATATGGCCTAAAAATAATATCACAATATCTTTAAGCTGTTTCGAGATTCACAATATGTGTTCTCTTTCTGGGAGAGAAATACTTTTACCACAATTCCCTGCACCTCGACGGGGAGCCTGCATCTGGAAAATACCTAGTAAACAGCTGTATCATGAGTAGAACGCTGGTTATTTATCTAAAATATGGGTTTTGTCTGTAATAAAGGGGAAGATTGACAGTACTCTAGAATATCATTGATATCACACCCTATCATGGCAGAAGTCCATGGTGTCAAAAAATCAACACAGCAACTGTCAAGATTACCACTGCATTGAAGACAAACATAAGTAAGCAATGGCTGCCGTATTGGCCTATAGGAAAACACATACTGCAAAGGAAAACACATTTCGACCTTTAAGTTGTTCAAATTCTCGAGCTGTTGGGATAGTGAAAGTTCTTGTTTTAGCTAATTCCATGGCTTAAACCTAACAACTTTCAAATTCCACACTGTTGTAACAGAAAGCTTCGATAAGCCAATCAGTTGCTACAGGGTGTAGCCTATTTTGCTTAAACTGTTTTTGCCCAAGCTCCTCAACTTGAGATATGTGGTTTCGACGCGATGCTGTGGATGTGATCTAAAAATAGCTCCAATTGAACTAGAGGATACCATAAAAGCTATATGTCTGTCTAGATCGAGACCGGAAAGGGATTACTAACTGAACTGAATTACTTAAAACTGCTTTTGTATTCTTAAAAATATCTGATCATGCCTTAACTTCACAAACATGTAATAATTGATGTAAAGAAGCCTTGTGAGATGCCTCACTCTCACCAGCAACAGAGTTCAGTTGTCTTGGTGTTAGAGCACATATTTTTCAATGTTTTTGGTGTTTCAAAGCCCAATTATAGTGAAAAAAGCATGTCTTCCAAACGCCCAAGTATGTCTTCTGCTGGTACTGTAATATATGTCAACTTAGAATATTTTCAAATTGCGATGGGATCATCGGACCGCATCTCTATCGCAAGTCGGGGACTGCATGATGCATCGGGGAATGAATTTAGAAAGTCCTCTCTGTTTCCTTCTGTTGACCATCAGGCAGTGGTTAAAAAGCTTGTTGTTGATAGAGAAAAGTCCAACCAAGTACAACCTATGTAATTAGCCAACTTGTCAATGATGTTAAAATTACACAGTCACCTAGTCATATCTATAAAATCTTGCTTAATAGTAATTATGTGAATGATTCTCCTAAATGGCTGATTTAATGCATATGCTGCAGTAAGTAATATCCAGAATAATACATTTTTTTCAATTCAATTTTTATATAGCGCTCTTAGCAACAGTTATTCTCACAAAGCGTTTTACATATAATCGGCCCAAATCCCCAACAAGAAAGCCTGAGATGACAGTGGCAAGGAAAAACTCTCTCTGGTAGGAAGAAACCTTGAGAGGAACCAAGACTCGGAAGGGGACCCCATCCTCCTCTGGGCAACCGGGTGCATGAACATTTTATATAGACGTATACATAGTTAATTAATCCTGAGTCATTGCTGGGACTGCTTGCTAAGATTCACTCAGCAATATTAAGCTAAAATTAGTTCAGTATTAAATTGATAATTCAGTTCAAGCTCGCGAACAGCTCGGAAAAAAAGTTAGTGCCCTACACCCAACCTGCGGCAGTGCTAAAGTAACTAGGGAGAGCTGGAAGGTGGCACAGACATGAAAGCTTCCAGGGGTCTCGGTGTCATGTCAAAGAAGACGGTGCGACTAATGTTAGAAGCATATACCTTAAATGAAAGATCGTAGTCTAGAGTAACACCAAGAGTTTTAACAACAACAATGCAATGGATAAATCATCGAGATCAACCATGATGTCAGATAGTTGACTTCTGGTGGCTTTAGTAGCTGAAAGAAGAATCTTTGTCTTGTCTAGATTTAACTGGAGGAAGTTGTCTGACATCCTCTTTGAGGTCAATTAAACACTCAGTATTGTTTAATTGAATATTCTTTGGTTGATTGTTCAGAAGTCCTTTCAGCCAAAAGATGGAAATTAGTCACAACGGCAGCCAGAAGATACTTAGTACAAAGTTAAAATCATAGACTATATAAAACCAGGTCAGTTTAAAATATGCTGGCAAGCATGTGTAGCCTGCCTGTAAATGGTGCAAAAATTGTTTTTGGAAGATGAATCCTTTGTTTTCTCCTCTTCATGCTGACCCTAGTTGATATTCACAGCAGTGTATTAAATTGCAATTATTGCATTCACATTTTTATGTGGTACTATAGTATTATTTTTAGATACTGATGTAATATTAACCTATGAATGTTGTCATATGTATTAAATAGAACTCTCTAGAGAGACTGAAAGTGAACATGAGTCCCCTAGGGATGAAGGACTGCAGAATGTCTCTACAGATGACCTACCAGACTCAGCCAGTCAGACAGCACAGCTCCAGGACAGCAAGTTTTCTTTTAGGTGTCACTAACATACACAAGCAACAAATATATTCATTAAAATTTGTATTACTTGAAAAGATCATGCTAATTACACATTTAAATGACATAACTGCTTTCACAATTTCATGTATCTATTTGTGATAGTGACGCTAAGAAGAAATTACGACTGGCACTGTGCTCTGCGGATTCAGTTGTTTTTCCAATCATGCAGCCTTCAGCTACAAGAAATGGCCTGCCTGATCATGCAGACCCCGATGGTAATGTAACACTCACAAGCACCATTTGTATACTTATTTCACTCTGTGGTGTTTTGTTTTGCCTATGTGCACACATTTTAACTACCTAAAACAAATATACATAGTGGACATGAACCATGCATTTGAACTATCAGAACTACTTGAATGAGAAATGCAGCAGTGGTTTTTGATGAACGTTTGAGTGAAAGTGAGTGATTATTTGTAATAGTGAACGAGCAGTGAGAAGGTTTTTTTTGGCACCACCCAGGAAGCAGTGCCTGTGGACGGTACCTTGCTTATGAGTACCTCATTGGTACCTTTACTGGTGCTGGATTTGAACCGGCAACTCTCCGATCACAGAACCAGCTCTCTAAACATTATGCTGCCAACTGCCCCATTTATGATGTGCACTATATTTTATCTGCAAGTTATATGGTAGTAGCTCCCATGTTATTTGATTCCTGTTGATACTTAATTGCAGCTGTAAATAAATGATTTGTTCAGCCGAGTCTTAAATTGTGTATTTGGACATATGATGCCTGCCCTTACTCACCCACTGTCTGTTCCTGTGTCTGTGCAGACAATGAGATAGTGTGCTTTCTCAAAGTGCAGTTGGCAGAGGCCATCAACCTGCAGGATAAAAACCAAATTGCTCAACTCCAGGAGACTATGCGATGTGTTAGCCACTTAGATCCACGAACCTGCAGAAAACTGCTCACTGCTATTGCTGAAGACTACAGGTACGTGCACAAGTGCACTCATATGTACACAAACACATATGCACGCACACAAACACACACACAGATGAACACAATAGATGCATTTTTAGAATAAAATTGTTGTAAACCTTTTTGATAAGAGGTTTGATGCATGTCTGTTAGGAAGCGGGCACCGTACATTGCATATCTGACACGGTGTCGACAAGGACTACAGACATCTCAGGCTCATTTGGAAAGACTGCTCCAAAGAGTACTCCGAGATAAAGAAGTGGCTAACCGCTATTTTACCACTGTCTGTGTACGGCTGCTTCTAGAACACATGGAGTCCAAGATGCAGGACTTCATCAGAGGTGTGAATTTGCGTTCCTTGTTTGTCATTTATTTTCCATTAAGAATAGCTTCATACTTTTAATAATGAATTGCAAAGCCTGATATAATTATTACAAAAGTGTGGAAGAAAGGAGCTTGGTAAAGTTATTTAATATATGTTTTTATGATAACTTCACTCAGTAATAGTAGTGTATCTCATGAGCTAAAAAATCTTATTATTTTGTGATTGCATTGCCAGCATTTCAGGGATTCACTGCAGCTGATGATAAGACGGCAGCAGTGGAAGATTTCCTGCGTTACCTCTATGGCGCCATGGCGCATGATGCCATCTGGCAGTATGCCAGTGAGGGGCAGCTCCAAGATGCACAGATGGCCATTGAGCGCAGTGTCATGAACCGCATATTTAAATTGGCATTTTACCCCAATCAGGATGGAGATATTCTCAGAGACCAGTGAGAAGCCATTACAGCTTGCCAATTTTTCAATATACACTTATGAGCCAAAGCATTACACCCATCAAATATGCTAAACGTATCTGATCCATTAAATCATGTTTTCTAAAATACTTTTGAATGTATTGGGGTATCTGATACTAGAACATTCTAACTACTTTAAATTGATTATTGAAACTGCAGCAAGACATACTACTTCCAGAACATCCCAGAGTTAATCAATATTATAGAGATTAGTATTTTGAGTCTAGAGCTGCACCTCGAATGTGTACTTACTGGCAGTACTTTAAGCCAGGAAAAATTATTAATCATGGTTTATCTCTCTGCTAGCAGATATAGTGCCACTATGTGGTTAAGGTGCTACAGATTTACAGGCCTTCAATATATAATCCTGGTAATGTTCTTCTACCAAATGGCATATTCCACCTTGAGAGCTCTTTTGTGGCACAACGCAATACTATATTAGGCAGCTGGTTGTAATGTTTTGGCACATTTTTACTGAGTAACAGAGAAAGGCTTTAAGATTCCACAATTTCTTGTTATAACTCTTTGTTACTAGGGTTTTGCAGGAACATATTAATCGCCTGTCCAAAGTTGTATCTGCCAACCACAAGGCTCTGCAAATTCCAGAGGTAAATAGCAACACCTGGGAAAACAACCTTAAAAGTTTATATGACAAAAAGACCCACAGAGCACTTATTCAACATCATATGACATTTAATATGATACATGTTCAGTCATCAAGACATGAAAAACTTATTTATTGAAAGCTTATTTGGCATCACATGTTTATTGTGACTTGGTTTTGTATGATAGGTATATCTAAGAGAGGCTCCGTGGCCCTCAGCACAGACAGAGATCAGGACCATAAGTGCATATAAAACTCCACGGGACAAAGTTCAGTGCATTCTGCGTATGTGCTCCACCATCATGAACCTTTTAAGCCTGGCTAATGAGGATGCTGTTCCTGGAGCAGATGACTTTGTTCCAGTGCTCGTATTTGTCCTCATCAAGGTAAATTTTGTTGCATTGCTAATTTTGTGTACAGAGCATGTTATTATTATGATTAAAGATTATATTAAGATTATGATTAAAACATGTTAAAAACTGATATGTTAAGATTAAGCACTCCTACAAGATATAATGTGTAATATTGAGCTTATAAATGTTAGCCTTTGTTTATTTCTCTTTTTAAGTTACATTTTTTGTAAGTCAAGCTAAATATAAACTGTTTGAGTATTCAGATCCCTTCTGCACTTTTATATCTATCAGGGCAGTAGTGTGATGTGCACACATGAATTTACAATGTGAATTTCTTCCCCGTCCTCTTCTTTATTCCCATGTACCTTAGGCAAATCCACCTTGTCTTCTGTCCACAATTCAGTATATCAATAATTTCTATGCCAGCCAGCTGAGTGGGGAGGAGTGCTACTGGTGGATGCAGTTCACGGCCGCTGTGGAATTTATTAAAACCATTGATGATCGCAAGTAAAGCCGAACAGACACATAAAGAGGAGTGGTAGAAAAAGAATAGACATCCCATTCAACAGTTTTCGCTGCTTCTTAACTCCCATACAGCAAGGCAGTGACTCACTTTGCCTAGTCAATTCTGTATATCTGTATATTGATCCAGAGAGTAATTAAAAAACAAAACCACATTCTATTGTTTGGG
The DNA here is from genome assembly GCA_032718565.1 of Distichodus sexfasciatus. Taxonomy (NCBI): domain Eukaryota; kingdom Metazoa; phylum Chordata; class Actinopteri; order Characiformes; family Distichodontidae; genus Distichodus; species Distichodus sexfasciatus. The sequence continues at coordinate 1,021,696 of JAVGVS010000100.1, read as the reverse complement.
GTGAAACAGTTGTTTTATTATGGAATGAGGGACATTCATTATAATGACAAACTGATTTTGGGCTGTGGGGTCTTGTTAGTATTAATGTTTGCATTGATTTGTATTGGTCAGGTTGTTTTAATGAGCTAGAAGCTTGGTTACTTAATTAAAGTAACTAAAGGGGTCCATGTGATGATTATGCAATCAGGCTAGTGTAGGGAGGTTTAAAGAGAAGAATGAAGGACTTATGCCCTTTTATGTAATCATGCTTAATCTCTTTTCTGTTTTCAAACCTGCAAATACAGTGCATTATATATAGCCAAAGCATAATTGCTGTGGTTTTATTATTATTAATTAATTAATTATGCTAATGCACTATTTCTGATTGCTACTTTCATCACATCTTTTAACATGGCAGCTTGTAAAATGATTGTGAGCTGGTGTTGGCTTTGTTGTTTGTCTTCAAACTCATTATCTCAATTTTGAAGAAAAAAAACATATTTATATTAAATAAAATGTGTATTTATTACTTGCTTCTTGTACTTTAGTTTTCGGTGTATTTTTTGTAATCTTTGTGTAAACAATAGGTAAATCTGTGTCAGTAGGTTACATAAAATACTTTTTTGTCACAGAAACATTAAAAGCTTAGTGCTCTTTTGTTTATTTTAACTCTGTTTGAAAGATTTAGAATAAGAAATTAGTTGCCAAATACAATTTATATTCATTACAGCTATCACATTCTGTCAGTTTAGCATTTTATAGGTTTGGTCGATGTAATGATCATTTGGATATAGTTTTTGGTGTCTTCCCAACACTTGGCTGTCATATCAGTGTTGGCCACCACCTCAATAATAGAAAAAGGACTTAAAAGGAGATTAGTATTCATAAATAAATCATAATTTCATGGGATGTTCTTTCTGCAAGAAGATGCTGTTTGCCAAAAAAAAAATTCACTATGACAAATGTTAATTCACATCTAGCCATGCAAGTTCTGAGTATTATTACAATACAAATTGTGTAGCTTGAAACATAAATTGCAAAAAGCTGAAATCTGCTGAGTATGTAGGAATGGTGTGCTTCTTGGCAAGCGTGATCTGCCTGTAATTGGTGCTATAGTGAAGGCCTAATGTGTGTAACCTTGTGGCCTAATGAATCTGCGGACTTGTCATAACAGAGTTTTCTTGCAATTTCTTTTTGCAAATTTTGACTTCTGATTCACTGACTCCTTTCTTCAACGCTTACTGCATCAGCTGCTTTTGTGCTGCCTTTTTGCAACTTTTGCTTGGACCCCACTCATTATTATTACAAAGACAAGTAATAAATCTTAAAGACTGTTTCTTTACAAAATTAGTTCACTTTACATCCGTTTTAACAATAAAATATCACTGACATTTGCAATTGTAATTTTTACACACACACACAAAACTGTACATATGCATCACATAGAAAGGGCTGTCTGTGAGAGAAACGAATGCCGCTACTTAATGTAATGAAACAAGTAAACAATGGTAATGACTAGAGATGCAACGATACAGTGTGCCAACGGTTCGGTACATATGGCAGCTCTAACATCCAGTAGGTTCTTTGTCTTTTCTATTTCTTGGGATGAAATGATTATTTGAATAACTCAAATAATTTGAGTACAAAAAATGGTCAGTTTATTTGCTCTGCTTGTTTCACACGGACGCTTATTAGCAACGCACAATCAGTTGAGATGCGATCAAGGCAAGACCTGATCCCTCTGTATGTGAAAGTATTTGTGAGAGATTCCGTCCACAAAAACTGAAATGCATTAAAAACGCACAAATGACATTTTTGCGGTGTAAACGCGCTGTTTGTGAGCGTGTGCGCACCATCACTTGCTAAAATGCTACAGTTCAGTTCAAATCTGTCCCTTTATTACAGACTAAACTCATATTTGAGCTGAGAACAAACCACAACAACCAGTGTTCTATTCACAATTAGAGCTTGGCAATTCATGACTCACTCGGGTTAACCACCAGTGCCATGAAATAACTCACGAGTTACGAAGCTGAGGTCTCCATTAACCCGAATCCATCGAGTCCTAACTACACCATGACTAAAATCTAAACCCCATCACATACATATCTCTTATAATCATTTCAAATTTATTACGAGATCAATACAGCCATAGTAGCAAGTATAAATGCTAAAAATTTCATAACTTATAGTTTGTTTTCACCACCACAGTCAAAAGAGGGATCCTAAGAACTTCCTACAGAGTCGACGCCTTTTTGTAGACTACAGGACTCGTGTTGGTCAAATCAGTAGCGCGGCACAAAGCACACACGTTCATGAGTAAATCTTTCAGTTAATCTTCTCTAGACCCGAAAACATATAGCCAAATCTGAATTGTGGGTTGGTGCTTGCCACTGTCGTGAGTGAATTCACCTTTTAACCTAATCTACAGCTGGAAACATATAGCTGAATCTGGAGTGCGTTTCCCAAAAGCATAGTTGCTAACAATGTACTTTAGCAACTAACATAGTGCTGCTAACATATGTTGCTTCTGGGAAATGCACCCCTGAATCGCACACAAGTGGGTTAACGCTACCCAAACATAGAGAATGAATCCGCTGGTTAACTTCCTGTAGTGCCACTTGAAAATAAATATTTGTCACTCTGGTAGCCTTGTCTTGATACTTTGCCATTTATTTGGAAGTGCATTTATTCTCTTCACAAGCCACGTATACTTTCTTCTATGAAAAACAAACGATTGACCTGGCAATTTGCCAGTACTGACTCAAGTGACTCGCACTCCCAGATCAATTTAGTGATTAACTCAGAGGGAGTCGAATCCTAAAAAGGAGCTGAATATTACAGCCTTACTCACAACTGATGAGATTGATATGTTCAGCATATATTCCGCATTGAGTCCAAATTGGTTAAAAATTACCCAAAAGTTTTGAGCCAAGTTGAACTCCTTTTGGCCTATAAAATGAGCTGCTGTCGCTGTTTCTGGGAGAGAACTACATTTCCCACAGTCCCCCTTGCGCTACTCAGTGCCACGTCACAATAATGGAATAAACACTACAAAATATCAATAGATGGCTGTATTATGAGTAGAACACTGGTTCTACAGCTAAAATATGAGTTTTGTCTGTAATAAATGGGAGATTTGACTGAACTGGAGCATTTTAGTGACAGCTGTGAGCGCTCAAACACACTGCGTGCATATTTACACAGCTGAACATAATCCTGCTTGCAATTCTCATGGATCTGCTATTATCTCAAATATGCCTTTGCTTTCAATTGATGAAAATCCGTCACAGCTAGAGTCCAATGGATGAAAATCCATAGTAGCAACAGAAAACTTTAATTCCTGAGAATGCCTGCACAAGGACCACGTTTTAAAAAATGTAGTTTAATGTCGGCATACTGAACTATCGCGGTTCAACTGGGTGTACCAAACCGAACAGGTGTACCGAACGGTTTGATAAGTGTTGGTGGCCTAGTGGTAGGACACTTGCCGTTGGACCAACAGGTTGTGGGTTCGAATCCGACCTCTGGCGTTACCAACACTGGGTCTCTGAGCAAGACCCTTAACCCTAAATTGTTCTCAGAGGAATTGTCTCTGAAATTAGGAAATATAAGTTGCTCTGGATAAGAGTGTCTGCTAAATGCTGTAACTGTAAAGTAAATGATAAAATAAAGAAAACTGTAGCATCCCTAGTAATGACCATGTCAAATTATAATGAAAGATAACTCTCTGTGAACTTGCCAAAATGCTGACACAGTCTTCACAACAAATTAACTTGCACCTATTGAAATTTCTTGTTTTAGAGAACTAAAATAATCATACAAATGTTGACTAGCCCACCAAGGGGTGTCTGGACCAAGAGGTTGTGGGTTTGAGTCTTACATCTGCCATTACTACCACAGGGTCCCTGAACAAGACCCTTAACCCGAAGTTGCTCTCAGGGGAACAGTCTCTGAAATTAATAAACGGAAGTTGCTCTGGATTAGAGTGCCTACTAAATGGCATAAATGTAAATGATTTGACAATATGATGTAGGACTGCTGGTCATTCATAGGCATTTAACGTTGTAGGTTCAGCAGCTCTCTTGCAGCCGCCATCGCTGTCTTTGCTGCCAGACACAGCTCTCTTCAAACAGTTTTGTTAGCAGTTCATAATGCTTTAAACAAAATAAGAAGACCAAGTTAACAACAATAATGTCATATATATAAATATAGCCGCAAGCGGCAGTGAGCAGTATCCAAGCAAAAGTCACAGCACAGAAGGGTCAGCACTGATCATCAGCAGTGTATTTATATCATAGACACACACCCACATGCTGCTGATGTTTATGACACGATAAAACCACATAAATATATGAATCATATCCAGACATAAGGCATTAGAATGTATTTCAGTCTTTTATATCGTAGTTCTGATTGTTTATTGAAATGGCCAATAGCGGAACCAGTAACCTAGAGCTGGGACTGAAAATTTGTAGTCTGGCTAGACCTGGGATATTTTTGTGAACAGGTACTGGGAACTCAGCTTTATTGTCTCTCCCAGCATCTAACATTATCAGAATGACTTTTGGAACATTATACTTCTACGTGAATGTATTGTTGAAGCGCTTTCTGCCAGGGACTGAGGGCTTGCTTCACCTGGTTTACAATGTCAAACAATGTAGGCCATGCTAACCAAAGAGCTCATTATAACATGGCCAGATAATATTAATGCACAAGATTCCAGAAGCAGGTTGTGTAGTTGCAAAACAGGGTTGATCTTTAATGACCAAAACCTCTTACCTAGTTATTACACTGTTAGACATTTCTGTAACTAATAGTTATTTATTACATACTAGGCAGTAGTATTACATACTAACGCCTCCAGGGTATAGTTATGAGCACAAACCCAGGCTCAATGGGGAGGCGTAGCAACCATTTAATATCTGAAAATATCTGAAATATCTCTTTCAATAACACAGAAGTCAGGACTTAAATTGAAATTATTTGAATTATTATTTCTTAGAATTGCAGACCTGTCTGCAAAATCTAAATCTTTGTCGCTTCCTCTCGTTACAATTTACCGTCCATCAGGTCCTTATTCTGAATTTTTAAATGAATTTGCAGAATTTCTTTCAGACTTGGTTATTTCACCCGAAAGAGCAATGGGGGGACTTTAATATTCATGTAGATAATAAACAAGATCCCCTGAAAGCAGCCTTTACTAATATACCAGATTTCATGGGTGTTGTTCAGAATGTAAATGGGGACCTCTCACAACTGTGGTCATACCCTTGATTTAATTTTATCGTTTGGTCTTAATGTAGATAATGTAACTGTATGAACTCAAACCAGTATTATTTCTGACCACCATCTTATTACGTTAGATTTTTACCTTAGTCAAAATACAAATTCCACAACTCGCTTCTGTACCAAATGTACAATCACATAAAATACAGCTAGTAAATGTATTGATAATCTCCCCGATCTGTCATTCCTGACAGGAGAAATGTCCAATCCCACTGAATTTGAGAGTAATATGGATTATCAAGCATCTACGCTTCGTTCCACCTTAGATAAAAACTGCTCCGTTAAAAATTAAGAAGATCAGGAAAAAATAAAACATCCCTTTGGTATTATGACCACTTGCGTACCTTAAAACAAGAGAAAGAAATTAGAATGCAAGTGGTGACAAACTAAACTAGCATGTTTAAACTAGCATGGAATGAGGCCTGTCATAGCTAACTGAAATAATCCTAGATTTCTAATTAACATCGTATCCAAGCAGACTAATAACCAAACTACTGCTCAAACTGTGCCAACATTATTTTCCCGTAACGACTATAGAACAATATCTAATCTCCCATTTATCTCCAAAATAATAGAGAGAATAGCCACTCAGCTAACCTCATTTTTGCAGGAAAATCAGATTTATGAAACATTTCAGTCTGAGTTTAGAGTCAACCATAGCACAGAGACTGAAGGTAGTAAATAATCTTCTATCTACTGATCAGAGCATTGCCTCGCTCCTAGTGCTGCTTTTGATACTATAGATCATACCATTCTTTTAGATAGGCTTGAACTTGCTCTTGGTATCAGAGGAGTAGCCCTCTCTTGGATCAAATCCTTCCTTTCAGACTGCTATCAATATGTCAATATAAATACTGATTCCTCAGAACGTCAAGGTCAAATATGGAGAGCCACAAAGTCCCTTCCTATTTTCTCGTAAGAATGGAGCTTGTTTTCATTGTATTGTGGACGATACACAATTATATATATACAGTATATATCTCAGCCAAACCAGAAGACAGACAGCAACCTCCGGCCGGGGTCGCGGTAGGGCCAGGAGCCTATCCTGGGAACTACGGCCAACACACCGCAGGGGACACACACTCACACAATCACACTCTCAATCACACCTTATGGGGCCAAATTAGAGTCCCAATTAACCTATATTGCAAGCTTTTGGACTGTGGGAGGAAATCGGAGCACCCGGAGAAAACGCACACAAACATAGGGAGAGTGTGCAAACTTCACATAGAAATGCTCCACAGCTTACCCGGGGCTTGAACCCAGGACCTTCTTGCTGTGAGGCTGCAGCCATAACCTCTGCGCCAGCGGGTCGCCCATTATTTTTATTAGGGGTCAGGGCACTGTCCAAGTGCTGGAACCCTATTGTTTTCATTCATTTTTTTTGTTTGTTCTGGCTGCCATCCTTTCCCGCCATTTTGAATAAACATAAAACTAAAATGAACACTTCGTCCTATTATCGCAAAACTTGGCATACCTCATCTAGGCTCTGTCTAGGCAAAAAGTTGTGTATAGAATTTTGATAGGACAAAGCGTCATTAAGTTATGCGTTTAACTGCCATAAATGTAATTTTGTCAGTTTACTCTGTGTTTATGTACATTATTTCCTTTCTTTTTATGAACGTTGATTTCCTTTATGGGTCGGAACTATGTTACGTTCCGTGTTTCACACGGTCACTTTAAGTAATGCAAGAAAGGATTAAGACAAACGGGTAAGGAGGTTAGGAGAAGCTGTAAGGACGTTAAAGAAGTCGTAAATAAAATAAGTTGTTACAAAGTGAAAGGAAGCTGTAAAGAAGAGGAAGAAGAAGCTGGGAAGTGTTGTTAAGTTTGTTTCTAAAGCGGACTCATTCCCTCACGGCTACGTGCAGCCAGCGAGGTATGTTTGGTGGTGTTTGTTTTATTGTGTATTTGTTAACTTGTTTAAATGTTTATTTGTGACATTCTTTCTGTACATTTACGTAATGACAGTTTGACGGTGGATTTTATGATGGATTGGAGGAGAAGTGTAATCGAAGAATAAATCCATCTGTGACTGATGAACCGCGGTGTCGTGTATGACCTGGAGGGAGTGATAATGCGTCAATTATATTCTATATGTGGCCCATAATTACTGTAAACCCTATATCTTCTCAGAAAAACAACCAAACAAAACCAATCTCAGCAGACTTCATGTACATATGGCTATGATTGCTTAAAGAGGGCTTGGCCTATTACAATGGCTATACATTGCCATGTGTTTCATGTAGTACAGCCTACACAGTACAAGTCTGGTAGAAACCCTTTGGACTGCTGATATAGGATAGTCCTCTGACCACACACATCAAAAATGATATGTCCACCAAGAGAGGGCGCTACAATACATTTATTTACATTTGAGCTCATATCTCTGGAACCATATGGAACGAGGGCGCTGGAGGTTTAACAACGCTTTAACAAGTGAAAAAGTACTGATTCCAAAAAATACAGTAGCTGCTATCACTTTAGCCGTATGGCCAATCAGTGTGAAAAATTTGCATGCCCAGCCTGAGGAAGTGTGATTAGCACTGGCTAGAACATCAGTGTCAACACACACCCTATCATGAAAAACGTGGCCGAAATCGGCTTATAGGGTGTCAAAAAATGCAACAAAGCAAAATTTAAATGGTTTTTCGTCTGCCATTTGATTTTTTTAATCATTGGTATAAAAAGACAGTGGTGCTTTGTCAAACTAGTCTTAAGTTCTTGATAAAATCTTTACAGAAGTTGAAGTGAATGAATTTGAGTCCCTTAGCTGTAATTAGACAATAGTACAAAGACGTACAAAATGTGGTGGTAATCGGCCTCTGGAGGCGGCTGCAGCAGAAAATTAAACTTTTTGGTACATTTTGCACATGACTAGAGATGTAGCCGATCCGATATGTGGATCGGTATCGGTCCGATAACCCGCTCAAACAGCTGGATCAGGTATCGGCGGCATTGGGCTGTTCTATGGAGCCGATCTGTGAATGCGTGTACGCTCAATTCGTTATGTATGGGAAGTGGCACTGCGGTAAAGTAGAGCTGAAACAATTGTTCCAATAACTCGAATAATTCTATTACAAAAATGGTCGTGGCAATTTTTCTAGAATCGAATCTTCGTTTTATTCATTTTACTCGCTAGAGCATGCTCCGATTGTATTTCACATGGAGGCTTAATAGTGACACACAACTTTTCAGTGGCACGATCAAGACAAGACCTGATCCCTCTGTATGTGGAAGTATTTGTGAGATGTTCCGTGCACTAAAACAGAAGTAAATGCATAAAACATTTTTCGACATTTTTCGCGATGTAAACACACGCGCTGTGTTAATGAGCGTAAAATGCTCCGGTTCGGTCAAAATGTCACCTTTATTACAGACACAAACCATATTTTAGCTGATAAATAACCACAATAACCAGCGTTCTACTCGCAATTCTGCCGTTTATTTAGATTTTCCCATAGATTTTCCATCTGGAACGTGCGCCCAACGCGTCATTGTGACGCGGCTCTGGGGCACGCCCAGACGATCGTGGGAAATGTAGTTCTCTGCAAAAGCAGCTCATTTTTCAAATCGGTTCAAAATGACAAACTTCAGTATTTCATTTTCAGTTGATCAAATATTTTTCAATTTTATAAGGTTATAGTGTAAACAATAAGAAAAAAGAAATATTTATATGTCTAAACGAACAATTTTTGAGAACAAATAATTTAGCATATACATGTGTGTGTAATTATTACATTGTTTTAGTTAGGAAAACAGTATCTAAATCAAGCATTTCCTTAAGCATAACAATAATCTCAGTCATGTATTCAGACATTTTAAAGTATTATTTTATGTTTAAAAAAAGACTGTGACTGTATCGGATTCTGTATCGGCAGATATCCAAATTTACAATATCGGTATTGGGATCGGACATAAAAAAAAAGTGGTATCGGCCCATCTCTACACATGACCTACTAATTTTTAAGCATCCTAACCTGTGACTCTTCCAAGTTACAAGCATAAGACTATGACACGCAGCAACTTATAACTTTTGGTGACATCACTTCACTCAACACACAAAATCATGAATCTTGAATAATATTTCCCTTGAATATACACCGCTCGGCAAAAAAAATTAAGCAAACAGAGTTTATTGCAGTTCCCATACAAACATTTTTATTTGAACAATTACAAGTACAACAAGCAGGAAGCATACATCTAGTGCCCGTTTTAGTACGGACTGGCCGATGAGAGCAGGCAGTGTCTAGTTGGAGGGTCATTAACCTCTATTTAATTAATATCCAATAAAGTTCCACATTGGCACACTTCAAGGCCACACTTAATGGCAGATCATTTAGGAGCACCGACTAGTTGTGGGAAGCAATCCGACATGAATATAACAGCACTGACACTGTGAAAGGCTGTAGGACAGCTCGCCCAAAGGACTGAGTTTTATAAAGACAGACAAGGCAAAAACCCCTAAACTGTACGCTGACTACAGACAATGCACACAGTATTGTGCATTGTTACAGTGTTACCTTATATACAGTGTTACTGATTTCATCTGGAGTTGTTAAACAAGAAAAGTAATCATAAAACATGCAACAAATTATGACTGCTTCATTTTTTTTGCCCAGCAGTGTGTCTAAATAACTTAAGTGTATCTGCAGAAACTTCTTCAGAGTGTGCATCAGAACAAACATGTGAATTCTCAGTGTAATGTGAATTGCACAATTTTTGCTGAAATAGCAAAAAGAAAAATAGGCTTAAGTTTAGCCTATTTTTCTTACCATTCTAGAGTGTGAAATAGCAGCAGTGCCTGTAAGTGTCGTCAGTGAGCTGATTTGTACTGGTAAATCTCTGAGGACTTGCTTTTGGGCAAAGTGTAGAGGTGAACAGTAATTAAGTACTTGATTGCTATACTTGATTTACTTGAGTGCTGTACTTGTTTTACTTGTACAATCTTGTACTTGAAGTACAGTTTATGATTTTCTGTACTTCACTTGAGTAGTAAAAGTCACAGTTTCGAATCATGGCGTGACCTCCCTACTTCACGAAGGAAGAATGCAACATTGTCATGCAAGGTTATGAGGAGTTCAGATAAACTCTCCAAGGCAAATCTAACACCACAGCAGCCATAATGACAGGTAGACTTTGACTTGCAAAGCATTGCTGAACGAAGAAATGCGTAAGTACAGTGCAATATATTGTCATATTGTCAAATGTGTGATTTTTAGTAGAGATGGGCCGATACCACTTTTTTATGTCCGATACGATACCGATATTGTAAATTTGGATATCTGCCGATACCAATACAAATCCGATAGTCACAGTCTTTTTTAAACATAAAATAATACTTTAAAATGTCTGAATACATGACAGAGATTATTGTTATGCTTAAGGAAATGCTTGATTTAAATACTATTTTCCTAACTAAAACAATGTAATAATTACACACACATATATATGCTAAATTTTTTGTTCTCAAAAATTTTGTTTAGACATATAAATATTTTTTTTTTCTTACTGATTACACTATAACATTATAAAATTGAAAAATATTTGATCAATTGAAAATGAAATACTGAAGTTTGTCATTTTGAACCGATTTGTTCTAAAAAATGAGCTGCTTTTGCAGAGAACTACATTTCCCACGATCGTCTGGGCGTGCCCCAGAGCCGCGTCACAATGACGCGTTGGGCGCACGTTCCAGATGGAAAATCTATGGGAAAATCTACATAAACGGCAGAATTGCGAGTAGAACGCTGGTTATTGTGGTTATTTATCAGCTAAAATATGGTCTGTGTCTGTAATAAAGGCGATATTTTGACCGAACCGGAGCGTTTTACGAGTAACAGCGCTCATGCGCGCTCATTAACACAGCGCGTGTTTACATCGCGAAAAATGTCGAAAAATGTTTTTATGCATTTACTTCTGTTTTAGTGCACGGAACATCTCACAAATACTTTTACATACAGAGGGATCAGGTCGAGACCAAAAAAAAAGACTCCCTTACTTTTGTGTGCTGTTAAGGACTGACATGACGGGTACTGACTGGCCCGAAAGTCATCTGACAAAACAGCTAACACCTCCAACAGCTGTCTAAAGAATGGGAAATATGTAACTGATTTCAATTATACTTCATTTGTAGATGAAATTGTAACATCAAATTGAAGATACACAATTATAAACTTGAAATTGCATCATGTCCCATTGTAGTAGTACTAGCCAAATTACACCGTATGATATCAACTTCCCTGAAATGAATTAGGCCTGTTAAGTCAACACAACCTGATATGCAGATGTTATTTAAAAGTAAATGGTCACATTTATTTAGTCAAACAACAACAATTTAAGTAAAATACTGTAATCAAACAATATAAAGACATGCGCACACGTCACATGAATCAAATGCAAACTACAAATACTACATACCAATACAAACTGCACATCAAATTGTGCATTAATAAGAATAACAAGTGCTGAAAAGATTCTGACATCTTGCCAATAGCCACTGATAGAGCTAGCTACCTGTACTTAGCATTACACTCTTCACCAGAAATGTTGTCTACAGAGAAGACTGCAAAAAAAAAAAAATCTGTCCCTAAATAATGTATAACGCGTGTGTGAGAAGAACACGTGATAACAATAATACAATAATACAATACAATACAATACAAATACTATAATACATATACATGATCTGGTCATCTGAGGTTGGAAAGGTAGGTAAAAGAGTTTGAAGATGGGTAGATGGCTACTGGCTAGCTTACCTTTCAGGGTGTTTATGCTCAAGGTGCCTGGTGAAGGTTGAGATAGTCCCGGTGTTCTGTCGATTTATGCTGTCTTGTCGAAAAATGCTACCGTAGCACAAATCGATAGCAGAGGCTATTGATTTATGCTACCGCATCGAAAAATGCTACCTTACGGTTTCCTTTTTAAATGGTGTATTTCCCATAACAGTATATGTTTCACAGAAATATAACATTTGTGTAATTCTTTTAATTAAAAAGAAAAATATGTGGAGCATATATGTTGAACCTCTGCTGCAAAAAAACTCTTTGTGTTCTACGAACGCAAACTTCATGACTGAAGAATTCGCTGACATTATTTCTGTAACTTACTGACTAGCCTACTACTGCTGACATTACTGTAACTGACTGACTAGGCTTACTACTCACTGTGATGCTGGATCTAACGTTTAACTAGCGCTACCCTTGCGTGTTTTCATTGGATGAGCGCCAATGTCTGAATCACAACAAAATACATGTATGTCATTGATTGGCTGCATTTGAAGGGTTTAATTTGAAGCGCGTGAAAGGCGAAATAATAATGTTGCATTATGAACGTTACGTTGTGTGTCATGGATACTGTTGGCTCCAAATCTCCCGACCACTATGTCGATCTGAGACAGCGAGACCAAAACAAGACCGAGGGATCCGAGACCAAGACAAGACCAAGACAACAGACCGTCGAGACTGTGACAAGACCAAGACCACGTAAAAGTGGTCTCGAGACCGGTCTCGAGACATCCAACTCTACTACACGCATTCACAGATCGGCTCCATAGAACGGCCCAGTGCCAACGATACCCGATCCAGCTGTTTGAGCGGGTTATCGGACCGATACCAATCCACATGTCGGATCGGCTACATCTCTAATTTTTAGACAATTAAATGTTATTTTAAATAATTAAAATGTAATGCCCCATAAAGTTCAATTACTGTAAGGTTGAAATGTCCACCCTTTATGTGCAGGGTAATATCACAATCATATTGTACAGTGTGTACATTTGTGAAGTCATGACTTTACATGTACAGTGCAGGGGGATAATATTTAGATGTCCAGCCACCTGCAGAGACTGATATCTCCTGTAAGCTCAGGTACAGGTTAAGTGTGCAAATGACTATGTTTCACTAAGTGTAAACCATGTTGATGCAACATTACAAATGTATTCTTTTAATTTTCAAAAGGATGTGGGCGAGGACACCATGACTGCAATGTCTGAAATGGACATCCTAGTAGAATAGTTTCATCACTCGTATGTTTTACAAAGAATAATATAATATAGCATGGCATATTGACCTGCAGGCTTACAGATAATTTTCCAGTTTTTCCAAATCTGTTATATATGATACCTTTAGTAGAAGCTCAAAATTGCTTTGAAAATTTGCTTGATTATTGCCTCTCTCACAGCATGCCCTGTGGGGTGGTCGACAGGGTCAACAATATCTGGGGGCATAGGCATCTGAATTGGTGTTTTTTTTTCCCTTTTGATGATGGCAGTGTTGTGTAGTACCACACATATACACCACCTGCCCTCTCTGGCAGCACAAATAGCACCTTCAAGCACGCGAAACATGCCTTCAGGATCCCGAGTCTTTTCTATCCTGGCTCTCATGTTGCTGTGAGCAGCATTAAGTCTTGCTTGTGGCCTTGACTGAGGGTCAGGAAAATGGGTTATGAGGTGCCTCAGGCATGGGTATCCCCGGTCTACCAGCATCAGTCCATCAAAATATTGAGCTGCTTTTGGTACTTCTTGGACAGAACTACATTTCCCACAATAATATGCATTAATAAATTTGACATTCATAATTATCATACCAGAAAAAGGCGCTCTTTACACGCGTCCTCAGTGACACCAGTGGTGAAATAAATAAATAAATAAATAATAAAGCGCGTTGTGAGTGTACATAGAACGCCGCTTTTACGCTTTCTGGCGCGCTCTTAAATTGACGCCGCTTTTTACGCCGTTTCACCATTAGGCGATGTAAAAAGCGGCATCCTAGCGGTTCGAATGCCACATTTTACGCCGTTGTTTTTTTTTAAACGCCACTTTTTTTTTTTTTTTTTTTTTTTTTTTTTTTTTTTTTTTACACCGTTTTGTACAAACATAACGCCGTTTTACTCCACTTTTTAATAGAACGCGTGAGAAAGGTGGTGAGTTGTGGCACTATCGTCTTGCCATAGTGTGAAGGGGCGGGGCGGGTATCCGCGGTCTGCAGTAACGTCTTCGCTTGCACTGGAAGTGAGATGTTATCCATTTCGACAGTAAACAGCTCATTAATAGTAATGTTCTCAGAGTTGTGGTCTCAGCTGGTCTCGAAATAACATCCCGAGTCCTCTTTGTCCAAGTCCACGACAAGACCGAGTACAAATACGGCCGATTCCGAGACAAGACCAGACCTTCAAAGACTGGTCTCGAGTACTACAACACTATCAGCTGGATTAGAGAGAGAGCATGTTAGAATAAAAATCAACAACTGCTTATAATGCTTATAAGTATTCAGCTACATACATCAAAAATATATATGTTATTGCAATACATTACTTCTTTACCATTTTTGTCACTGCTAAAAGTTGGATTATAGTATAGATCTAGAAATTGAGACCATGACTTGAATGGAACTGAGCCACAGCCAACAAAATGTGTAAGGAACAGAGGCGCATCAATTTTTAAATATCACCGTTTGTACAGACTCTAGGTTGCATTCTGTTTGAATATAGTTGCAATAAATTAATAGGTTATGTTAATACTTTATGTTACGTCATCATTTATCGCTAATATTCCTTGTTTTAAATAGGTTGCCAAAAATGGCCCTAACCTTAAAGTGGTGTAATTTGTCTAAAAACCGGCAGATGGCATTACAACCACGTGCAACCACCGCATTTAGCGCATAGAAGGCGCGTTTTATTTATTTATTTATTTATTTATTTATTTATTTAACCTTTTCCACGTAACAAAAAGTGTGAAATTCTGAAATAATAGTATAACTAACAAATATACTGTTCAATCATGTTGCTTCAGTACAGAGTTTCTAACATTATTATAGCTTCCCAAAGCACTCATGTATCAGCACCCGCAGAACCCATTTTTTAATCAGTTGCATCAGGATCAGAATCTGTGCAGAGTATTGAACTAAAAGTTTGTACTGGGTGTTACTGGCTGTTAAATTAAATAATCTGGTTAATTGATTCATATGGTTAATCACTTAACCATATCTTGCATCTTACGATATATGAAACCATCCCTCTAGTAAATATTGTCACACATCTGAACAGCGCGGTAAATATATTTTGTGGCACTGCAGGACTGGAATGAAACAAACAAACAAAACAAACAGGCTCTGGCATTTTGGGCTAGACCAGTCTAACACAGTAGAGGCCACACACCACCTCTGTACTCCCCAGGTATGTACGCCAACCAGGCCACTCCTTAAAAACACCAAAAATGGGAGTAAGTAAGTGGGCATGACGGAAGATTAGGACAAAATCAACATGACAAATAACATGAAATAAATGTGATAAGTGTGACATGGTGACATTATATACCATTGTTGAACTTTTCATGAGTCTCGATTCCAGTAGTTCCTGATTCCAGTGTGCATCTTTTGGCCCAGATGGTACGCAGCTAAAAACTTAACTTGCAGCTAAGTCAGTAATGTTCCTGGAACTCATACACAAGTAAAATTAAAGATTCCTTATAACCAAAATGTCTCAAATAAAATTCACCCAAAAATTAGTCACCAAAGTACTGCTTGAGCAAAAGGACAAAAGCATATTACATTAACTGTACATTAGTACGTAAATAAATTAACTTAAATTAGCAAGGTTTTGTCATAAAATAATTCTATTCATCCAGACATTATCAAGTGCATACATTTATGCACTTGATATTATGCATGCTATCAACAAGCCAGAAAGAAGCTATTATACTGGTGAAGCATGCAGGCAGAAATAAAGATTTGTATTGTTTTAAGTGCCTGTTCACTTGAAAATAATATGCCCAAAACAGTAAACAGAGGTCATGCTGTCACGTTATCCAATGCCATGCTGTCCAAACTCAAAAAGAAGATGTTTATCAATTTTAAAATTAATGTAAAGCACATGAATAATAAAAAATGCACCTATTCAGAGATATTATTCCTCAGATTCAATAGCATTTATATGTTAGACTGAAGTTAATAATCACTGCAATATTTTCACTTAATCACTTCAGTAGACTTAGTTGACTTAAAAAAAAAAAAAAAAAAGTAAACCAAATCAACAACATAATTAACATGGGTTTATTTAAAACTTTTAACTTTTGTAGATTACATTTTTTATTATTATTATTATTATTATTATTATTATTATTATTATTATTTGTTTTAGCTTTGTGTAGTATAAAAGTGCTAAAAGTGTATACATGACAAAAAACAGCGTCTTTTTTATTGGCTTTAGAGTTTTTATTATGCCGAGACATTCTATTGCTTAGCACTGTGAAGACAAATAAGGTTACTGCCAGACAGAAAGGCTTCTTTATACAGTTAGTATCCATCTGGATACAGAATAAATTATTTGATAACATTCATTCATTTTCCAAACCGCTTTATCCTAACTGGTGTCGCGGGGGGACTGGAGCCTATCCCGGTAACTTACAGGCGCAAGGCGGGGACCAACCCTGGGCAGGCGCCAACACACCGGAGGGCACACACACACTGGCATCCACACATTACAGGGCCAATTTAGAGTCACCAATTAACCTACATTACATGCCTTTGGACTGTGGGAGGAAACCGGAGCGCCCGGAGAGAAACCGGAGCGCCCGGGGAGAGCATGCAAACCCCACACAGAAAGGCCCTACGGTTGTCTCCAGGGTTCGAAGCCAGGACCTTCTCGCTGTGAGGCGGGAGCACTAACCACTGCGCCACTGTGCCGCCCCTATTTGATAACAAATAATGCATTTTTCTATATTATTCTTTTCCTATTGATTACTCCCGTTATAGAATGGGGAAAATTGAAAATGAAGAAATTGTCATGGCTCCTCTGGACTTTGGTCGGACAGTGCCCCCTTGGGCCCATTTAAGCGGCAGTAGCTGCCGCTATGTAAGTTCATTTATGTAGTCCTTTTCTCTGGGTTCACTTTCAGTGCTATTCCTCTTGTGTCTAGTCCATCTTGTGTGTCTTCGGTTAGTTTTAGCTTTCCCCATTAGCTTGCTCCCAACTTCCAGGTTTCTGCGTCTTCACTTTCTGCCTTCATGAGTAGTTCACTCTCTGTTTAGAGCGTACCCCACTTCCGTATTTGTTGTCTGCACTGCGTGCTCCCTACCTAGTAGGTTACTGTCTGTATAGAGCGCACCCTCGCTTATTGCTACTTTCACCTGCATCTCATTTGTCTTCAGTTTGGGATTGGTGCAAGCACTCGTTTGTTCAGGTGTCTGGCTTTTAATTTAATCCAGTTTGACCCGTGTCTATCACTCTCATGCTACCCGTGTGGATTGTGTTTCGTTACATTTACATGTGTCAGTGTCTCCTGTTCACCCGCGTTTCTTGTGTTTTCCCCCCAGGCTTGTGTCTCACAGTAAAACCCCGTCCGGTCAGGCTGCAGTGTTTCTCCAGTGCCTGGATTGCTTCTGTTTCGCCTTGTGGGTCTTAGAGCGTCAGGATATTGCTCTTTCTGTTTCCCCACAGAGGATTGCACTGTTTAACATGCAGTACTACTGGGAGCACAAGCCCCTTCTTTATTTTGAGACTTTTGTTCTCATCAGATTTTTGTCTACGTATTTTTGGCTCTATTTTTATACCCGTTTTGGTCACCTCACTTCTCCTGTTTTTTCCCGTTTTACCACCATTGCATTTACCCTGCCTGTTCCCCTCAATACACCCTTTTGTGTTCTGCCTGCAACAGTGTCCTCGTCTCCCACTATATCCGCACTATGGTGGAAGTACTAAAGTCTTGGGTAATTTTGAACTAATTAACCTCATTTTGGCCTATAAAATGAGCTGCTTTTGTCCTTTCTAAGAGAGAACTATATTTCCCACAATCCCCCAATGCACGACTCAGAGTCACGTCATGTTAACACGACGGACACACGTTACACTGAAAACATAAATTAATTGCTGTATTGAGTTTTGTCTGTAATAAATGGAGGATTTGACTGAACTGGGGCCTATAATACAAAGGCAGTATAACCAACTCAGATCTTACCTGTACTACAAAGTGGGGTTATCAGGGTAACTTCAAAAGTAACTTGACCTGTGGTGTAACTTCGAGATTAACTCGTACTAGGGAAAGTGTTACCCGAGGTATGTTGCCATGGCAATATACGCTGCGTCTCTAACCTGCCCCAAGCAGGTTATGTTCTCGGTTAAGTCAAGGTTTCTGAGTAACCCAGCCCTTAGCACCGCTCCTCCAGCTACAATTCCTCCGAAGACCATGCCAACCTACCTGCATGATCCATATGACATTGGTGCACGAATCATAAGGGCCTGTCTCCACAGGGAGAGGGTTTTTAGAGAATGCCAGAATCCACTGGCATACCCTGATAATATTCTTTGAGAAAGGTTGCAATTTAAGCGCTCTGCAGAACAAGGAACTTTTATGCGATTGCAAGTAATTCATAAAAGTTAAATAGTCTATTAGCATAGGCGAAGTGATGTTTATACCGAACACTACTGTATATACTGAACAATATATCTATATAGCATACCCAAGGGTCACAAGAGCGCTCGATTGCACACATGGCCCAATTAGTGAACCCCTGGTAGAGCATGACGGCGATTATGTGATTCGCAAATCTTTTCAATGTACAGGTTTATTTATCATATCCTACTTGATATAAGTTTTGTTAGCTTCATCTTTAATCCATTATTGGTAATGACTTTTTTTTTACTATTTTGAGAGCATTTCACATTCCTTTTTTAACCTTTTTTCGTTTTCTGTTCTTTTCTCGCCAGACATGTTACTGTTTTATCCAGCTGCAAATTATTACCTTGTTAAACAGTATAGATAAGTGTTTATTCTTTATAGCAGAATATGCTAATGGCTTTCCATTATGTCATGACATGTGATCACCAGTTTTTGGTGACATGTCTGGATGCACGGTAGCCAGACTCAATACACTACTCTCACATTTTTAAAGACTCCACACATCTCAAAGATATGAAGAAGGTAAGGCATCATAGAGAATTTTGGACACATCAAGCTTTAGACAAACTTGTGTGTGACAGTTCTCCGTCTAAAGGACATTTTGATGGATTGATGCTGGGAGGCCAGGGATACCCATGCCTGGGGCACCTGATAACCCATTTTCCTGAGCCTCAGTCAAGGTGGCTACATGTGCTGCCAGAGAGGGCAGGTGGTGTATGTGTGTGGTGCTACACAACATTGCCACCATCAAAAGGGAAAAAAACACCAGTTCAGATGCCCATTCCCCCAGATATTGTTGACCCTGTCACCCTCGACAACACCACAGGGCACACTGTGAGAGAGGCAATAGCCAAGCAAATTTTCACGTAAAAAAATTAATCATAAAAAATACAGCCCATGAACACATTGAGGCATTGTCTTTGTTTGTTCATACTCTCCCTTTCTTACAAATGAAAAGTGAAAAATTAATGATTGTAAAGACATATTGATGAAAGACTGGTGAACGTATAGCAATAACTTACTTTCTTCTACTAAAGGTATCATATTTAACAGATTTGAAAACATATGAAAATTATCTGTAAGTCTGCAGGTCAAGATGCCATGCTATACTATATTATTCTGTGTAAAACATATGAGTGATGAAACAATTCTACTAGGATGTCCATTTCAGACATTGCAGTCATGGTGTCCTCGCCCACATCCTTTTGAAAATTAAAAGAATACATTTGTAATGTTGCATCAACATGGTTTACACTTAGTGAAACATAGTTATTTGCACACTTAACCTGTACCTGAGCTTACAGAAGATATCAGTCTCTGCAGGTGGCTGGGCATCTGAATATTATCCCCCTGCACTGTACATATCACATGAAATGGAAGGTCATGACTGCACAAATGTACACATTTTACAATGTGATTGTGATATTAACCTCCACATTAAAGGTGGACATTTCAATGCCCCCATGGTCAGACTGGATGCCTTCCTTAAACCCTTAAATAATGGGCCACCCTCTTTTGTTGGTTAATACCAGCTCTTCAGCTTCTGTATGTTATGCAGAGGTCACACTGATTCGACCGCAATTTAAAAAAGAAGTCACTTTGTCTGGTTTTGAAGCAATCGATAGCAAAACTTTGGAAGAAATAGTGCAGCACCTTAACTCCTCAACCTGCAACCTTGACACACTTCCCACATCTTTTTTCAAAAGTGTGTTTAACTGTTTAGAAGCAGATCTCCTAGAAGTGGTGAACACCTCTCTTCTTTCTGGGACTTTTCCAAACTCCCTGAAAACTGCAGTTGTTAAGCCCCTTCTGAAAAAGAGCAATCTTGATAACACCATATTGAGCAACTATAGACCAATATCAAATCTTCCTTTTATAGGCAAGATTATTGAAAAGGTAGTTTTCAATCAGTTGAACAACTACTTAAACTTAAATGGACACCTGGACAATTTTCAATCTGGTTTCCGACCGCATCACAGCACAGAGACAGCACTCGTTAAGATAATAAATGATATTCGCCTAAATTCTGACTCTTGCAAAGTATCAGTGCTGGTACTACTAGATCTTAGTGCTGCGTATGACACTGTCGATCATAACATTCTTCTAGAGAGACTGGAAAACTGGGTCGGGCTTTCTGGGATGGCTCTCAATTGGTTCAGGTCATACTTAGAAGGGAGAGGTTATTATGTGAGTATAGGAGAGCATAAGTCTAAGTGGACGTCCATGACATGTGGAGTCCCTCAAAGCTCAATTCTTGCGCCGCTCTTGTTTAGCCTGTATATGCTCCCACTAAGTCAAATAATGAGAAAGAACCAAATTGCCTATCACAGCTATGCTGATGATACCCAGATTTACCTAGCCTTATCGCTGTAAGAGCCCAGCCCAGACCCAGGGAGGAGTCCACCTCATCAGACTCCAGCTCCAGATCGTCACAGCAACCTCTGCGCACCAGACCTACGTCACCGGAATATTAGCCAATCAGGGACGGCCTTCCTGTATTTAAAGACCCTTAGTTTCTGTTGTTGTTTGCGAAGTATTGTTATGCCTTGTGCTACGTACCGAGCGTTTCTTGTGTTTGCCTGTTTTCGGTTTGACCCTTGCTTTCTGTTTTTGGATTACCCCTCTGCTTCTGACGATTCGGAATTGTTTGCCTCGTGGACTGTGTATTTTGGTACTGACCCCTGCCTGAATAAACCTGCGATTTTTCGACAATTCACCCCTGTGCCTACGACCTGGTTTTATCGACTCTGCGTTTGGGTTCACCTGCCTGTCGTTACAATCGCCAAATGACTACAGCCCCATTGACTCCCTCTGCCAATGCATTGATGAAATAAACAGTTGGATGTGCCAGAACTTCCTTCAGTTAAACAAGGAGAAAACTGAAGTCATTGCATTCGGAAGCAAAGAGGAAGTTCTTAAGGTGAATGCATATCTTGATGCTAGGGGTCAAACAACTAAAAACCAAGTCAGGAATCTTGGTGTGATTATGGAGTCAGACCTTAGTTTCAGTAGTCATGTCAAAGCAGTAACTAAATCAGCATACTATCATCTTAAAAACATTGCGAGAATTAGATGTTTTGTTTCCAGCCAAGACTTGGAGAAACTTGTTCATGCCTTTATCACAAGCAGGGTGGATTATTGTAATGGTCTCCTCACTGGCCTTCCCAAAAAAACCATTAGACAGCTGCA
Organism: Distichodus sexfasciatus; assembly: GCA_032718565.1. Classification (NCBI taxonomy): domain Eukaryota; kingdom Metazoa; phylum Chordata; class Actinopteri; order Characiformes; family Distichodontidae; genus Distichodus; species Distichodus sexfasciatus. The sequence continues at coordinate 999,843 of JAVGVS010000100.1, read as the reverse complement.
GCTCGTCCAGAACGCTGCTGCCAGGATTCTGACTAGAACCAGAAAATCTGAGCATATCACACCAGTCCTCAGGTCCCTACACTGGCTTCCAGTTACATTTAGAATTGATTTTAAAGTACTTTTACTGACATATAAATCACTTAATGGCCTAGGACCTAAATACATTGCAGACATGCTCACTGAATATAAACCTAACAGACCGCTCAGATCATTAGGATCGAGTCAATTAGAAATACCAAGGGTTCACACAAAACAAGGGGAATCCGCTTTTAGCTATTATGCTGCCCGCAGTTGGAATCAGCTTCCAGAAGAGATCAAATGTTCTAAAACATTAGCTACATTTAAATCTAGACTCAAAACTCATCTGTTTAGCTGTGCATTTACTGAATGAGCACTGTGCTTCGTCCGAACTGATTGCATTCTGTTTTTAACTGTCTTGAACTTATTTTAAATCAACTTTTAAATCATTTTTAAATCATTTTGCTGTGATCATTGTTTTTATGATTATTGTTTTTATGATTATTGTTTTTATTATTGTTTTTATGATTACTCTACTTCCTTTTATGTAAAGCACTTTGAATTACCTCTGTGTATGAAATGTGCTATATAAATAAATTTGCCTTGCCTTGCCTTGCCTTCTGTAAAAGCTTCAGGATGTGGCCCTCCACCTGTCGCCTTTGCACAAACCTTTTTCTTATTAGCTGTAAAACAGAGAAACAGCCTATTAACTAGTACTAGTAGCGCTAGTGGGCCACATGCAAATGAAGCAGACGGGACAAGGATTTTGATTGGTCAGAATTCAAACTCTGTGCTGGAAAGCCTTAAAGATCCGCTCTGAATTGTTATGAACTACTGTATCTTTTGGTGTATAACAGAGCTATTTTGCCAGCTTGCTGTAACCAAAACGTTATGTTTAATTAAATGTTAATTCATTAGACCAAAATGTATGTTTAAGGCTGACTATAGACAATGAATAAAATAATACAGTATCATGCATTGGGACCTTAAGTTGAGTAATGCTACAAGTGAGACAAAAGGGTATTATTTTGTTTTGTGTGTCTGTTTTACTGCGCACTCACTAACTTTAGACCACTAATCAAGGAGTCTTTCTCTCATTTCTTCATCCAAATTAGCCTGACATCTCTCTGCAGACTGGACCAGAGAGTGCAGTGTCGTGATCACCAGTGTTTTCATGCCTTATTATGTTGTTGTTAATGTTGTTTGTTGTTTTGATGTATGTTGTAAGTTCTGTAGTAATAGCACAAACCACCTAAAGCTGATTGTGTAAATACAATACAGTAAAGAGTCATTGTAACAGTGACAGTGACATCGCCTTCAGTAATTTCATGTCCACATAGAAAGCCAGAAGCAGAGACAGTCTGCACGGTCAGATGCTCAGTGTGTGTGTGTGTGTGTTTCTGTCATGATGCGGTGTGTCGGCATGACAAAAGGCGAGGTAAAGTTGCAAGCCATTTTATTCACAGAACTCAAACAAAACTGGCACGAGGGCCACAAACCAAACAGAACTCTTCTTATCTTCCGGAACACACACAGCACACCGACATGGGGAGGGTAGTGTGAGGGTGGACCGACAGGGGATACTGGGGAAACTGAGCTTATAAAGGGGAAGAGAAATGATGAACAGGATTAATCAGACAAGGTAAAATCAATCAGAAAATAATCAGGATTAACCAATGAAAGGAGAACCAATAGAAACAGGGCTGGACTGAAACAAACAAGAACCAGGTGAAACAACTAACGAACAATGATCATCCAATGAGACACAAAGGGAAGGTGGGACAACAACTTGACAGACAGGGAGCACACAGGACAAAACTGAACACATCAAACCAAAACAATGGCGGCATCTGCTGGCCGCTTAGCAAAGTCACTGGAGGCCTGTTATTGCCAAAGTCCAGTGGGGTCATGACAGTTTCCTGTATTTCACAGTTCAGATCTATCTGATGATGCATTCTCTATAAAATGTCTCAAATTTAACATTTAGAATGCTAAAGAAAGATGAACCCAGGCAGATGATTTGAACCTGTCATTCACTTAAATTGGAGGTGCAAAATGAAAAATATGAATATTTTCTGTTGGCATTTTAGTGGACATTTCATTTTTCTTGGGAGAAAATATGTTGAAGACAACCTGAATATTATTAATTGTTTATTGACTGATCAGCGCATATAGCATGCATTCTTTCTCAAAGGAGAAAACAGGGCTACGGATCAACCTCTTCACTTCATTCCAACTATATTCTACATGAATAAATTCCCAAATATTTAGCTTTGGGAAAAAATTATAAATTTTTTGAGGAACATGAATGTGAATGTGAACAGCAGCAGTTAGATTTTTTAATTAATCATTGTAGTGGCTGTGCTCTTTCTTTGTTTTCAGTCACTCTCGGGTGCGAGTAGATCCTGGACTTAAGTCACTGTCACTGATGTCACGAAATAACTTAAGGTCCACACATCAATACCTTTGGGTGATATTCCCATTTAATAATGATATTTATACAAAGACGAAAAACAGGAATCACAAACTTGGTGTGAACTTGACCAGGTGCCAGAGGTTAAAAACCATGTGATCTCCCCGCCACCTCTCTCCCATTCCCCCATGGCCATATAAGCTTAAACTAGGGCGCCGTGCAACCAAAAGGAAGCTTCAATGTTTGCCCCTTTTCCTACCTCCTGATTAGAATTTTCTGCAACTACAATGCCTATAAAAAATATTCACCCCCTTGGATGTTTCACCCTAAACCGCTGGTAAACCGCTTTACCAGGTTTAACTGCCGCTTTACCAGCCCTTGGACCTGGTAAAGCGGCAGTAGCTGCCGCTATTTAAGTTCGTTTGTTTAATTCTGTTTCTGGGTTCACTTTCGGTGTCATTCATGTTGTGTCTAGTCCACCTTGTGTGTCCTCAGTTAGTCTTAGCTTTCTCCGTTAGCTTGCTCCCCACTTCCGGGTTCTCGCTGTCTTCACTTTGTGCCCTCGCAAGTAGTTCACTCTCTGTTTAGAGCGCACCCCACTTCTGTATGTGTTGTCTGCACTGCGTGCTCCCTACCTAGTAGGTTAGTGTCTGTTTAGAGCACATCCGTGCTTATTATTACTTTCATCTGCGTCTCATTTGCCTTCAGTTTGGCATTGGTGCAAGCGCTTTGTTCAGTTGTGTGGTTTTATTTAATCCAGTTCAACCCGTGCCTCTCCCTCATGATACGTGTGGTTTTAGATTACGTTTGGTTTTGTTCATGTTTTGGTATTTGTCATTCACCTGTATTCTTATGTTTTTCCCCAGGCTCGTATCTCCCAGTGAAACCCAGTCCGGTCAGACTGCTGTTTTTTTCCTCAGAGTCTGGCTCGCCTGTTTTCACCTCGTGGGACTTAGAGTGTCAGTTTGCTCTTTCTGCTTTCCCATGGAGGATTCCCCTAACCTGAGTTTAGTAAGCTGGGAGCACGAGCCCCATCTTTATTTTCCTACTTTTGTTCCTGTATGATTTTTGTCTACGTGTTTTTCCCCATATGTTTATGTGACGATTTTTACCTGCCTGTTTTTCCCCAATAAACCTTTTTTTGTTCTTTCTGCAAAGTGTCTTCGCCTCCTCTTCCAACTACACCATGACAAATAAGTCTTTGCATAAATATCCACCCCCTTTAAAATGACTGACCTAATTCAATAGAGGTCCAGCTAGTTAATGCCAGCAATGTCACAGTTTGTAAAATGGAGATCACCTGAGTGCAGTTGATGTGTGTCTAGTGATTGTAGTATAAAAACACCTGTGTCTGGTTCATCAGTATTCGTGCTACAATTGCAATATGAAGACAAAAGAACGCTCCAAGCAACTCAGAGAAAAGGTAATTGAAATATATGTCAGGAGATGGCTACAAAAAGATTTTTAACTTACTGAATATGCCACGGAGTTCAGTTAAATCCATCCTTAGGAATGGAAGGAGTATGGCACTTCCTCACAAACTGAATGACCGGGCAAGAAGAAGACTGGTGAGGGAGGCCACCAAGACACCTATGACCACTGTGAAGGCATTAAAAGCTTCAGTGGATCAGATGGGAGAGACTGTACATACATCTGTTGCCTGGGTTCTTCACCAGTTCAAGCTATATGGGAGAGTGACAAAGAGAAAGCCACTGCTGAAAAGAGCTCACATGAAAGCTCACTAGTTACACTAGTAAGGTCAAAACGGCCTTACTAGTGCAACTTCATGTTACATTTTGGCCTTTACGAGTGTCACTAGTGGACATTTTGGCCTGCACTAGTGCTACTAGTGAACATTTTAAGCCTTCTAGTTCACTAGTGTAGCAAATTTCTAGCCTACTAGTTAGTTGATGAAAAAGCTTGAAAAGAAAGCATATGTGTTATGTTAGTATGACATAGTCACATATTAGTGAGCCAGAATGCCCAACTAGTGCGGCCAAAGTGTGAACTAGTTCAGGAAAGTGGGCTTGATAGCAAGGATTTCAGAATAAATGCTCAAACAGCTTTCTATAGTGTGTGTGTGTGTGTGAGGGTGTGCATTGGGGCAGAACTCCGTCCTGAATACAGATGGCAAAAGAGAATTGTAAACATAAGTATGAAGTTACTATGATTTCCCCATATTAGTTAATAAAGAAGAAATAGAATGATCACAAGATGTGATTTTTATTTTATTAAAAAATGCTGAACAGACCAGAGTCCCTGGTGTAAACCCACGCAAACACATGGAGAGGATGCAAACTCCGACCCAGTAAGACCCTACAGTAAATTCTGGGATCAAACCCTGGAGCTTCTCGCTGTGAGCGCTAACCACTGCAACTGTTCTAACCTCTTGCACATCCAGTGTAAAAGACAATTTCCATATTTGTGGGTAATACTGCATCCAAACTGTCCCTCTATCTACCTCTATCTCTATTTCTAGTTCTAGCTTAAAGTTATCTTTAATATTCCATTCCTAGTTTAAAATGTATATTTTGTATTTTACTTATATATTGTTTATTCCGTGTGCCTTATTTGTTCTTTGTTCCCTATTTCCTACTGCACTGTAAAAACAGAAGCCACGTCGTCTCGTCTCTCTTTATATCTGTACAGTATATAGCAGAGATGACAAAGTTTACTTTGACTTCTGATCTAGTTCATTATCTACATGAATATTAAAATCCCCCATAATTATTGCTGTTTCAGTTGAAATAACCATGTCTCACAGAAATTCTGCAAATACAGTTAAAAATTCAGAATAAGAAACTGGTGGATGGTAAATCGTAACAAGAAGGAGCGACAAAGAATTAGATTGTGCAGATATGCCTGCAATTCTAAGGAATAATAATTTGAATTATTTCAATTTAAGTCCTGACTTCAGTGCTATTGAAAGAGATCTTTCATAGATGGTTGCAACGCCTCCCCCTTTACCACTGAGTAATACCTCATAACTATTGCTCATAACTTTATCTTGGAGGCGTCGCATCGTTTAAGGCTAAATACTTGTTGGGTCTTACCCATGTCTCAATTAAACAGAGCGCGTTTAGGATGTCGTCTGAAATCATTTCATTAATAATAAGTGCCTTAGTAGTTAATGATCTAATATTTAGTAGTCTTACTTTTAGCTTAGTGGTGCAGATATTCTGCATTGAATGCTCTAGTTTAACACAAATTAGATGGGAAAAGGACGCCTTTCACATTTTACGTGAACTGTTTTTGTTTCGGGGCACAGAGACAATGTCAATATGGTGGTACCTAGGTGGTGCAACTTGCAGGCGGTCGGTTTAGCCTTTCTTCCTGCGGCCTGGCCTTGGCTTCGGTTTGTCAGTGGCCGCGTACATCTAAACCTGCATAAAGGTTAGCTGCTATGTTCACTGAAATATGGGCAGCACCCTCCCATGAGGGGTGGATACCATCCTGGCTCAAAAGACCAGGCTTTCCCTCGAAAGTGGACCATTTATCTACAAAACCTATGCTATTTTCACAGCACCACTTTGACAGCCAGCAGTTCAGCGACCAAAGCCTGCTGTAGATCTCAGGACTACGTCTAGCTGGGAGGGGGCCAGAGAGAATTACTGCCTGCGACATTGTTTTGGCTAGCTCACACACCTCTTTAAATTTACTTTCAGTTACTTCAGAATGTCTGAGCTTGACGTCGGTGGTCCTGACATGGACAACTATCTTGGAATATCTACATCTATTACTGGCCAGCACCTTGAGATTGGCCCTGATGTCCGGTGCTCTGGCTCCCGGTAAACAATTTACCTCAACTGGTGGTGCCTAAGTGTCTAGCTATTTTCACGTGCCATTGAATAGAATCACCTATCACCAGAGCACTTTCAACAGGCGTCTCAGCGGGTGTTTCACTGAGCAGGGCAAACGCTAATAGATAGAGAGTGGTGCTTGGGAGTAGCCTTTTCCGAGGCTCGGGCTCTCCGTCTATGTCGGCAAATCGACACCCATTTGCTCTGCTGCGTAAGCGCTAATGCCAGTGTAAGCTGTAAGCTCTAAACCTGAAGCCCCCAGACTCCCTGACTGCGAACCTGCAGCTAATAGGCTACCTGATGACTGTGCTAACGTCTGGATGTGCGTCTCTAGTTCTATAATCTTCTCCATCAGAGCTTCTACCATCTTACACCTTTTACAGATAATGTTATCACTACTTAAACTATTACTGCTGACAGAGGAACTATGGCTAAACATTCTGCACTCATTACAAAAAACATCTCTGTTAGGCATCTTATTTACAACCAGATATCACTTATGTTTTTATTTGTCAAGCAGATTCGCTGAAATGTTGCCGTCGGTATTTGTGTCTCAGTCTCCGCAGTTGGAGTTAAACTATGTTTTAGGTTTTAAACGCTGATAATATGGCTTAAATCACTTAGCGTAAGGGAAAATATGAAAAGAAAAATTAACATTGAGACACTGCGCATTCGAGCAGAGGAAGCCCTATTTACAATTGCTCATGAAGACTTTTAAAATGATGTGCCAAACAGTGTCTACACATCAATACATCGTTAGTCACTTTGATTTAGTGGTTCGTAGTAAAAAAAATGGCAAAATATAATGCAATTTATGTTTGAAGGAGAAAAAGGAGTAAGGGACGCTGACTTGCGACCGGCGTGGCACTACCAAAAAGCAGGAAGTTGATGGGAGCACAAGCTAGAGAGGCTGTGTGGCTGTGTCCCTCGCCATGTTCGCACTGATACCTTATCTTGGTGAGTTGAGACCATGTGCTTGCAAAGGCTAAATCGCTATTTTTTTTCCTGTTTAAAAGCAATGAAAATGCTATTTCTGTTTAAAAGACGGTTTTACCAAAATTGGATTTTAGCTCACAATAATGTAATGAAGCACTTTTGTTCTTTATGCACTATTTTTGGTCAACTGTAATGTTTGTTTTGATGTTAAATGTATATTTTGATGGTTTAATATGTGAAAGTTTATGGTAAATTCTATGCAATGATAAACCCAGTAGCTCAGACAGGGTTACTGATACAGAGTGATGAGTTAGTTGTATTTCATCTCATGATTTACAAAAGCTTAAAGGATGATTTAAAATTCAATAATTGAATTGGTTATAAATATTAATCATAATTTCAGAAATGAAAAAAAGAGAAATTTATTTATGTTTTACATGGTTAAAAAATAATTTCATGTACAACGAAGGATATTTTGAGTTAAAAACATGCATGCAATATATTACTGTGGTAATGTGAGAATTGAAGATAAAAATTAAGCTATAGCTGTGGGAAGAAATAGGAGAATGGACTTTATCTGGCTGTACGCAATAATGTCATTATTGTTTTGCAGGCTAGGGCTTTTTTTGGGTGCTGATAAAGAAACTGGAACGGACTCCTGTATTCTCTCCGGATGGAGATGGGGAGCCGTGCCCAGAACTGAACTGAACCCTAATTTGAAGGACTTCAATCTTCTCTCCAGAGAAACACCAAAGTGGTAACGACTCAAACCACCAAACCAAAAAAAACAAACAAAACGGAACTGAACTAAAACGGAATCTTGACTTGATGACCAAAAAGGACAAACTGAAATATTGAGCTCATGGGACTTTTTTATTGTTATGCCGGCTTATTGTTATTGTTGAAATTGTTAAATTGTATTTATTTTATTTTCAATTTGCTACTAAAAAATAACCAATATTCTCGCTCATTTCTTGCCTCCAGCCATTTCATTTCGTATTCATCCCAGTTCCTGTTGTAATCCTGTCGAACTTACAACTGGTCTATACTTTTGGCTTGTCCTAGACTACTTAACGTGAGTCAGGGGTTACACTTGTCTGACCCTTCTCTGTCTCTCCCTACCCATCCCTTAGCTCACCCTGTCACAGTCTATGCTCTAGATGGCCATCTCATCTGCCATGCCCCCTTCAGAACCAGTACACTGCCCACACTCACCATCCAGTCCCAGCACTCAGAACAACTCCCCTTCATAGTTCTCCCACAGTCCATGTACCTACTCATTTTAGGTATCCCCTGGCTCTGACAACACAACCCTCACAAAGACTGGATAGACAACCACATCATTGCCTGATCCCGTTCCTGCATCACCTCCAACCATGTTAAACCATTCACTCCACCTCCATTGAGTCCCTGTATTATCTGTATTATCTGTACAATCTGTACTGTATTATCACAGTACAATGACGATGACAACAAATTACATCCATGTGCTTTTTATTCAAGGAGGCTAACAGAAGCAGAATGTAATTATGACATTGGAAATTGAGAGCTACTTGCTGTATAGGCTGCCTTGGAAGAGTGGCACCACCTCCTCAAAAGGGCTCGGGGCTTTGTTGTGTTGACAGACCACCATAATTTATATCCGGTATATCCAGCAAGCGAAGAGGTTAAACACCCAACAGGCCCAATGGGCACAGTTTTTTTTTTTTTAACTAGGTTTAACTTTAAGATTACGTATCACCCGAGTAATTAGAATGGCGAATGGCAAGGCACTCTCTCGCCAATTCGATGTGCTGGGCACAAATAAAGAGCCGGAACCCATTTTACCACCTTCCATCCTGGTTGCTCCGATTGTGTGGAATCTAGATGGGGAGATCGACAGGGAGTCCTGGACCAGTCCGGGACCACCTGGCTGTCCACCCCATCTGGTCTTCGTGCTGGAGCGACCTAGGCCAAAGGTGATAGAATGGGCTCACACCACGTTCCTACTGGCCACCCAGGCATTTATCAAACCCAAGAGACCATTACTCAAAAATATTGGTGGCCCACCCTAAAGAGAGACATGTGCATATTGGTCTTGTCATGTTCTGTTTGCACCACCACAAAAAGGCCTAGAAACTTACCCACTGGGAAATGCCCCTACCAGTGCCAAACAGACCATGGTCCCACCTCATGGTGGGCTTTGTCACGGGCCTGCCAGCATCCACAGGGTACATGATTATTTTGGTGGTCATTGACCAGTTCTTAAAGGGGTGCCGGTTCATCCCCTTCCGTTCCCTTCCCTCTGCCCTCCAGGTAGCGGAAGCTCTGTTCCAGCATGTCTTCTGGTACTATGGCATCCCTGAGGAGGTCCTGTCTGATTGTGGCCCCCAGTTCATTTCCAAGGTCTGTTCCTGACGCACCTGGGGACCACGTTCTGCCTGACCTCTGGATACCATAGCCAGTCTAACGGTCAGGCAGAGCAGATGATCCAAGAGCTCGGCAGGTTCCTCAGGGCGTACTGCCATAGCCAGCAGCTTGACTGGATGGAGTTCCTCTGGTGGGCAGAGTACGCCCAGAACTCCCTTTGCCACTCTGCCACCAGCTTAACGCCTTTTGAGGTAGTGCTTGGGCATCAACCCCCACTCTGTCCTTGGGACAAGGACTGGTCGGAGGCACCTGGGGTGGATGACTGGTTCCGCAAGGCTGATAAGGTATGGGAGGAGGCACACACCTCTATTCAGTGAGCAGTTCAGCGGTTCGAACATCAGACCCACTGCCGACATAGGGAGTGGCCTGATATCAAGGAGGGTGACAGGGTCTGGCTTTCCACCAGTGACCTCCATCTGAACCTTCCCTGTCCTTAACTGCTTCCCGTTTTTTTGGTCCATTTCTTGTATGGTCCAAAATTAACCCTGTTTCTTTCAAGCTTCAATTACCACCCCACATTCATGTTCACCCAGTGTTTCATGTCTCCCTCCTCAGGCCAGTCACTTGGGGACCATTACATTAGGGAGATGCAGCTGTGACCCCTCCAGATGCACTGGAGATTGAGGGTGCTCCCGCCTACAGTGTTTGCCAGACATCCTCAGGCAAGAGCTGGTGGATGAATACCATCACTCGCCACTGGACTGCCTAGCTCCTCATCCAAGGGGACGCCCTCCCGGTCGGCCTCAGCCCCTGTGATGTGGTCCCTGTAGGTGTGGTTCCAGATGCCTCTAGGGGTTGGTGGCCCTGGAGGGATGGTACTGTCATGGCCACATCTCCCTCATTGGCCGCCCCACGCCCACAATTGCTGACCTGAGTTCTGACCTCTGACCTATTTGTTCTGTCCTCTGGGTTCACTTTCGGTGCCATTCCTGTTGTTTCTAGTCCACCTTGTGTGTCTTTGGTTAGCCATAGCTTTCCCTAGTTAGCTTGCTCCCCACTTCTGGGTTTCTGTGTCTTCACTTTGTTCTGCCTCGTGAGTAGTTCACTCCCCATTTAGAGTGCACCCCTCTTCCATGTTTGTTGTCTGCACTGTGTGTTCCCTACCTAGTAGTTAGTGTCCGTTTAGAACACCTCCGCATTATTATAACATTCACCTGTGCCTCATATACTTTCGGTTTGGGATTGGTGTACTCACTCATTAGTTCAGTTGTTTAGTCTTATTTAACCCAATTCAACCCAGGTCTCCCCATGTCTGTCACCATTAAATTATGTGCTGAGTCTTACGTTCAGTTTGTTCATGTTTCAGTATTTCTTGTTCACCTGTTTTTCTTGTGTTTTTCTCCAGGCTCATGTCTCCCAGTAATTCCCCATCCAGTTAGACTGCCACTTTTCCTCAAAGTATGGATTGCCTGTTTTTCACCTTGTGGGATTTAGAGCTCTGGTTTAACACTCTTTCGGTTTTCCCACAGTGGATTCCCCCAGTTCAAATTATCGTGAGCTGGGAGCCCCCCGTTTTTTTGTTACTTTAAGTTTTGCCCTGTTTTGGTCCTTGTGTTTTTCCTGTATATTGTTGCCCTGGTTTTCGTCACCCTGTGTCTTCTGTGTTTTTTCCCCCATTTTTGCTCCCTGTCTGTGGCCGACCCTGCCTGCTTCGTCCAGAATAAACTGTTCCTTTTTACACCTGCTAGTGTGTCTTCAGTTCATACCGCGCCATGACAAATCCATAAATTACAATACAAGTGGGTATACTTTTTGACAATAAAGAACTATTAATTAAAAAGAAACATATATTTATAAAACTTGCTTTACACTCAATATGATCTAAAATTAACATAATGTTGCTGTAATTATAATCAGAATTGTTTGTTTGATAGCGGTACCTGGAATTTAAAAAAAAAATTCTGCAGTTTTTGACATTTTAAAAGATGAATCAAATATCTTTAAATGTTGTGTTACACATGTTCTCATGTGGACTTATGAGAGCTGGGGTGTGCTTGCTAGAGGTTACGCACAGTGTCCCCCAGCTGCCCAAGAGGAACTTACCCTATATGCCTTCCTCAGAGCTCTCTCGCCTCTCGACTTCAACAGCATGTTTGCATCTCTGCTCCTCTTACATTGGCAGCAGCTCTGGCAGAGATAGAATCAGTGGAGGGCAATCTAACCAGCAAGACAAAAACACTTAATGATCGGCATGTCATGGCCAGCTGATTGTGCACAGAGCAGAGCAGCGATGGTGACAGGGAGATGGTACATGCTAATGACTCCAAGTTGAACAAGGCAATGCATGTGTGCTATCACTGTGGGCAGTGGGGACACATTGCCAGGGCGTGTTGCACCTACCCCATCAGTAACAACCAGCAGCTGGTGTAAAATACTCAGCAGGTGGTGCAATGAGGGTCACATGAAACCACAACCCTCCTCCAGCCATGCAGAAAAAAGTTGGCCAACTGGGAGGCTTGCATGACCTCTTTGTGGAATGCCAGATAGAAGGAGTGCAGTGTCAAACACTGGTTGATACAGACTCCACCATCACCTTAGTGCAGCTGGGCATGCTACCAAACACTCAACAGCAGCCTCGACCAGGCTGGGAAAAGACTAGTGTGCAGGTTGCCACAGTGACAGGCACATGTGCAAGAATGCAGGGAAGGAAGTGGCTGACCATCATGACAGGGGGTGCCACCATACAACATGATGTATGGCCAGCAGATATCACAGACCCATACAGCCTGGGGCTGGACATGTCTCATTTGGGGGCATTGGTCAATTTGCCAGGGAAGCAGCTCCTCCTTGGCACAGAAGCTGTTTTTCTTAAGGGCTGGAGGAACAATAATGTCACAGGCCACAAAGATAAGGTCAATCAGACATGCCTGGTGAATAGTCCCTCTAGGGAGACAGAGCAAGCAGTCAAAGTGCTGGGGCAATGTGATGGACCATAGCTAACTGCTAGTCAACAGTAACAGTTGGATTTATTAGTGAGCCACAATATGGATTTTTTTGCCGCAAAGTGCACACACACACATCATTAGTGCAGCACCACATTGATATGGGTAATGCTAATCCAATTCACCTGCAACCACATCGGCTGACATTAGCAAAGAGGCAGGTGGCTGAACAGAAGATCAAGAAATGGTGGCTGCTGGGATTATTGAACCATCTAATAGTCCATGGGCACCACCTGCAGCTGGAGGTTTTGTGTGGACTACAGGCATTTGAATGCTGTGGCCAAGAAGGACTCGTACTCACTTCTACGCATTGACAATGTCTTAGACTACACTGCCAGCTTACATTGGTTTCCTTCCCTGGACTTGAAAAGTGGCTATTGGCATGTGGAGTTGGCTGAGGAGTCTACGTCAAAGACTTCATTCACCATTGGGCAAGGGTTATGGAATTTCAGAATGCCTCACCACCTTTAAATGGCTCATGGAATAGGTGCTGAGCTGCATACCGATGCATCAAAATGTATAGTGTACTTGCTGGTGCATGCAGCTACATTTGTGGATGCGGTTGGCAGAAGTGTTTAAGGCTATACAAGAGGCAGGTTTACACCTCAGTCCAAAGAAATGTGCACTGCTGAACTGTGAAACTGAGTTCTTTGGCCACGTGGTCAATGAGAAAGGAGTGGCAACTGACCTAGCCAAGACAGAGGTGGTACGAGGTTGGCCCACTCCACACAACACTAAGGAGGTGCAGAGTTTTTTGGGGTGAGCTTTGTATTACCGTTAGTTTGTAAAGGATTTTGATACCATTGCAAGACCACTGCACAAGCTGATGGAAAAGGTTCAGACTTTTGAGTGGTCAATGGGCTGTGAAGCTGCCTTTCAACAGCTGTGGGAAACACTGCAGCCAGCACCAGGTTTGCATTAGTGCTAGGTGGCAGGTACACAGCTACAACTAGCACCACAGAGAATTCTGTGGTGAGCAGTGGCAACTCACTTCAGAGTTCGTGCACCATTGTTTATGTAGAAGCACAAACCACATCTGCAGCTCTTACTGAACAAAGAGACTTCCCTGTCATCTTGGTAGCATACTAGCCTGTTTAGCTGGATAGCCAAGTCCGTGATGTCCACATTCAGCCACATTTCTGAATTTCACATTTCATTATGAAAACAAAGATGCACCAGTTTTTTTATTTCATGCTGGCTTGACTACTGGAGCCACAGATAGTCCATTTTGTTATCCAGTGCATAGACATTGGAGTGCAGTGTTGGTAACACAGTGTCTTTATATTTTAGTAATCAGTCTCATAAAATTACTTGCACCTAAAAAGGATTGTAAATTTAATTAATGTTAAATTTACAATAATAGATTAATTAAGTTTATTATCATAACTATAATTTTATTTAGAGTTAATAATAACGACTTAAGTTCTGAAGGTTAGTTCAGCAATAGTACTGTCACGTCTGCGCCTCCTCCTACTCGACGCTCGGACTCGCCAGAGTATTAATCCTGAGGTTTGACATGTCTTGTCTGGTTGTCTTGGTGATGGGTGTCTGCCCCTTTAAGGAATTCCTGCCGAACACGTCCGTTTGGTCTGCATCTCTCGCCCGCTCTCCGCCAGCCGCTCTCGTCTCTCCAGCTCACTGCAACAGAGTCGGACGCGCTGCCTTCTGCCGAGTCTCGCTGACCGTCTCGCCTGCCAGCTGGACGCCTAGCATTGCAGCTAAGCTAACCGTGAACTCTGACTCACTTGCCTCACTGGAACTTCGCGGGTTGCGGGATTGTGTGTTTTGTGGACACTAATAAATATTCACTGCATCTAGATTCTGCCCCGCATCTCCGTCCTCCTTTTACACACACACACCGGGCCTGACAAGTACATTGGCTTCAGTCAATATCTGAATGATACCACAGACACAGATTTCAATAAAACAGCGTTTATTGACAAACATCAATGGCAAGCAAATTAGTCTTCAACAATACAATCTAATTTCGACTTTCCAGATGGCGCGGCTCTGCCGGCAACATGGAGGAGGGCTCCTGCTGCATATTGTTTGTTCAGTAATGTTGTTTCTAATGTCCTTGTTTTCAGTTTGTTTTGTGTGGACTTTATGTGCACTGTATTTGCCCAGTGTGATTGGTGCTTTGATCTGTCTACTGCATGTATATGAACTGTCTTGGAGTTGCTAGTAGGCTTATTGGCATTGTTGATCCTGTTTGGCGGAATCACCCAGTGCTCTGCTAGTGGGTCTATTGACTCCAGCCTGCGAATGCATAGCCGGAGTGATCTACTGGGGCTGCGAGATTGTGGAGTGCTATTGACACCGGACCTGCTAAAGGTTGGGCCGTGGAAGCTACTTCGACATCCTGGATTGGGCTCTCGCCAAGACAGGAAAGCTAGGAAATGGGGCAGGAGAGGCGGCATCAGGCAGCACGTCAGGGGAGCAGCTAAATTACCATTGCCACCTACGCTTCTCTACAACTCCTGCTCCC
Organism: Distichodus sexfasciatus; assembly: GCA_032718565.1. NCBI lineage: Eukaryota > Metazoa > Chordata > Actinopteri > Characiformes > Distichodontidae > Distichodus > Distichodus sexfasciatus. The sequence goes on along the minus strand of JAVGVS010000100.1, from coordinate 984,837 downwards.
TGAGAAACAGAGTCAGGCATAATGGCTTTTACTAAGACCTAGTTTGCCTATGATATTCCGGAAAACTTAATTCAAATTGAGGGATTCTCTCACCTGCGTTTGGACAGGGATGCAAGCTCAGGTAAAACCCATGGGGGCAGAGTTTGTATTTACATTAAGGACAGTTGGTGTCGTAATTTTACAGTGAGAGAAAAAATATGCATTCCTGACCTGGAACTGTTATGCGTTACCCTACGACCATACTACCTGCCAAGGGAATTTACAAACATTTTTGTGTGTGTTGTATATGTTCCACCTAGTGGGAACACCAACAGAGCAGCTAATCTAATTACAGACTGTGTTCATCGTCATTTACAGATGAAACCTGATGCTCCTATGCTGTTACTAGGCAATTTTAATCATTACAGCCTTAATAAAACTTGGCCAGGATTTCATCAATATGTTACGTGCAGTGCTAGAAACAATAATATCCTTGAAAAGTGCTATGGCAATATCAAAGATGCCTACAAGGCTAGAACCAGACCCCCTCTTAATAACTCTGACCATAATGTAATTCAGCTGCTTTCCACTTACCAGTCAGTTTTTAAGTCCAGCAAACCAGAAATACAGACTGTAAAAAAATGGACCAGTGATAAAATGGAGGAGCTAAAAAGATGCTTCCTCTGTACAGACTGGGACATTTTCTTTGAGGATGCATACATTGATGGGGCTACTGAATCAATCACAATATTTCTTTCTGCATTGACTCTATTATACCACAGAAAACTGTTAAGCAATATCCAAATAATAAACCATTTTTTACAAAATGTATTAAAGAATGCATTAACAGGAAGAGAACAGCTTTCAAAATGGGAGACACTGCAGGAGTCCGATCTGCTCAAAAGGACCTTAACTTACAAATAAGAGCAGCCCAGCGGGAAATAGCAATTACAGGAAGATGGAGTTGCCTGCTAGGCATTGCTGCTGGTCGCACCTCCTCTGGTGCCCATGAGTCAGCTGCAGGGTCATCAGCCAGGAACCACCGATCACCAATGTTTTGCTCCTTTAATCCTGGAACATCTCCTGGTGGTGGAGCAGCGAAAGGGACGTCTCCCTTTCATCCCCTGCAGCTGATGGGTGTCCCCCCTTGTGGCTGTTTGGGTTAGTTGTTCTTTCCCCACCACTTATACTTCCTCAGCCAGAGCCAGAAGCTCCCCTTCTCAGCCTCCTCTGCCAGCTCTTTAGTTGCCTTCTTTAGGTTCCTTCCAGTCACTCCTGTGTCCCTCAGGAGGTGTGTTGTTGAGAGCTCTACATAGCCTCGGCATCCGATTTCCACTGGATAGATGGTTGTCCTCCAGCCAGCCATCTGGCACTCAGCAGCCAGCTCTGAGTACTTAGCCTTTGTCTGCTCGTAGGGGGCCTCAATCCCCTAATCTGTTGGTATTGTGAGCTCAATGAGGAATTCAGACTTTGCTTTGGTCGACCATGCTACTATGCCAGGGCGGGGAGATGTGGTGGTGATCTCAACTGGGAACCGGAGCTGGTTGGGGGAAGACGGCCTGGGTGTTTCTTTTGACCTTTTGTTCCTTCTCCCCCTGCCTTCCGTGACAAAGCTGTGGTACTGGTAGCTGGTATTGCCTATTGCTGCCCTGTTGACGACACTCCAGTACCTCTGCCAACTTCCTCAGGACCTGATTGTGGTGCCATCTGTAGCGTCCCTGGGAGAGTGCGGTCTTACAGCCTGACAAAATGTGCTGGAGGTTTGCGTAGGGGTGTTGGAGAGCATGCAACATTCCTCTCTCCTGAACCACTGGTGGAGGTTCCTGGGACAGGGAAGCATGTCATATGTTGTGCAGATGAGGAAGCTAAGCCTTGCCTGTGGGATCTTCCAAAGGTCTGTCCAGCTGATGTCTCAGCTGACAACTCCCTCCCAGGTTGTCCAGCTTCCTTGACAGCTCTGTGACACAGCCTTGATCTTATAGCACTCTTCTTCCATTCTTGTCACCTCTGCCACCACCATCTCCTTCCTCTGTTTTTGGGTGGCCTTGGACCAAAACCGTGGTGCTTCTCCCCACCCTAGGCCTGCTCTTCCTGCCTGGACTCTGCCAACTATTTCTTGGTGTTGCAGACAACTGATGGCTTGATCAACCAACCTCCATTTGGGCGTTCCACCTTCGTCCTGTCTGTTTCTTGCTGTTCATGTTCCTTACTGTCTGATCAGTGGACTGAGCCTGGTCTTTTCCTGCTTATACCCCAACCTAATGGATCAAAGCGGCAGCTGTAGGGTGTTCTTTCTGAAGAGGCCTGTTTCTAAGAGGCACTGCGGTAGGCCCAACCACTTCCTGATGAATGAGTTGGCTTTTCCATGCATTTTACTTGTGGTGGATGAGGGGATGTCACTCATTTTCACTGGCCACATCACCCTCCTGTAGAGTGTAAATTGGTAGCACCAGACCTTGTACTTCCCCAGGAGTTGCCTTTGGTCAATTTTTTCCAGGCATTCTGAAAGCTGTTTCATCACGGTTTTCCCCATCTGTTTGTCTGAGAGCTCTGCCGTGTACTGCCTCCCCAAGCTCTTAATGGGTTGCTCAGAGAGGAGTGGGATTTCCCCCCCTACAAAAAAGATGGTGCTATCGTTTCTGACTCCTCTTCTAAGAGACAGTCTCCGTGATTTTGCTGGCTTGATCTTCATTCAAGCCCACGACAACAACGCGTCCATTCTTTTCAGCAGTTTTGATGTACATGCTGCTGTCTGAAGGAGGCTGGTGACATTTTCCATATATGTTCTCAGTGGGGGTAACCTCTGCCAGGTTGGTAGCTTACTCCCATCCACCATCTGTCTTGCGCCGATGAGGATTACCTCAAAGGCTGCCACAAACAAGGTGGGAGATGGCAATTCCTACCTCTAACTGTTGCCAACCAGTGGTGACATCTTGGAGGGCAAAGTATATCTTCAGGTTGTTAAAGTAGGCTGTAACTATGTTCTTGAGGCAGGAGAGTATGTGGAAGAACTCCATCGCATAGCTAATCATCTGATGTGGGACTGATCCATATGCGTTCACAAGATCAAGCCATACAATGTGAAAGTCTGTCTTCTGCCACTTGGCCATCTGGATCTGGTTGCAGATCATTGAAGCATGCTCGACACACCCTGGGAATCCTTGGACTCCTGCCTTCTGGCAGGTGGTATCTATGTAGTTGTTCTCTAGCAGGTAGGTGGTCATCTGTTTGGCCAGCACTGCAAAAAAAAAAAATCTTTTCTACATTCAGGAGGGTGATGCTTCTAAATTGGCTGATGTCTTTGGAGTTTGCTTCCTTGGGAATGAAAACTGCTACAGCCCTTTGCCACTCAGATGGGATGAGTTGCTTTTTCCAGGCAGCTCTTGAGCTACCATAGCACCTCTAGCATGTTGGGGCAGTTCTTATATAGCTTGTAGGGTACTCCATTGGGTCCTGGAGCTGATGAAGTCCATACTTTCCTCACAATCTGCCTGATTTCACTGAGCTTTGGGGGCATGACACTGAACTCCGCAGTCGGAGGTGAGGGCTAATGGGATGTTCCTTGCTGGCTCGCTGTACTGCCCTTTTTGATGTACTGCTCCAGGTGCTCCCTAGTGATTTCAAGCTTTCCGCTCTTCTTCTCCTCTAGCAGTTGCCTGGCATGCTTGAAGGGATCTTTGAAGAAGCTGACTCATTCTTTTTGTTTCCATTTGCTGCGCTTACAGATAAGTTCAGCTCTGCAAAGCCTGGATAGTCTTTGCCTAACTTCCTCTCACAGGGTTTTCAGGCCTTCTTTTTCTGCTAGTCTTGCCTTCCTCCAGCTCTTACGAAGTTTCCGGCAACTTCGCACTAGTTGATCAATCTCCTTTTCTCTCCTCCCCTTCTCTCTTTGGGTCCGGCCTCTGAATGGAGGTCACCTCACCGAATCAGTCTTTACAGGCCTGGTCTAGGATGTCCCCAAACTGGTTGAGCTTGGTTTCCACCACTCCTTGCAATGATTCCTCCAGTATCTTGGCCAGGTCTATGTCCAGTTTTCGCCATGCCTCTGCCTCACTTGACTTTGGCCATTTAAGTTTGTTCCTCCTGGAAGGGTTCTTGGTCTCTGCTTTTCTGTGTGGGTTGGTTGCAACTAATTCTTGGTGTTCCCGTGGGGGCTCTTCCTCTGCCAGGGGGGCCTCTTCCTCTATGCCTTCTCTGCCTCCTGCAACGTCAGGTCTGTCGGCTCTGTGGTTTTTGACCTGGCTTTCGGTCCCTCTTGTCTTACCTGCTGCAGCAGTGCAAGGTTGCTGTTGGCCATTTTGACTGCATCTTCGCTTCCCCTGGTGGATTGGAGCCCCTTGAACGTGGTCACTTTCTCCCATCCACATACACAATTCTGGAGTATTTTCTCCTCATTTCCTGAATTTCTACTTTGCAGCTCATTGCCTGTTTCTGTTGCCGTCGTTACTGCATTGTCCATCCTGTTGGGCCCATCTTTCACCCTGCCTCTCATCGGGCCTATGGCTTGTTTTCTCTTTGGGTTCTTCATAGTTATGGTTTGGGTGTACCTTCTTTGAGATACTGGTGGGTTGGGTAACTAGCCATCCACCCCCAGTGTGGTCTTTCCCTGCTGTCATCCAGTCTTTCCTGGCTGTCCTCCAGTCTTCCCTGGACTCCAATTGCTCTGTTCACAGTAGCCACTGGGTTACCAGCACTTCAGTAGTAATTACAGGAAGATGGAGTTGCTTGCTAGGCATTGCTGCCAGTCGCACCTCCTCCAGTGCCCATGAGTCAGCTGCAGGGTCATCAGCCAGGAACCACTGATCACCAACGTTTCGCTCCTTTAATCCTGGAATGTCTCCTGATGGCAGAGCAGTGAAAGGGACGTCCCCATTTCACCCCCTGAAGGTGGTTTTACCCCCTGATGGGTGTCCCCCCTTGCGGCTGTTGTTTGGGTTAGTTGTTCTTTCCCCACCACTTTTCATTACTCCTCAGCCAGAGCCAGAAGCTCCCCTTCTCAGCCTCCTCTGCCAGCTCTTTAGTTGCCTTCTTTAGGTTCCTTCCAGTCACTCCTGTGTCCCTCAGGAGGCATGTTGTTGAGAGCTCTACATAGCCTCAGCATCCGATTTCCACTGGATGGATGGTCGTCCTCCGGCCAGCCATCTGGCACTCAGCAGCCAGCTCTGAGTACCTAGCCTTTTTCTGCTTGTAGGCGGCCTCAGTCCCCTCCTCTGCTGGCTCAATGAGGAACAGAGACTATATAAGGAGCAGGCAGAACATGATCTAGCGAACTCCAACACAAAGAAATTGTGGGATTTAATCAGACAAATGACCAAAATGGATATTAAAAGGAAGCCCCTCTCTGCTCTCAGCAAAAATGCAAATGAAAGGGCAAATGAACTAAATAATTTTTATATTCGTTTTAATATGGATAATGTTGGGGAATGTGCTGCAGTTTTAGAGAAAGTAGTTTGTAATGAGAACATAGATAGGATAGTAATTGAATCTCATACTGTGGTTAAAGTTTTGAAATCAATGCATACCAACAAGGCTACAGGTCTGGATAATCTATCAGCTTTTCTACTGAAGACATTTGTGGAGGAGCTTACTCCGGCCTGGCACAGACTATTTCAGTCCTCCATAGATACACACACAGTTCCAAAGCTCCTCTATAATAACTCAAGTGCCCAAGAAGGCATGTCCCCGTGAGGACAATGACTATCAGCCGGTGGTGATTACCTCAAATGTGTTTAAATCACTGGAGAGGGTTATGATTGAGCAACTCCACAGATACATAGAACCACTGTTAGATAAGCATCAATTTGCTTATACAAAAAATCAGAGCACAAATGATGCTGTATCTACAGTAATGCATGTTATCTTGAAACAGCTGGAAAGTCCTGATGCATATGCTAGACTTCTTTTTATTAGGGGGCCACGCAGTGGAACACTGCGTGGTGCCCTATTGTTATTGTGACGATTTTTTTTTATCTGCCTTAAAATGCATTGTGGAGAAAAAACAGTGAGACCTACAGCTTTGAAATTTGGCAGGTAGGTCCGGTATCCCACCCACTACTAAACTGCACCAAAATAAGCTATTTTGCAATTTTCCAAAAAAAATAGCATTTTGCCGAATAAATGTTTAACCGTAGCTCTGATTCTCAAAAGTCTTATATCATCTTATTCTTTGGTTTAAGATGAATTTTTTAGAATCTCGCATCTATTTCTGCCATATTTGATTTTTTGCTAATTTGCATAAAATGAAATCCCATCTTTTTTGAACTCGTCCCTGGATTTTTTGTCCAATCTGCATGCAACTGGTATCATTTGAATCCCAAGACACTCTTACTTAATTATTATCAAGCACATTTTTAATTAAGGTCTTCATTTTTATGTAATATGCAAATAAATGGGCTCGGCTTGGCGTAGGACTGCAAACCCATACACCGGGTGTCATAGAAATTCGACTCTGGGTGGGCAACAGCTTTGAAATTTGGCAGGTAGGTCCTTGACTCTACCCAATACTGAGTAAAAAAAATTGTGCCACTTTGCCCGTATTTCAACAGTTTAAACCTCACATACTATTCAGGCAAAAAAAAAAAATTGCACCACTCTACCACTTGGTGGCACTAATAAGCTACTATGCGTTTTCCGTAATAACTTTTGAATCGTAGCTCCGATTCTTAAAAATCTTATACCATCTTATTTCTTAGGTCAAGACGAATCTTAATAAACCCTCGTATCTATTTTTCCCATATTGGATTTTTCTTTAATCAGCATAACTAGTCAACTAGATCCTGAATTTTTATCCAATCTGCATGTAACTGGTATTATTTGAATCCCAAGACATTCTTCTTTAATTATTATCGAGTATATTTTTAATTTAGGTTTTCATTTGGCTGTATTTTTTTTTAAATAAATGTGCTCGGCTTCGTATAATAATGCAATGCCACACACTGAATATCATAGAAATCTAGCTCTGAGTGAGCTACCGCTAATTTTCACAATATGAAATCGTATTATTTAAATCTCAGCATATTCTTCTTTAATAGTTATTGAGCACATTTGTCATTTACCTATTCATATGGCTATATTATGCAAATCAATACTTTGCAACAAATTCAGCAAGACATATTTTTGAATAAGGAAACTTAACTATAATTTACCATTTTTAGACACTCTCTTATAGTAATTATTAAGCCCATTTTCAGGTATTTCTTTATATGGCTGCAAAGCTTCACTTCAAAGTCGATATCCCACTTATTGGTGCCATAATAAACTATTTTAAAGTTAGCCTAATAAGTTTTGAACTGTAAATATGTAGAAAAAAATATGAAAGATATCAAATCTCAACATATATGTACTTCAATTCGTAAAAAACAGATAAAGCTGCAAACTGCATGGCCCCTGTAATCACTGCTTGCAGTTATATTTGATTTTAGTTCTGCTTTTAATTTAATTCAGCCGCACGTTCTTCTTAGGAAGTTAGTCCAGCTAAATGTAAACCCTTTCCTAATTAGGTGGTACCATTCCTTTTTGTCAGATAGACCACAGCAAATAAAGTTTAATTCTATTGTAAGGTTTGCCCAATGTCTTACTATAAAAGTTATATAAAATTTATCAGTCTCATAAAATAATTTTTTAATCAAATCGAAAACATTACACTCTTTAGTTGTCACTAAAGATGGTAATATTAATGATTTGGGTTCTGAAGGTGGTCTTAAATTCTTTAATATAGGTTCCGGCAATCCTATTAATGAAATCACAACAACTGGGTGAAATAAATTAAACATTTATTAACACTAATTCTAAAACAACTGGAAAGCAATCAACAACAAACAGTATATTTACATAGAGAGAGGGGGGGGATAGTAGTAGTGTGTGTGTGTGTGTGTGTGTAGGTAGGTAGGTAGCTAGGTATGTGTGTGTATCAACGTGCACGAGATTCTTTGATCTGTGGAACAAAGGAGTGTAAGCGCGCGCAGTTTGAATGGGGGAGGTTGCTCCTTATCTCTCAAGACAAAGGACAATGGCGGCGTGGAATTTAGCCTCAAGCACAGTCCTGTAGCTTTGTTACGCTCGTCCTCCATCGTCATCCTCGCAATTCTGGGAAGGTTGGAGGGAATTTGTCATCCATGCGCGACTGGCGATCACTCGATTAATTCGTCTTCTTGAAGCGAGGGTCTTGCCATTACCGTATGGAGTCGGAGGGAATTGTTCCAGGGAATTGGCGTTCTGGCTGTGGGAGTCTTGCTCCCGTGGTATTTCGGTTCATCCCGGTCTCTGCCTTGCACATAACGGGTCCGGCTGGGTCAAAAATGGCAGGTTGCAAGCTTGATTTAATAAATTTTTTAGTGTTGCTAAGAAAATAAAGTACCTCCTTGTTCCTGGTCTTGAAACAAAGGAAATATAAATGACCTTCCCCCCACGAGTGTAGGTTCAGCCAAGTTCGTCTCTTTGTCAGACCATAGCCCACAAGGGCAGGTCAAGAGAGAGAGAATTTTCAAATGCTGCGGGTTTTATCACCTGGGCTGCCAGGTATGGGAAGTGCCCGCCCCTTCCGGGTCAGACTCTACATTCCCTATGTGCAATCTGGTGGCAGCGCCACCTAGTGGATGGCATGGTACCTACATTACTCTCTCAGATAGAGCAGTTAGCTGTACTCGCGCCCGTCAGGGGTGCATTAGCTCACCTTTCTTGTTTTCACTATATACCAATGACTGTGTTAGCTCTGAACCAAATCAATACATAGTGAAATTCTCTGATGATACAGTTATGCTAAGTTTGCTTACTAAAAATAGCAACTCTAGCGTCCACCACGCGGCGGTGGATAAGTTTGTGCTCTGGTATGATTCACATAAACTTTATATTAACACAAGCAAGACTGTTGAAATGCTCCTTGATCCTAGATCTGTTGGAGACAGGATGCCGGTGGTCATCCGTGATCAATACATCAAACAGGTGACCACCTTTATATATTTAGGAGTTTATATTGACAGTGACTTGAGTTGGCGCACACAGGTATCAAGTGTATGCACCAGAATTCACCAGCGTCTCCAATTCTTGCGCAGACTTCGCCTGTTTGGTGTCTGTAAAAATATAATGTTAATCTTCTTTAGAGCGACGATAGAGTCAATAATTCGTTATGGTATCTCCAACTGGTTTGGTAACCTAACAGTTAAGTCTAAAGCTCAGATTTCTAGTCTGGTCAAAATAGCAGGCAAGATTATGGGAACTCCGGCCCCTCTTAATCCACAGGAGCTTTTTGAACAGACAGTAATTAGTCAAGCTAACAGCATCTTGTCTCAGTTCTCATTCAGTTCAATTCAATTCAAAAATTCAAATTTATTTATATAGCGCTCTTAACAACAGTCATTATCACAAAGCACTTTACATATAACCAGCCTAAACCCCCCAACAAGCAAGCCTGAGGCGACAGTGGCAAGGAAAAACTCCCTCTAGTAGGAAGAAACCTTGAGAGGAACCAAGACTCGGACGGGGACCCCATCCTCCTCTGGGCGACCGGGTGCATGAACATTTAATGTACAACAAGCAATAGATCAAGATGAGTTGTTAGTTATTTAAAGAAGCAAAGATACAAAAATAGTCCAAGGGATATTTCGAATCCCGGGTTGTTGATGGGCCACTTGCAGGACCCTCTCAGCAACACTAAGCTGAAAGTATTCAGTATAGGCTACGTGCACAAAAGAACTTCCGGCTAACTTCCGTGTGTTGAGTGTACGGTCGACTACTTCCGTTTCGTGGCATTGTTATTTTGATTGCGGAAGATGGCATATTTCACCCGTTATCTACAAGGACTCCCGAAAATTGACGTGAACGACGTCCACAGGATTGTCGACCACTGTTCATCTGCACCCGGTTGCAAGCGTGAAAAAGGATTTAAACTGTACATATCAAGTTACATCCACAACTTTGAAGGTGAGTAGCAGCGATAGCTAACGTTACTTCAGCTGTTAGCCGTTAGTCAGCAGCTAAGTATATTACTAATATCAAATCGTGTCAATGTTACGACATACTTTATTAGTGTTATATTGGTATGATTAGCAACTGGTTGTATGTATTTTAATTTGGGTTTGTATTTCCCCTCAGTGTCCAAGAAAGATCCAGTGACAGGTGTAGTGTGTGTGTGAGGATGTTATGTTATCCGTCAATGGACAGATCAAAACCATCTCACAGTGTATGCCGAGATAGCGTTCCCTTAAAAATTTGTTAGGCCTACTTTTCTCAATCAAATCAGGAAAACAGTAGTTTTGTTACTTGTAGTTATGAAGTGATGAATTTCACTGATGTTTCTCAATTTGTTTCCAATAGGTCAGGTCCAATGGGTGACTGTTTGCTTCATGGCTGGCTGCTCCTCTTCCTCCTTCACCTTTTTTTTTTTAAACAAACAATACACTGATCCACACCATAATTTACTTTGCCTTACATCTACTGACTTATTTTAATTAATAAATTATTTGTTTAAAATATCAACTTGGTCTCCCTTCAGATTTAATTTCCCTCAAGTGGGCCTGACTCATTGAATATTACTTTAAAATCTAGCAACACATTGGTGTGGGTTCACCTCTGCTGTGTACACTTTAAGTCAAGTTGTCAATGTTACAACCCTGTTTAGCTCATATTTTCTGATTAGTAACTTAAATGAACTTAAAACAACCCACTTGAAGGCCTCACATTATAATGAGAAATCAACAAGAACAAGACAGTTCTTAGGTCATTGTTTACTGATAATTCATTTTTATTACAGCAGATAGTTATGAAAAAGAAAGAACTCATATATGGGCAGCAACTTAGTTGATCTGTTCAGTATTCTCTTCTCTGCCACACAGACCGATGCCTCTCGTCACACGGATGAACCTTGATGTTGCTGGCTCGATGAGCCTCCAGAATGCCATCAGGTGGTCATAAGAATGGAATATTTCAAACAAAACACAAAAATAATTGTTAGTCATGGGAGACTAATTTAGTTATGCATGGTCAATCATCTTACTTTTTACTTGACTTACTACATTTGTTTTACATGAAGACTTAAAGGGATTCCCCAGAGTGAATCAACCCATAGTCATGGGCCCAGTTGTTCAAAAGTACTTTTGGATAACCGATTGGATTAAATCTTTAAAACTGGTTGTTCAAAGGGAAAAGAGGGATTCTGAAATCAGATCACCTAATCCAATCTCAGTTTTAATCTGGATCAAACCTTAACTTTGTGTTGTTCAAAAGTTTGTGTTTGAATTGGGATAGATTTTATCACAAAAATCAGGATAATCCTGATCCCAACACAAAGGTGGATTCGCTTGAAGGAAAATACTCTTGTAAGGTGGACTTTTCGTGGAGCAACATTTTACCATGTGTAGCCCATCTTTACTTTCACTAAATTACAGGACTTGCGTGATTTCTCGTTCATTACCGTTAATATGGTACAAGACATCGGCTTTCTGCAATTCAAAATACCTTAATTATGACTTAACTGGTGTAAAATCGGATGTCCTCGTCCGATCCTGCAAAGCGCCTCAGTCCAAAACAACTCGACAGCTGGAGAGCCTGTATTTGTGGTTCGAGCTCCTTTACTTTCTCGCGAAGTGTATCATTTTCCTCAGCCAACTGATCTGCGATCCTTGCTGTTGTACGAGTGAGACAGTAATCCTGATCTGGTGCCAGGGTAGGCACCCCCATCTCTTCCTCTGAGTCGATGTCATGGACAGGAGGAGGAGGGCTCTCCGCTCCCACACACTCGCCCTCAGTGCCGGTCTTAGAAAATTATTCCATGAAAAAAGAGCAGGAACGGCCCCCTTCTTCAACCTTCTCAATTTCCCTGGTTTGTTTATAAAGTCATCCTTTTTAAAATGCCTGCTGCAAACACGATTAGTCTTGTTTGGGGAGAACACTCGGCTCTCACCGACGCATCCTTGGGAAAGCTATGAAAGCTTATAATACTATTGTACCTCGACGAATTGGTACAAAGGGGTACACAACAATGGAGTTGATATGCCAACCGCCTCTCTTTTACCCGATATCCGTCCATTTTGAAACGTGTATTAACAATTTCTACTACAAACTGGCATCTCCAGAAAATCTCCACAACAACAACACGGCCTACCGGAAGTGGTCGACCGTACACTCAACACACGGAAGTTAGCCGGAAGTTATTTTGTGCACGTAGCCTATTGTGCTGCTAAGTCAGTAGACGTCCATAGGGTCCAATCCCAGTTGGTTTCATGATGATGTCCCCATGGAGTCCTGGTGCGGGTTCAGTGGGTCAGGATCAGCTCGGGAGGGTTGACAAGGTCAAGCGTCAGCTCAGGACGTCTCCAGGGACTCCTGGTGAGTTCAGTTGATCAGCGTCAGCTTGCTAGGGTCGAGATGGTCAGTGTCAGCTCAGGGCATCTCCAAAGAGTCCCGGTGAGGGTTCGGTCAGCCAAGCGCCATCCCGGGATCAGCTCGGGAACAGCTTGGAAAAAGAAGAAGAGAGAGGAGAAAGTTAAGTGCCTTAACCTAACCTCCGGCAATGCTAGAGTAGCTATGGCAGCCTAGCTAAGAAGGGAGAGCTGGAAGGTAACACAGACATGAGGGCTTCCAGGGGTCTCGGCATCACACCAAACCACCGTCTGCAAACTTGAGCGATCAGCAAGAGTGGTAGGATGACAGCACCAATCCCCCCTTTCACCTTTAATCTCAAATGACCATGAACCCCCAGATCTCGCCTTTAACTAAGAAAAAGGGATTTTAATAACCGAAAGACTGACTAAACAAGTAAGTCTTCAGCCTTGACTTAAAAGCAGAGATTGTTTATGAGCTCCGAACACTAACGGGTAGTTTATTCCACAATTGTGCCGCTTTATGAGCAAATGCTCTTCCCCCCACGGTAAGGTTCTTTATTCTAGGTATTACTAAAAGATCTCCGTCTTGCGATCGAAGCGTACGTGCCGGATTGTAATTGCAAATGAGGTCACTAACATACTGCAGTGCAAGACCATTTAGAGCTTTATAGGTCAAGAGAAGTAATTTATAGTCGACACGAAATTTTACTGGTAGCCAGTGGAGTGAGGATAGAATTGGGATGATATGATCATATTTTTAAGTTTTAGTGAGGACTCTGGCTGCTGCATTCTGAACTAGCTGGAGTTTATTTAACAACCTATTTGTACAACCGGAGAATAAGACATTACAGTAATCGAGTCTTGAGGTAATAAATGCATGAACTAGTTTCTCTGCATCTTGAAAGGATAGCACGTTTCTTAGTTTAGCAATATTACGGAGTTGAAAGAAGGCGGTGCGACTAATGTTAGAAGCATGTACATCAAATGAAAGTTTGGGTCTAAAGTAACACCAAGGTTTTTAACAACAGTACTTGGTACAATGGATAATCCATCAAGACTGACCGTGATGTCAGATAGCTGACTTCTGGTGATGTCCAGTAAGAAGGACCTCAGTCTTGTCCAGATTTAGCTGGAGGAAGTTGTCCAACATCCACTTTTTTACGTTGCATAAGCATTTTTCCATTTTCTGAAATTGCTGTCTGTCTTCTGGTTTAGCCGATATATATAACTGTGTATCATCTGCAAAACAATGGAAACTAATTCCATGCTTACGAATGACTGAGCGTAAAGGTAGCGTGTACAGCGAAAACAGCAAGGGACCTAAAACTGATCCTTGTGGTACTCCATATTTCACCCTGACGTGCTCAGAGGAATCACCATTTACATTCACATACTGATAGCGGTCTGAAAGGTAGGATCTGAACCAAGAGAGGGCCACTCCCCTGATACCAACAACATGTTCAAGTCTATCTAGGAGAATGGCATGATCAACACTATCAAAAGCAGCACTAAGATCAAGCAGCACTAGGAGCGAGGCATAGCCCTGATCAGCAGATAAGAGAAGATCATTCACTACCTTCAGCAGAGCAGTCTCTGTGCTGTGGTTGGCTCTAAACCCAGACTGAAACATTTCATAAATATGGTTTTCCTGCAAGAACGAGGTTAGTTGACTTTCTATTATTTTGGAGATAAATGTGAGATTAGATATTGGTCTATAGTTTAACATTACCAGGGGATCCAGGTTGGGCTTCTTCAGCAAAGGTTTAATCACTGCTAATTTAAGAGATTTGGGTTAATAACCAATGCTAATAGAGGAGTTAACTATTGCTAGTAGAGGTTTAATCACTACTGGAATCATCTCTTTGAGTAGCCTTGTTGGAACAGGATCCACCATGCAAGTAGATGAATTTGAGGAAAGGATTAAAGACGTTAGATTTGACTGGTCAACTGGAGTAAATGATTCAAATAAGATGGCTGCAGTATTAGTACTTGCCTTGTCAAGGCCAGCCACTGTAGTTACTTGAGATTTTAGAATATTCTGTCTGATTGAACAAATTTTTTGGTCAAAACAGTTCATAAATTCGCCACTAGAAAACAATGTTGGTACAGTTTGAGTAGTGGTCTGGCTATTAGTCAGCTTGGATGCCATGTTAAATAGAAACCTAGGATTATTTTTGTTATTTTCAATTAGCAATGATAGGTATTCTGATTTTGCAGCTCTAAGAGCCTTTTTATAGCTTCCCATAGCGTCTTTCCATGCTAGTTCAAAGACCACTAATCTAGTTTGCCGCCACTTACGTTCTAGTTTCCGTGTCCCTTGTTTTACGCTATGTAGGTGGTCATTATACCAAGGGGATGTTTCATTTTCTCTGACCTTTTTAATTTTTAACGGAGCAATTTTATCTAAGGTGGAACGAAGCGTAGATGTTAGATAGTCCGTATTACTCTCAAGTTCAGCAAGATTAGACATTTCCACTGTCAGGAACGACAGATCGGGGAGATTATCAATAAAGTTACTAGCTGTATCTGATTGATTGTACGCTTGAAGCAGAAGCGAGTTGTAGTATTTGTGTTTTGACTAAAGTGAAAATCTAATGTAATGAGATGGTGGTCAGAAATAATACTCGTCTGAGGCAGTACTGTTACATTATCTACATTAAGACCAAACGATAGGATTAAATCAAGGGTATGACCGCAGTTGTGAGTGGGCCCAGTCACATTTTGAACAATGCCCATGGAATCTAGTAAATTAGTAAAAGCTGCTGTCAGAGGATCTTGTTCATTATCTACATGAATATTAAAGTCTCCCACAATTATTGCTCTTTCAGTTGAAATAACCAGGTCTGACAGAAATTCTGAAAATTCAGTTAGGAATTCAGAATAAGGACCTGGTGGACGGTAAATCGTAATGAGAGGGAGCGACAAAAAGTTAGGTTTTGCAGATATGTCTGCAATTCTAAGGAATAATAATTCGAATGATTTAAATGTAAATTTAGGTCCTGACCTCTGTGTTATTGAAAGAGATCTTTCGTAGATCGTTGCAACACCTCCCCCTTTACCACTGAGTCGGGGTTTATGCTCATAACTATATCCTGGAGGCGTCGCATCATTTAAGGCTAAATACTCGTTGGGTCTTACCCATGTCTCAGTTAAACAGAGCGCGTTTAGGACGTGGTCTGAAATCATTTCACTAATAATAAGTGCCTTAGTAGTTAATGATCTAATATTTAGTAGTCCTACTTTCAGCTTAGTGCTACAGATATTCTCTATTGGCTGCTCTAATTTAATAGAAATTAGATTGGAAAAGGACGCCTTTCGCATTTTACGCGAACTATTTTTGGTTCAGGGCACAGAGACAATGTCAATATGGTGGTACCTAGGTGGCGGCTCGAGGCAACTCGCAGGCGGTGGTCTTGGCTCCGGTTTGTCAATGGCCGCCTACACCTGAACCTGCATAAAGGCTAGCTGCTATGTTCATTGAAATACGGGCAGCACCCTCCCACGAGGGGTGGATACCATCCCAGCTCAAAAGACCAGGCTTTCCCTCGAAAGTGGACCAGTTATCTACAAACCTATGCTATTTTCACAGCACCACTTTGACAGCCAGCAGTTCAGCGACCAGAGCCTGCTGTAGGTCTCGGAGCTACGTCTAGCTGGGAGGGGGCCAGAGAGAGTTACTGCCTGCGACATTGTTTTGGCTAGCTCACACACCTCTTTAAAATTACTTTTGGTTATTTCAGACTGTCTGAGCTTGACGTCGTTGGTGCCGACATGGACGACTATCTTGGAATCTCTACGTCTACTATTGGCCAGCACCTTAAGATTGGCCCTGATGTCCGGCACTCTGGCTCCCGGTAAACAATTTACCTCGACTGCTGGTGCCGCTAAGGGTCTAGCTATTTTCACGTGCCGTAGAATAGAATCACCTATCACCAGAGCACTTTCAACAGGCGTCTCAGCGGGTGTTTCACTGAGCGGGGTAAACCTGTTCGACGCGCTGATAGATGGAGAGTGGTGCTCGGGAGTAGCCTTTGCCGAAGCTCGGGCTCTCCGTCTATGTCGCCGAACCGCCACCTATCCCTGACTCCGAACCTGCAGCTAAAAGGCTACCTGGCGACTGTGCTAACGTCTGGAGGCGCGCCTCTAGTTCTATAATCTTCTCCGTCAGAGCTTCTACCATCTTACACCTTTTACAGATAAAGTTATCACTACTTAACCTATCACTGCTGGCGGAGGAGCTAAGGCTAAACATTCTACACTCACTACAGAAAACAACATCACCGTTAGGCATCTTATTTAAAAGAACAGATATCACTTACATTGTTATTAGTTGAGCAGGATCGCTGAGAAGTTGCTGTCGGATAAACTATATTTTAGGTTTTAGCCGCTAGTTATATTACTTAAAATGCTTAGCGTAAGGAAAGATATAAAAAGAAAATTAAGGTTAAGGCGCTGTGTGTTTTGGGCGGAGGAAGCCCTATACGCTTGGCAGTTCCTCGCGAAAATTTTTTAAATGACACGCCAAGCAGTGTCTAATCAGTCATTAGTCCTTTTATATAAAAAGTTCGTAGTAAGAAATTGACAGAATATATACAATTTAAGTAAAGAAGGAAAAAAGGAGTGAGAGACTACGAGTTGCACCGGCAAGAGACGCCGACTTGCAAGGAAGTGACGTGACGTGATGCAAAAACTGAGAACAGCTTCTCATGTGTTCTAAATACATTCTTTTGAACTCAGGGAGGAGATATAGGGTTCCGTTATGCAAATATAACAATAAAGAGACTAATAAAGAAACCTTGACCTTGATTTCAGCTGAGTCATAAATCAAGGTGTTATATGTGTGGGTGGGTGGGTGTGGTTGTGTGTGTGTGGGTGTGTGTAGGTATGTCTTTGAAATGGTAAGTCTGCGATTGTGCGTTTCTGCGCCTGCGAACATGAGGGGCATGATTGCATATGTACGTGGGGGAACGGAGAGATGCTTATCAGTGCTTTCGGTATTTATGGCCCAAAATTTACATACCTACCCAAGATTGGAATTGATATGATCCTTTTTTCTCCCTCGAGAAGGGGGAGAACAAAGCAGCCAAATATTAAGATTTTCAAGAACAATAGCCACTCTTGGAGGGAGATTTGAATTTACCCCACTGCATACGCATTCCCGTCCCGATGGCCACTTTCTCTACACACTTATTTATAACATAGACCTAAGATCAACCTCTGATATTAAGGCCACATTCACCATAGTAAAATGTTCTTTAACTCAGAATCATTACCATCGACTGGAAATCACTATGAGCAGACCGTGTTAGTACGTGAAAAAAGAGAGAAGAAAGATTAGGAGCCACGCCACGCCTTGTAAAGTATTTTGTAGTCTTAGGGATTCATCTCTTGCTTGTAAAACTGTGAACTGTAGTAAAGAAAAGTCAACGAAAGACAATTCAAGACTCAAGACTCGTGTCGCGTTCAAAGACAACTCAAACTGCTTGAACATTGATTTGGCTATAGACAAAAAATAAACAGTGCCTACATTGAAAAGGCAATAGAGTGGCAACAGATGAAATCAGAAGATAAAAAGGGATTAGACGCCTTTGATTAGACGAAGTGCATCATATCCAAACTTCCATACATGAGGGAGATGTGGAGATAGTCTGCTCAACATACTCAAAGCGAGAAACGAAGAAAAATCACATTCTCTGACTTGGTAGACTTCATTTGTCAACAAGCCGATGCATTTAATGACTCATTATTTGGGGATATCCAAGACTCTATCCCAGGTAGACAAGAAAGCACAAAGAAACTTGACTTCAGAAAAGGCAAACCCAAAAGAAGCAGCTTTGCAGTGAACATGTCAGATACAGATAAATGCACCATAAAGGGTCAAACGGATAGGAAACCCATAGTTATAGCTGATAAATCAGATACTGCTTTTCGAACCCCCTGTATGTATTGTAAAATCACACCTTAAACATGTGTTGCAAAATTAGGGAACTGTCTTGGAAGGAAAGAATTGAATTCCTGAAAACACGTGGGCTCTGTTTTGGGTGTCTTGCTAATGGACATCTTTCCAAGGACTGTGTTAACAAAGCCACGTGCAAAGACTGTTTACTTAAACATCCCAATATCCTTCACACAGAAAAGGCAGCAAAGACAGAATGCCAGAAAATGCTCGCACTCCATAGAAAGCGACAGAGCTGAAACAAAGCTGTAGAAATGTGTTCTTAGCAGCAGGGCCTGAAGGGGAAGACCATAATGGGGCCGGGAACAAAGTTATACTTCCCATAGTACCTGTCAAAGTAAAACATAAGAACAAGATGAGGGGAAGTTGAAACCTGTGACTTCATAGATACAGGAGCTCTGCGACTTTCTCTTAGTGAGGATTTAGCCAAAAGGTTGTTGGGCATCCAGGGCAAAAAGAAAGAGTTTGTTCTTCACACCATGACAAGAGCAGAAAGTGCGTTGTTACACTATAAGGGGCTTGATGGTGCGTGGTTTAGATGAACAAGAGTACATTAAGCTTGCCAGATATATACACAACCAGACATACCTGCAACAAAGGCTAACATACCACAGAAAAAGGACTTGGATAAATGGCCTTATCTGAATCAGGTACCAGTTCAGAAACGAGCACTAGGGATTTAGACATTGGCCTTCTCATCAGTTCTAACATCTGCCAAGCCATTAAACCCTGGGAAGTGATTAATAGTCAGAACAATGGGCCATATGCTACGAAAATGGCACTGGGTTGGGTAGTCTATGGGCCAGATTACCAAAATACAAAGATCAAGGAATTAAATAATGCTAATGAACTAAACTTTTCTTATCAATTTTATCTCGAATCAGACATCGGGAGATACTAGCAAAAATACTATGAGACGATTTCCCCAGAGCGTCAGTGTGAAGACAAACAAAACCTTCTGACAAGACAAAGCAATTCTGCAAATTGTGTCCAACATTGGCACTGTCTTACAGATGGCACTACTGCATTAAATTGCCTTGAAAAGTAATGAAGTCAGATGCCCATGCAACCACAAATCAGCTGAACAAGACTTGCAGTTCGCCCAAAGAAAGCTCGAGAAAAATCGAGACTTCTATCAGAATATAAAAACTCGTAGACAGCATTCTAAAGAAGGTTATGCTGTAAAAGTTCCAGAAGACAATTTGGGCAATGGCCGATGGCAGAGAGAAATGGTTTATCATCACAGGGTGTACCATCCAAAAAAGAAAAAGCTAAGGGTTATGTTCGACTGTGCAGCAGTATATCAAGGAACATCATTGAACAAACAACTACTACAGGGACCCACAGTCTCCTGAACACTCTTCTTAGGGTACTGCTTTGAGGTTTGGGCCAGGCCTGTTGCTCTTATGGCAGATATAGATCCATGTTCTATCAAGTCTGGCGAAGTGACATAAGAGGATACAAACTTGCTGTGTTTCTTATGCTGGCTTAGATGGAACTAAAAGAAAGAAAGTGGAAGGAATACCCAGAATATTGTGTGCACTTGTTGAACTGTACATCTCCCTAGTTGCTCCTCGTGTGTGCTAAGAGTACAGCATTAGATGCACCTGCAGAACATCAACACAGGTCACGCAGACAATCCTTCAAAACTTCTATGTGAGCGATTGGCGGAAATCGGTTTCCACAGAAAAGCGAAGCCATTTATAAAGAACTAACAAGGTGTGTGTGCCAGGGGGTGGGTTTAAGCTTGACTAGTGGGTAAGCAACAATGAGAAGGTCTTGATTTCTGTACCCCGACCAGTGAAAGGGCAGAAGAGAGGTTAGGAACCTACACCTGCAACACGATAAGCTACCACAATAGAGCAGCTAGGCGTGCAATAGTTAATACAAACTCGATAGTTTCAGGTTCAAGATTCAATTAACAAACCCAACACCTTGCAAGGCATTTTCTCAGTTGTTAGTTCAGTGTATGATCCCCTGGGATTCTTAGGACCACTTGTCCTACCTGCTAAGCTCATCACAGGATCACTTCATAAAGAAAAGGGGCTGGACAAGGAGATTCCAGATAAGACCATCAAACATATGGCAGAAATGGCTATAAGATCTTGAAGTTGGCAAAACTTTGTGTGGATCAATGTTTCAAGCCCATCTCATTCGACCCCAAAGTCTGCACAAATCCATCATTTCTCAGATGCAAGTCAGAATGGTTATGGCGTAGTGTCATATCTCTTGTTAACAAATGAACCAAGAGAAACCGTCTGTTTTGATGGGTAGATCTCAAATTAAGCCCTCTTAATAGCCACAATCCTTAGATTAGGGCAGCAGCGCGATAGTTGCAGTCCGTCGAATCGACTACTAAAGGAAGAGCTTCCAACTTCGCTTCGACAAACTAAATTTTCTGGACAGACAGTACTACAGTACTAAATACATCCAAGAACCACGCCCTTCGAACTTTTAAATCTATTTTGGCAAACCGTGTCTCCTTCGCCAAGAGCTCTGACCCACACCCAATGGAGAATGCGTCCAGCACCTCCCAGAACCCTGCAGACCTGGGCGTCCCGCGAGGCTCGAATGTAGATGACTTCATGGCAAGTAGAGGCTGGTTCCAAGGGAACGCCTGGATTTTCTTAGTGAGCGAGAATGAATAAGCCCAGAACAACCTGAACAGATAAGCGACCTGACGAATACGACAAGAGGTGAAAATATCCCAGCAGCTATACAAGTTCAGCGACAGACAATAAATATCCAACAGACCCGATTTATAGGTATTACTCCGGTTAGCTGCAAACAAAAGCAACGCCTGGATTCTGCACTTGACAAAGGCTGTTGGACCTAAGTAAGTTAGAAAACTATTAAGGAGGCTATAGGAAAGCCTGAAACAATTAGCCCAGAGGGAACCCAAGAATCCATATTCAACTACAAATGCACATATTAAAAAGTACACACCAAGACTGATCTTCAGCTGAAGAGACTTGTCCAGGAAGCAAAATTGAGCTGATCAAGTACGGTCAGAAGCTAACCTACGCTGAAGAAATAAAGGCGCACGGCAAAACAAAACAGTTCAATCTCCCATTTAACTAGATCCATACTTAGAAAGAGAGTGCTGAGAGTAGGTGGGCGGGCTAGGCTCATCGGTGATGACAGAAGCTAAACATCCTGCTATTTCTGCATAAACAACACTAATATCTCACCTCATTCTTTGCAGAAATCTTTGAGACGCAGTGGCAGAAGTATGTTTTAGCCGAGTTAAGACAGAGGTACTGGATACCTAAAGCAAACACAGTGGCGAGAACTGTAATCTTAAGATGCAACCTCTGCAGAAGTTTTGAACACAAGGTTGGAGGCAGAGATTAGCCGAGACCTACCAGAAGACCAGCGGCGTCCCAATAGACCTCCCTTCATGAGGCACAGGTGTGGATATTTAGAAGCCCATTGAGGTGAGAAAGTAGGAATGCCAAAGCAAAGCGTTCTGAAATTATATTTAAAATGCCCTGACAACCAGGAGTGGTCCACCTGACACAGCAAATCTCTCTTGACACAAACTCTTGTAGTAACGCACTACACCGCTCCCAAGTGGAAAGGGATCATCAGTTCAGATCATCCGCTCTGACAATGGTACCAAACCTGGTCGATTGCAGAAGACCCACGGAAGATGTTAAAGGGTTGGAACCAATCAGTATCAGCAAAGACATGCTGCAGAAAGAGTTCAGTAGTTGTCAGCCCACCTGTACGTCTCATCAAAATTGGAGTGTGGGAGGCGTCAGAATTCGAACAATAAAGAAGATGATGAACTCCGTCGCACGGCAACAAGTGTTGGATGATGATGGACTAAGAACTCTGTTGAATATCGAGAAGATGCGTCAAGCGGAAGACTTTAACCTGAGCTCAGATATTGACGACCTTGAACCGCTAACACCAAATCATTAACGGAATCGTGCCAGGCAGAACAAAAAGCCTATCACACGCCTGACTTGTTTAAAAGAACTGCGATATGTGCCAAATGATGCTGAAACAAGTTCAATACGGGCAGACTTATTCTGGAGGATGATACAGAGTATCTACCACTTCAAACTGACTTAAAATGGGTGTGGGCTGAAGAGAAACTGAATAGGAGATATCGTTGTTGTATTCAATCTAAAGCCCTCCCAAGAGATCTGCAGCCACTGGGAAGAATCACCAGAAGTCATACCCAGACTCAGGAGGTGTCAGTTTACAGCGCTGAGGTCTGAGTAAAGTCATACAAAGACCCATCACCAAGCTTGTTTTGTTGGACACAACACCAGGAAAAGAACTTACCTAGATTAAAAAAAAAAATTTAGTGAAACAATTTAAGGTTAGTGATTGATGTGCCTGATACTTTCGTCAATTGAGGCGGAATAATTGAAACCATTTTGTTGTGTATGTGAATAATGTGAATATTTGAATTTAATGTTTTGTAGTGTTTGCGGTAGAAAGTAAATGTTTCACCGGAATTATTTCCTTTTCATTGTACAATTGTTCACGTAATAGGGCCCCATATTACGTGACACCTGCGTTAAATGTACTAGTATGTAACAATAGAAATAATATATTGCCTTCGTGTATGCGTAATCTGAGGTATATATATGATTATACGTTCATAAAAGAGTTAGTTTTCATTGAATGTGATGAGGCGGTAAACAAAATTTATTTACAATTTTGGCACGTCACATGTAATACTTGCGTAAAAGTATCTTTGTAGTCTTGGGGATTAATCTCTTGCTTGTGAGAAACTTTGAACTGTAGTAAAAAGAAAG
The DNA here is from genome assembly GCA_032718565.1 of Distichodus sexfasciatus. Taxonomy (NCBI): domain Eukaryota; kingdom Metazoa; phylum Chordata; class Actinopteri; order Characiformes; family Distichodontidae; genus Distichodus; species Distichodus sexfasciatus. Next base: position 961,810 of record JAVGVS010000100.1, on the reverse strand, counting down.
AACAACGAAAGACAATTTCAAGACTCAAGCTCTTTTCTGGATATGTAGCGCAAACAACTCAAACTCACAGCAAATGAGGCAATAAATCTTCTTACTATATGTGGCATAATTGCCTACAGCAGGACAGATGGAGTGCCAGTCGAACCGGAGTTAGCCTTCCTTTGGCACTAGCGCACATGTGCTTTCCTCACTTTTGTTTATGTTCACAATGCTTGCATTTTGGCCAGCTGCACCTTGCTGTCTCGGTGTCTCCACCGGGTGCTGGAGGTGTTAGCAGGCCCAGACTCAGTACCGTCTCCGCTGGCAGATTTAGCGATGAAATTGTACAAATTTTCCCGATTTCGAGCTGGTTGTGTCTGTCATAGGTGATATGCACCGTAACTTAATTGCAAAACAAAACTATAAGTAAACAAGATGAATGAAAATTGCAGTATAAACATGAATTCACTGAAGAACTGTTAGGTGCTGCCTGCTTGTGGCACCACCGGAAGTAGATAGGATTTTTCGTGATTGCCGGCGACTTAAACCCCGCTAATCTGAGTGGTTCCACCCCAAATTATATATCAACATGGACTTTGCTGGGGAAGAGAACTGTCTGGACAAAGTCTACACCGACATGCGAGGTGCCTACAAAGCAGCTGCACATCCCCACATCAGCTCTTCTAGTCCTTTGCTTGGTGATGCCTGCCTGCGCCTGCCACTACTGTTGGCTTGCTTACAAAACCTGCCAGGAGAACCAACAGAGTCTGGCCCAGTGGAGCTGCCTCAGCTCCCCAGGACTGTTTCAAGTGTATGGACTGTTTCGAGTGCACAGACTGGAATGTGTTCAAACTAGCTGTGATGTATGACAGCTGGAATCTGGATGAGTTTACCCTGATTCACAGCACAGGTGCATGCACGTCTAAGAGAGAGACATGCTGCTTTCTAGCCTGGGAATAAAGCTGCTCTCAGAACAGCCAGAGCCCACCTCTCTCGCTCCATCCAGCAAGCAAAGCGAGCACACACACAAAACATCAGAACCCTTCAACAACACAAAGGCTGACGCGTTATGGCAGGAGCATTCCAATTGTTACATTTTAAACTGCAAGCAGCTGTGGGGGATGCCAGGCTCCCACACTCGCCGACTTCAGGAGGGCTGCTCCGCAACACACCACTCATCTTGGCTATGGTAGAATAGCAGAAACACCGGTTTCCTGGGGTTCACATTTCAGTCAACCTCAACCTCACCTCTCTGCATCATGTAACCCCTCCACATCCCTCATATGGACTCTTTCTGGCTATCCATTGTCAGGACTAGACTGCCAAGATATTTTTCCTGAGCATCAGACTCTTCCATTTCCTGCTGCCCCACCCCCATGCCCAGACTGTGAGACAGGCTCTGTGCACCTCTGCATTTTATACATCACTGTCTTTTTGATGCATATGATGCTATACAGACAATCTAATCTATGTTACACTGAAACTGTCTCAGGAGAAAAAAAATGTTTAAGAATAATGTTTATGTTTACAAACTGCTGGTATTTTAAACTGCTGCTGATCTGCCATACATTCAATGCCAGGCAATTGTGATAGTAATCCTCCTCTCTTGATGCTGCTACAAATATTTGCTACAATATTTGCACAATTTTTTAGCACCAACACTGCATATTTGAACAACTACCAGACATTGAATGAACATCATAATTACCTTCTAAGTAACTGTATCTGCAAATTATTTAAAGTATTGCACAGCCTCTACTTCTCTCTTGCTGTTACAATATCTGCACATACTTGATCCAACTTGAATGTTAGTCAGACTTTTTAGAGAGATACTGTTTTATTTATTTAACATCGATTATCTGTATAGCATTTTTCATATTGAGCCTTTGAATCATTATGCTGCATCCCAATTAAAAAACATTCCATGATCATAATTGAAAGGTTTAGATACACATCTCAATTGTTTCTCATACTTCTAGTTTATTATATTTAATACTCCATTTCTAGTTCAAAGTGTCTTTTTAAATATTCTATTTATATAGTTTATTCTATTCTCCTGTGCTGATGTATCCTGATCCAGCCAGACCATTCATTGTGGATACCGGTGCTAGTAATGTGGGAATTGAAGCCATCTTGTCACAAGCCATTGATCAGGGGGAGCGAGTAGTGGCATGCTGCAGAGTGGAATTGCTGTGGCACGGAAGTTACTTGCAGTAGTTCAGAGCCATCGCCAATTCCACCCGTACCTGTGTGGGCAAAAGTTCTGTCTCTGGACTGACCACACCTCCCTCACCTGGTTGTTGAGAAATTTGGAGACAGCTGGCCCATTGGCAGGTTTGACTTTGAGATCCAGCACCGCCTAGGGCGACTACACCAGAATGCAGACCCTGCGAAATTGAGGAGTGTTGGCACTGCCATTGAGCAGAAGAGCAAGAATTTGGTGAGCAGTTAGTTGCTACTACCACCATCATTGAATATATATATATATATATATATATATATATATATATATATATATATATATATATATATATATATATATATTCAATACATTATTAATATATATCTATAATATTACCATATGATACATCCTATACTGTGTAATATATTTTCTTGTATTACATTCTATATAATGTACTATTCACAATTACTATTAATACATCAAATCTATATTTAATTTGTTGTAATTGCTTTTCGTAGTTTTAGATTTTACTCATAGGAGGCACTTTTGAGCCTTATAGTCTATTCTGTTCTATTTATTGCACTAAGGTTTTATCTGACTATTTTTAGTTTAACTTTAACTAACTTTTCTGGGCATTTATTCTTTATTGTTCTGTCTTTCTGAATTGTGCAGTCGTGATGCGAGTAATTTCCTTCGGGATAAATAAAGTTTTTCGATTCTGATTCTGTGTTTGCATGGGTTTTCGCCTGAGACATTAGTTATAAAATAAAAATCACCTCTTGTAATCATTCCATTTCTTCTTTACTAACTTACATGGGGAAATCGTAGTTACTTCATATAAGCATTACAATGCTCCTTTACATCACAACCATTTAGGCAAGTTCGCGGGATCTTCTGGTGGAATATCTTCTTTTAGGCTGGTACTAACATAGATTGCTTGTCTACCCTTTTACTCTGCGATTTCAGTTTTGTTCCTTCTTTGCAGAATTTTTTTTTAATGATCTACAAAAGAAATAAAATAGAATCATAATGATATTATGAAGGATATTTTAATGAGTCTGGCTTAATTAGGTGGGGGTTCCGTTCCATTAACATATCTTAAATGAATTCCCTTTGAGTTACTATGATAACATACGCTGGCGAACAAGTTTGCTCCAGATAAGGTTAACTGTCCCGCTTAGTTTAGCCTTGTCTCAAAGAATGTCCAATATATAGGAAGAGGTTCCAAAAATATCTTTCAGTCAGATTAATTTCTGCGCTCTTACTACTCATGTTGTGTAATAAAAATCACAAGTCAGCATTTTTTATCAAATAAAAATCATGTCTCAGCATTTAATTTTCTCTTAAAATACATACAGTAAAATAAAATTATCTGGTCCACTGACGTGAATTGTCTGGTACACTGTGTTTTGACCCCAAGGGTCTCTAACGGAATGCTACAAAATGTATGCAGTCTGACTACTGCACAAAACAGGGTGAGTCGCCCCGATGAACATTCACACTAGTTATTTCGTACAGAATATTATTCTTTGCTCTCTGTATGCAGAGCGAAGTTCTGCCCAATGCACTCTTACACACACTAACACTTTAGTGATAAGCAATAACTCTGTGAAGCCATTAAACTAAGAAAACAAAAAAAGGAAAAAAAACCACCAGAGATTTCTGTTTTATACATATATTTCAAAAAAGTGTATAATACAATTGAAGTGCCCATTCACACCACACTGAATCACACACACACACACTCTCACACACACGGCCAGTCGTTTTTACAATATTCACAACAGTCCTTTTCTTCTCCTTTAATTTCTCTCTCTTCTCTCTTTCCTTGTGTCTTCACCAGCATACTTATTTGGGACGCTGGACCACAGCACCCAGCCTCAGTACCCACCACCAACTTTGGACGTGTTCTGTATAAACAAAAACCATGCATGTTGACGACCAAGATTCACACCGTTAAATACAGCTTCCATACCGGCAGAGTGCCATTCACAATGCTGTTGTAGTTTTCTCGGCCTAGCTAGCTGTTTAACACCAATCTGTAGCCCAATTGTATTTTTTTCTTTTTTCAAAAATTCATGAAATATATACAAATATAACAGATTAAATAAAAAAAACAATTTCTGTGACATGAGCTGCACAGTTGGTTTGGCGTAATGACATCACATGAAATGGGAGTATATCTTGTACAGTTTTTAAAAATTGCATATACATGCATATACAGTTATGAGTATTTAAAAAATAAGTCTTGTGGTACATGAAAGGATGTCTTTGAGCTGTGCAGTTGGTTTTACATCGCCCACTGAAGTGCATAGCAGAAACATTAAACTAACTAAACGGAATCATAGGATATATTCGGTCTCCAGAATGTCCGCTGTAGGCGGCATATCGCGCCAATAAGCAGCGATTTTCTTTCTTGACGCCATCCAAATGTAACCGACCAGAAAACGCAGGTCATGGACACCTGTGTGACGCTCTGATTCCGCGCCAGTGAGCAGAAAAAAAGTCAGCTTTCAGAACATGCTCACCCGCACTCACCTGATGACACAAATGCTGAAAAATGTCTTCCAGCGCTACATGTGGCTGGAAGCCAGTAACTAGGCAACCAGCTGTTACAGCATAATGTGTCATAAATATATACACTAGCATTGTGTTCTGTTGTCTAAAATAGGGAAGAACTGTATTCAATAGTACTATTTGAACATTAGCGGGCGGTAAAACACTATATAAAATTATGCCAAGTCATAATAGTATGTTTTTGTGATGTTTGCAAACATGTATGAACACCTTTATAGATTAATTACTATTACTTTATTAAATAAATTATTATGTGGATTCAGTTATTTCATTATTATTAATTCAATCAACAACATATTACATGCAAACTTGAATTGTGGAATTAGACTATGCCAAGTCACAGAAGGCTGAAATTTTCAGACAAAGTAGGAATGCTTTGCATCTCACCATATGCCAAAAACACTAGCGTGCACTAAAATACTACATAAATTTATGTGATGTCATAACAGAGCTTTTATAATTTATAGTATGTTCTAACTCCTTATTTCTTGACATGGTTAATGTAGTTATGTGATTTTTACCTTATATCATTTTCATATTTACATCCTGAACGCATATGGATGACCAATCCTATCAGTGATCTGGTTGGGATCCTTAACAATGCTAATGCTTGAATTGGCAAATATTAGCATGGATGGTGCTTAAAGCATGAAATGTGGCGAAGAGGTAAGTAGACATGAGTTGATATAAGAACTCTCTAAGATTAGCAAACAAAGATTCCCCAATCAGCGTTCTAGAACACCGCCTTTGTCGAATGAACAAAATAACTGGAGTACTCACAGTTGATGCGAAATGAATCTGCATTTGGGCCAGGTTGACTCAATGACTGAGTGGTGAGCCGCGAGGAAAAGCCTCTATTTATACTTCCGATCGTGCCAACTAATTCCGGGTCCTCGTGCCGGTCACGTGATCGGAGCGTATGTGACAAGTGCTGGCCCTTTTGTCCTGGTTTTTGCTACTTATTGACGTTATTTAAGCTTACATTTAAGTTTACACTTATTTTCTTTATAAAAATGAATAAATAAAAACCTAATTCAAATATTGCTTGATAAATGCTCTAAACCTTTCATCTAAATATTTAGTTGATATTTTTTATAAATTTTTTGTGTATTATTAGTGTGACATTTTAACTAATGCAAATAGAGGAGAAAACATCAAGTTATCGACCAAAATACGATATATCGGCAGCATATATCATCCATCGGCTGACCCTGACTTCTAAACTTTGGCATTAGCATAAACATATAGAAAAACCATGTCGACCTCTGAATACTTGTGAAGTTAAATATCTCCTCGCGTTTCCCCAGTGCCCTGGGTACTGTAGATTCAAGATTCTTGATTGCATAATTATACACGTTCAATATGCAGTGAAATGTATCCTAAACCACTCTTTGTAATTTAGTCATTATTGTTGTGGTAGCCAAACAAAACTGTAGCAATAAATCTTATACCATTAGGCAGGTTTATTTTCATTTAAAATTCACATTGTATATATTGTTAATTAGTTTTTATCAATGAGACATTTATTTTTTCCTTCCTGCCTTTTTTATCTGATACAGTCCAAAATATATGTTAACGTTATATCACTGTATTGTATGTATGTATTGTATGTTGTATAAAGTTTAATTGAAATTATCATATAAAAATTAAAGTGCTGTACTTGCTTCATATCACAGATGACTGTCTTACAGCTACCGTATGTTGCATGCTAGATATAAGAAATCTCTTCCACGCCCATACACCACTCCCTAAACAGCTGATGCCCTCTCCATCTTGCACCTCCCATCTCTTTCCTGGAAGGAACAGAGGCAAGACCATCTGCCTCCTCCCCTCCTTCCCTCCATTTCAACCCACTATCCTTTCACCACTGTTAAAAAGGTGAAACATCATGTTATTATCTCAATTGAGAATTTCTATCTAATAAGCCACACTCTATCAGCCACTGCTGTTCATGTGCAGGTTCTGAAATTTAGCATTAATAAAGCTAAAACATTCCTTAATTTTAACAGATGAAAACACAAACTATATATATTCTGTCTCTCTTGTTTCTTTAAAGCTTGAATTGGATTGAATTCAAAATATGTTCATGAAAAATATTTTTTGTAAATCTATAAATAGTAACGAAATTCCAGACACGTTTGCAATCATTGGAATGGATGAATCAATGGAATGCTTTCATTCTCAGAACAACCATCCGATTTTTATTTGTATTTATATCATTCCTGATTTGGTACACATAAACACAAGGTTTGTTTACCATCCTGTAAATAATGAATTATCATGACACTGAAGTATAAAGAACAATAAGTTACAGATTACTCACAGCATGGCCTATATAGCACAATGGCCCTGGAACTTAATATCTTAAAGCCTTCATGATGTTCACAGAGCCACATCTAGGTCAAAATGTGTTGTGCCATTGAACCTGATTTATTCGTTATTCTAACTGTAGTGAGCAATGTATTGCTTAAAAATGAGTTAATAACGCATGTCAATGCATCTGATTTCATCTTATAGTCAGCATCCTTGATATTTTTGTAGTTTTGTGGTGGGTCAGGTCCCAATGGTTGCAATGGCTATGAAAAAAATCTGCCTTAACCTAAGACAAGCACTGCTCTCTTTGCTTTTTTGCCTTCCACCACACACCTGTTTGACTGGGATGCCAGCATGGCTCCTGGACCACCACGCTGCTTACTCATGCTTGAAAGCACAGGTTATCCCACATTGCTGGCCTCAGAGCACTACAATGTATTCACAGTAATAGCTAGTAAATGGAGGCAATAGAAAATTGACTGGTGGAGTATTAAGGGTAAAAGTGATACCTGAAATTTAGGTCTGGGAGTTAATTACAGAATACAAACAAACTTTATACATATCTATCTATCCATCTATATATATATATATATATATATATATATATATGTACATATATACATGTATATATATATGTATATATATATATATATTGGAATAATAATATTGGAATATTAGATAATATTGAAGTCTACTGACATTTAAAGTAGAGATGTAGCCGATATGTATCCGATCGGTATCGGTCCGATAACGGCTCAAACAGCTGGATTGAGAATACCTTCGGCGGCATTGGGCACGTTCTGTTTAATCTTGTAAATGAGTGTACACTCAATTTGTTATGCATAGGAAGTGGCATTGCAGTAAAGTAGAGCTGAAATGATTGTTCTAATAACTCGCGTAATTTTATTACAAAAATGGTCGAGCAATTTTTTCTAAATGACTTGGTCTAATTCATTTTTACTCACTAGGTGAGCTTTCTGCTTGTATTTCACGGGGAGGAAACTATGGTGACACCTAGCGTTTTCAGTGGCGTGATCAAGACAAGACCTGATCCTCTGTATGTGAAAGTATTTGGCAGAGATGTCATGCTAAAGCAAGAGAAGTAAATGGTAAAACATTTTTAAATAATAACCACACGCTATGTTAATGGCGTGCGCCATAATGCCCATTAACTACTTAAAACTTCCAGTTAGGTCAAAAATAATAGCCTTTATTACAAGACACAAACCATATTTTTTAGCTGATAAATATTACAACCAATAGCGTTCTCACAATTCTGCGTTTATTTAGATTTTTCCCTTAGATTTTCCATTGTTTTTTGTTCTGGGTAGCCTTTATTTATCATTGTGGCCAGCGGCTCAGTGCCACCAGAGGATGGTAAATATGATTCTCTGCAAGCAGTTCATTTTATAAATGAAAGTGGTTCAAAAATGACAAACTTCAGTATTTTCATTTTCAATTGATCTTTTTTTTTCAATTTTAAATGATGTTATAGTGTAATCAGTAAGAAAGAAGAAATATTTATATGTCTAAATCAACAATTTTTGAGAACAAATAATTTAACATATACGTGTGTGTGTAATTGTATTACATTTTGTAAAACAGCTCTAGCTGTCTCATTTGCTAAAACTCTTGAGTTGTCTTTATGCTGACATACCAAAAAAGTCTTGTGAGTCTTATGAGATGTCTTTAAATGCGTCTTTTTCTTTACTACAATTCAAGAAGTTTTACAGGCAAGAAATGAATCCCCTAAGACTACAAAGATACTTTCGTGGTTATGTAGCGGTCAAAAAAAACTGTAGCGCTCGGGCTCTTGAAACCATCACATTCAATGTAAAGGCTAGTTGTATTACATTCTTACATCCTCGTAACTTCAGATTCGTACGTAAAGGCACATATTAACTACTATTGTTACATAGTAATTTTTTAACGCATGCTATACGTATTGATAAAATCCTATTACGTAGCACTGTACGTGGAAAGTTATGGAAGATTCCAGAAACATTTCTATACTTTCTACTGTAAACAACTACAAAACATTAAATCTAAATATTCACTGGGCCAATCTAACATCCAGCCCCTAATTGACTGAGCATTACGCATATCAATTACCAACTTAAATTCAAGCCATTTTAGCATTTTGGCATCTGGTAAGTTCTTTTCTGGTGTTGTGTCTAACAGGGCGAGCTTGGTGATAGATGTCCGTGTAGTGCTTGATTTTCCGGACCTCAGCGGCTGCGAACTACACCTCTTGGAGTCTGGCATGACTTTTGGTGATTCTTCCCAATGGCCAGGATCTTCTTGGGAGGCGGATCCAGGCAGCGACTTCCGTCTCCTCAAAGTTTCTCTTCAGCCCACGCCATTTTTGCCGTTCTTGCAGAAGTGGTAGATACTCTCAGGTCCATCTTCTCCAGAATAAGTCTGTCATGGACTTGTCTCCAGCGTCGTATGGCGTGAATATACGTCTTCTTTAAACAAGCCGGGTGACAAGATAGGCTTTTTGTTTCAGCCACAAGTATGTGATTAGGTGTCAATGGCTTCAAAGATGCGTTGGGGTCATCTGAGCCACATGGTTAGGGAATTCCATTGGCGATCGCTATAGGCTTCATTCAACAAAGTTCTTAGTCGATAGTCATCTAACACTTGTTGCTGTTCTGTTCGGAGTTCATCACCTTCTTTACTGTTTGGATCTGTTGCTCCTCTCACCTTGATGAGGCAGCGGGTGGGTTTTAAGATCCACTGAACTCCTTTCTGTAGCAGCATGTCCTCATTTGATGGATTGGTTCCAGCCCTTTAACATCTTCCGTGGCTCCTTCTCTCATGGAAACCAAGTTTGTACCATTGTCTGAGGCGGATGATCTGAACTGATGATCCTTTCACTTTAGGCCCGGCAATCCCGTTAATACAAGTCTGTATCAAGAGATTTAAGCGAAGTCTGGGTAGACAGTTTCTTTCTCTGTTTACATCGGAGCACGTGAAGAGCACTCCGTAACGTTTAAACTTTGGCTCGTCCTCTTTTCCTCAATGGGACCAAGTAATCATGCCTGTGCTTTCGTGAAGGAGTTAGTTGGGGCATGGCGATCTTCTGTTAGGTCTGCCATCTTTGCTCTCCAACCTTTGCATTCAATCTGCAGAGGTTGCATCTTAAGTATAGTTCTCTCTGTTGCTTTTAGGTATCAATACCTCTGTACTTGGCCAACATGATTTCATACGTGCCCGTGATTTCATAGACGTGGTGAAGAAATGAGTTGAAGATGAGTGTTGTTTATGCAGAGTGCTTAGGATGTTTAAATTCTTCGGAGCATACTTAGATTTGTTCAGCCATCCACCTACTCTCAGTACTCCGTACACAGCCACCCTGTGACTATTCCCTTAGCCACTTAGACTAGTCTTTACTTAATTCTGGGGCGTCCCCACAGGGTGCAGCTAATTTTTTTTCCGGTTTCTCCGAATTGAACCCCTCTTTTGGTTTACTGAGCACCGCGTGGAATCACTCTCCCATCCCGTGGAGTTTTGATGGTCTCTGCCGGACTCACGGCTTGACAATTGGCCCCGCTCCAGCTGAGAACTTTTCTCTTTCTTTCTTTTTTTATTTTTATTTTTACCGTTTTTCTTTTCTGTTTTTATTTATTTATTTTCTCTTAGTATTTAACTGTAGGAAGGGTGTACGACCTTGGTAACTGAAGCGGGTTTCTGTATTTGTGGATTCCAGCGGTGGCGATCCTCAATCGAACTCCATCCACCGATCCCCTTCTCACAGTTCTGAGGCTCTGGGATCGGTAAATTTCTCCTGGTGATCAGCCCTTGGTGGTCGAGTTCTCAGCAGGTCTCATCCACTCGAGGAATCCTGTTGTTAAACAGCAAGTTATGTAAATGGATTTTTCACTGAGCAAATAAACCAAAGTCAGAAGAAGTCCTATCTAAGTATTTATTACGCATTAACAATAATTTGCCGAGCAAATGAGCAGGTCTCCTTCTGGCGTGCTGATCAGAAAGTGCCCTGAGTGAAAATTAGATTCTCCTTACATATTGGCGCTAAACCCCGAATCTGGGGTGCCCGATGGCCGTTATCACCTCGAGAATGGCATAAGGTGACATACAAGTACATTTTTTGTTTGTCTTTCCTCTTTTGGGACAGCGATAATCAACCAACAGAAGGAGAAACTCTTTTTGCATGCAAAACAACACACATCATTCATTGGCCCTTTGCTGAATTCATTGTCTTATCAAGTCCAGCTAGACAAGGTCTTGAAGAAGTCACACTGACTGAAACTCACTCTACTTACAGTTAGAATCTTTAAGAATAATTAGTAATAAAAATTTCCTTCACAGAGCCACCCGAATGACTCATGAATCGCCCGGCTCTGTGTTTCGTACAATATTAGGTTTAGGTCGCCAGTCTGAGCAGTGGTAGAGATAGAGTTTGTTGTGATTGTTTTGAGTTTGTGGGCATAATGATGAATTGTTGTGTTGTTCGGCATCAGGTCCACCATTTTCCCCTTAAGAAAAGAATTTTTGCCACCTCGTCTGTCACCCACTGACACTCAGGTTATATGTGAAAGTCATTACACACCTGACAGCTCTAGCCAGGGGCGTCAGCCAGGCAATTTTTGTATTTTGATTTTGTTAACCAAAATAATTGTGCAGTTGTTTTGTCTTATTTATTTCGTGCTGCATGCATCTGGAAATTTAGCGTGATAATTTAAGCAGTTTTCTTAATCTGTAGTCTAAGCCTTTTATTTGCACAACCCCAATTTTAGTCTCGTCTCCTCTTTGAATTTACATCAGTCCAGGCTGACTAAGCAGAGTGTCTGTAAAGACTGAAGCCACAGCTATAACCAGAAGATTTCATGGAATTTCAGAATACCTTGATCCACCATCAGAATCTACTGGTTTTGGCACTTGCTGGATTGAAGGATCTAGCAGAGATCATGTGTGCCAAAAACACAAGCTTAGAACAGTAAGTGTTATTTTACCTTATATTACATTTACTTTCTATTGCTTCCTTAATTTCTTAGTGATTGATTTCTAGAATCATCGTCACCCTTACTGTATATTTATATCCTAATTTTCTCAAATCTTTTTCAGTTGTTTTGGTATATAGTTTTATAGTTTACCTTAATGGGCTTTTGGTCTATTTTCGAATTTTTGGTAAAGTGATACCAGCATTGAAGGACAGGTGCATACCACTTCAGAGCCTAAACACCCGCCCTCCAGAAGGTTGCCAGGATAGAGCAGTCGATAACATGTCAAGATCATTAAAAAGAAAATTCCCAGATACATTTTTATACACCAGGACACTTTAACAGTTGCATATTTATTTGAAATTAAAGTATTTATTAATTGTCTCTAAGCGAGACCATTGGAAACCTTTTCATCTCATATTCTTCATTAAGCAACTTCCTTATCACAGCAGCAACACATGAAGGTATACTTGGTTGTCCTTCTGTCTACTATTCTGAGAATTATTCACTTGAAGTAGCTAAAAGAAAGCCAAACTTCATTTAAATACTTTAAATGCACCTGTATGAAATGTTCTGCACAAATAAGCATATTAGAAAATATCTGACTCAAGCCTACTTGTAACCACGTAAGTGTAATATAACTAGGTTGTTAATAAGAGCTTTACTGTCTTAGATATTATGACAAACCTGGCAAGTAAAAACCAAAATATAAAAATATCTTCAATATTGGTAGTAGCTTATAAAAGAAATTTCAATGTGATCTCAATAGTAGTTTTAAAATGTATAAATGTCATTGTGGCTGCTAAGAAAAAGAGTCAGGCAACTGCTACTGGTGGGGGGCAATGGAATAGAAGAATTATCAGCTTGAATCATCCCCTCAGGTGTCGGGAGAAATATGTACAAGTATTGTCTTTTCTCTCCTTCAGGTGTCTCTTAATTGTGATAATTGATAAGTGACGGTATGCCCATCTCTGCAGTGAGAGGTGAGAGGAGATGGTTTATTTCTGCTAGATCCCACAGCCACATTTGTGCAAGACATTCTTGACCCATGTCTAAGTTTGTCATGGTTTTGGTTTACAGGCTATTCTGTCATGCTACCTTGTAGCGGTTTCCCCTGGTTATGGTCTCCCAGCCACAGGTGGTGCTGTGGGGGTGCCGTCTTCTGTTAGGTTTATAAGAAGAACACAGCTAGGCTAAGGCTAACAACAACAACCATGTTGGGCTGCTGATGAAAGTGCAAAACCCACATGTGGGATACCCTATGTTCATTTGTGCATGTGGGTTTTTCCTGTATATATATAAATATAAAAGCGGGTGGTAGATCGCCAGGTCTGGAGCTGAGGGATCGAGTCCCTAACTAGGAACGGCGACTGGCGAGCCATCATAAACCAGAGGAAGAAAAGAGAAGAAAGCGGACGGTGTAAAGGACTGTGTAAATACAGGACAGAGGACTGTGCACACGAGCATGGGTGTGTAGGTGAGCATGAATGCTGTCCAGGCCCTTCTAACAATATACAATACACTTGGGGATAAAGTCTCTGTTGGTTCTCATTATTATTATATATTTTGTGTTTAACAGCTTCAATGCTGGCAATGCGGGGGTTGCAGTTGCAAAGAGTAGCTTGGATGATCTCTTGCTCAGCCACTACGTCCACTCCATTCCCACGTCCGGTGTCTTCCTCCTCCCTTTCCCAGTAGCTGCACACGCTCCCTGGTCTTCAAGGCACCAGTAAAGCTGGACTTTCCATGGTTTGGAGGCACTAAGGGGGAAGATCCCAGTGGTTTTATTGAGCATTGTGAAGAATATCTGCCAGTACACCCTCTGTCTGATGGTGAGATTCTAGCCACACTCCCCTGTGCTGGCGGAGGTAATTGCGAAATTCTGTTTTGTATACATTGATGACATAGTCGCCTACTCAAAACATTAACACTCCTTCCGCGCCTCCAAGTGTGTTTTTCACTCCTTAGAGGCGGACTCACACACTCAACCTGGGAAAAAGTAACATGTCAAAAATCACTTTCATTCCTAGGTCATGTGATATCATCAGAGGGTATCAGAACTGAGGAAGCAAAGGTCGAGGCCATCCGGTCTCACCCCATTCCATCCAATGTCAAAGAGCTACAGCGCTTTCTGGGACTGGCAGGCTGGTATCACTGTTTCATCCCACGTTTCTCAGAGTGTGCTGCTCTTTTGCCATACTGTGAAGGAAGAGCTATGTAAGGTAAGAACCCTGAATGCTAGACAGCCTTAAACCTTAACTGACAAAACTTTTAGAGCACTCCAGTGTTAACAGCAACAGACTTCAGTCAACCATTCAGGGTTGAGACTGACGCCAGTGATGTCGGTCTGGGAGCTGTACCCACTGTTATGTCTAGGTATTTGGGTAACCTTTGATAATGTATTAAGTGAAAAAAGGTGCGCAACCAAACACAGTGCAGAATAGTGCAGAACCACAAACAATGCAATGGATATTTACAAACTTTATATACAAATTATATTTACAATGAATACTCACAAAGAACAGACAGGTTGGATCAATAGACAACACCAAAGAAAAGAAACCAAGTAAAACAAAACGTCCCTACCTTATCTCAGTTATAAATCTTGCTAGCTATTTATATCAAAACAAAGTCCGCTCTGATATACAAAAGCCAAAACTTACAAAGGTGGTGTCTTGCCTCTAACACAGTGTGTCTATACAGTCAGAAAACTCTTATCTCGTGGTACTTTTCTTTCCATAAAATATAAGCGACAAAAACCAAAAACAAAACTATTCAAAATGGTAGGAATTCTGAAAGCATTCTTTGTTTACAGCATTTTTTCACACCTGCCTAAAACTTTTGCACAGTACTGTATATATACAAGAGGCGAAGGGGATCTATACAACGGAAATATACAGAAGGAAAAGGAGTGAATCTAACCTGACCCAACCTGCTGGGAAGAAGACAAACATGAGTGAAATATTTACAAGATATCTATGAACAGGAGTAGCTCGACAAACCACAATTGGTAAGCACAAAATAAACACTAGACAATAACCAAACCTTTAAAAACCAACCAAACACCATACAACAACCCACTCTCAGGACATGCTTGGAGCTGGGACCTTTAAAAGGCCTGGAGGCGGGACTTCCAATGTTTCCATCCAATACCCGATGGCGCTGGTGATCAGCCAATCATCGAAGGCAGGAGGCGGGACCAATCGTTGAAGGCAGGAGGCAGGACCAATCATCGAAGGCAAGAGGCAGGACCTCAGCGTAAGCCGCCAAACAGGAGAAGCAGCGGGCAGGAATGGAGAAGCAGCGGGAAAGACGAGGGAGAGAGAGAGAGATACACAAACAAACAACAGTACGTGCCTCGGCACATAACACTCACCCAAGAACATCCCAATGGGGAACATGTGGTCACCTATGCCTCCTGGTTGCTTCATGGTGCAGAGAGGAACTACCCAGCCTCCGAGAATGAGTGTCTCACCATTGTCTGGGCCGTTGAGAAGTGGAGACAATATCTGGAGGGAAAACCTTTCACGGTGGTTACAGATCATGCAGCACTTACATGGGTTTTTAACCAACTGAATCCATCCTCCTGCCTCACCAGATGGGTACTCAGGCTTTAGTCATTCAAGTTTGTAGTGCAGTACTAGTGTTTGCCAATACAACACCATTCTGGATTCTCTGTCCTGTTGCTCAGAAGCAGCAAGAGCTCACTTGGCTGTGCACCAAAGCACGAACCCCCAGTAGGACCTGCCCTGTGACTGGGGAGGGATGGAACAGGTGCAGAAGGTACCTATGGGAGGAAACAAAAGCAACTCCTGATCTTCACAGAATCCATTACTGCATTATCAATAACTTTCTATACCATAGAACCCCCAAGCAAGCTGATTGTAGTCACCTCCAGCTGGTCATACCAACATCCCTCCGGCCACAGTACCTCCAGTACACCCACGACAACCCTTTCAGTGGACACCTGATTGATTGATTGATTGAGTATTGTCATTGCACAATTGTACAGTGTACAAATAGCACAACAAAATTGGTGCACAGTTCTCTCTCCTCAGTGCAAAAGTAACCCCAACAACACTTTATCAAAAGACACATACACTATATACAAGTACAGTTGTATTGCACATATAATTTATTGCACTTGGCCCCATGACTGAAATGACACAATAGTGTCAAATTTTTCATTTAAAAGGGCTATGGCCCTGTTGTAAAAACTGTCTCTCAGTCTGTTTGTGCGAATTTTTAGCACCCTAAAACACGTGCCAGAGGGCAGCAGCTGAAATACCTTGTGGCCTGGGTGTGTGCTGTCTCTCAGAATACTGCATGCCATCCTGAGACAATGGTTGCTATGGAGGTCCTGTAGGGAGAGGAGAGGGAGGCCAATGATCTTCTGGGCAGTGTTAATAACCCCCTGTAGTGCCTTTCTTTGTGCCCTGGTGCAGCTCGGGAACCACACAGAAATGCAGTACAATAACAGACTCTTAATGGAGCAGCGGTAGAAGATGGACAGTAGTTCCCTCTTCAAGTTGATCCTCCTGAGGATCCTCAGAAAGTGGAGCTCCATTTGAGGTCCGCATCTATGTGCCATTTTATCCCATCCATGAAGGAGCAGTGGGCAGCTAACAAGGGCAGCTCCCAGGGAGCAGTGCTTGGGGATGGTACCTTGCTCACGAGTACCTCAGTGGTAACTTTACTGGCCTTGGATTCAAACCTGTGACCTTCTGATCATGGGGTGAACAACCTACTATTACGCCACCTGGACAGATGGTGACCCACTCTGACTCTCTGTACATGGTCAGAGAGGAAGTCTCTGATCCAGCAGCAGGTGGTGGCTGGAAGCTCGATGTCCAGTAGCTTTGTTTTCAGTCTTTCTGGCAGTATGGTGTTGAAGGCAGAGCTAAAGTCAACAAAGAGCAGCCTGGCATAGCACCCCTGCTGTTCCAGATGGGAGATGGTAGTGTGGAGCGCTGTGCAGATGGTGTCCTCCGTCAATCTGTTAGTTTTGTAAGCAAATTGAAGTGGGTCGAGGGTGGGTGGGAGGGAGGACATGATGTGGCATCAGACCAGTTTCTCAAAACACTTCATGGCCACTGGCATCAGAGCAACTGGTCTGTAGTCATTTAAACTGCTGATGGTGGTCTTTTTTGGCAGTGAGATGATTGTGGCTGACTTTAGGCATCATGGGATGAAGGACTGGGACAGTGACTCATTGAAGATCTTGGTGAAGACCCTGGCCAGCTGGTCTGCACACTCTCTGAGGACCCTCCCGGTCACTCCATCTGGTCCAGCACCCATCTTGGGGTTCACTGCTTTCAGTGTGCACCTCACCTCATGTTCCTGCACTGAGAAGCTGGTGCTGTTATGGTTCAGTGGTTGAGCTGCGGCTGCCTCGGGTCTTTCCACCTTGAAGCATGTGAAGAAGTGGTTCAGCTGCTCCGCTAGTGCATCATCACCCTCAGCCATCGTGGTGCTGCTGGACTTGACGTGCTGGAGTTCCTGCCACATCTGGTGCGTGTTATTGCTGAAGTAGTCCTCAACCTTCCTTTTGTATGCTGTCTTGGCCTATCTGATGCCTCTCTTCAGGTCAGCTCTGGCTGTGCTGTACTGCGCTCAATCTCCAGACCTGAAGGTGACATCACATTGCCTCAGCAGTACCTTGACCTCTTTAGTCATTCAGGGTTTCTGGTTGGAATACACCCAGAGACATTTGTCAACAGTGACATTGTCGATACAGAAGTTGATGTAGGAGAGCACAGATGTGGTGTATTCCTCTAGGTCCTGGTGTTCAAACACACTCCAATCCGTGCTCTCAAAACAGTCCTGCAGCTGGTGTAGTGCACCCTCTGGCCACGTTTTTACAGTCTTTGTAGTTGGTGGAGTTCTCCTCCTGAGGGGGGTGTATGCAGGAATCAACAGCATGGACATGTGATCTGACAAACCCAGATGTGGTAGTGGTTTTGCTCTATAGCCTTTTTGTATATTGCTATACACTTTGTCCAGCATGTTTACACCCCTTGTTGCACATTTAACATCCTGATAGAATTTGGGGAGTACTGACATGGTTGAAGTCCCCTGCTATGATGTGCACTGCTTCAGGATGAGAGCTCTGCTGGCTGCTAACTGCCCTGTATAGCTCCCCCAGAGTTATGTTAGCATTAGCAGTGGGTGGTATGTATACAGCCATTACCATGACAATGGTGAACTCACAGGGTAGATAGATGGGTCTGCATCTCACAGTCAAATATTCCAAGTCCGGGGAAAAATGGCTGTCTACAGTCTCTGCATTTTTACACCAGCTGTTGTAGGTATAGATGCACAGCCCCCCCACTGCTCTTACCGGAGTCGCCCTTCCTGTCATAGTGATGGACCGTGCGGCCTTCTAGCTCAATAGCCGAGTCCGGCTGTGGGTGGTTGTAGCCAGGTCTCTGTTATTAACATAATGCAACAGTCTCGAAAACACTTGCTGGCTGCAATCTGTAATCTCAGCTCGTCTATCTTGTTCACAATGGATCTAGCATTGGAAAGGAAGAGGCTGGGAAGCAGCGGTTTGAGTGGTTGCCTCTTTAGCCATGCTAGCAGACTGGCTCTGCAGTCTCGCTTTTGCGTCCTTTGTTTTCACCTCCTCTTGGGACTGCCACTGGGGAGAACCACCCACGGAGACCCCAGAGTCCTGGCTATGTCCTCCGGTATGCTGTTGAAGCGGTGGTAGTCCGACGTGATTGAGATCATCATTCCACAGCGGAATCCCAAATTCAGAAGATCCTGGCGACTGTATGTGGGCTGCCCACATACCATAGTGTTTTCGCACAAACACACACAACAGCACGTATGAACACCTAAACAGAACACCGAGAGTGGAGAGCCGTGAGCCGCTGCGTCTATGCGCGCTGCCATCTTTTAACGAGACCTGGGGAGGATGAAGACCCTGAGAAGACTGCTGACCATTGCCTATTGGCCAGAAGTTTGCAGAGATGTCTGGGAGTATTGTAAGAGCTGCACCACCTGTCAAAAATACAAGCCACACATCAGTAAGTTGGCAGGCTTACTACAGAGTACACCTGTTGTTGAACCTGGTTACATGTTGGGGGTGTATTTAATGGGTCCTTCTCCCCGGTTGTCCTGACTCAATGAAGATCTCCTTGTGGTGGTGGACTATTGCACTAGGTGGGTTGAGCTGTTCACGAATGGCGAAGGCCAACACCATTGCCAGCATACTAACCAGGGAGATTTTTCACACGGTGGGGTATGCCAGCTTACTTGGTCTCAGATAGGGGTCTGCAATTCACCTCCCAACTGCTGAACACCATCTGCCAGCAATGGGGAGTGACACAAAAACTTAGCACTGCTTATCACCCACAAACAAACATTACTGAAAGGACCAATAGGTTAACCTTAAAGTTCCTGATATCTGCATACATTAAGGATAATCATAAGCACTGGGACCAATGGCTACCTGAATTTCGCTTCACCATTTACGCCACCTGGCAGGAGAGTACTGGTTATACTTCAGTTGAAGTGGCCCAGGGGCGTAAAATAAAGGGACCTATTGAAAGAATGTTGACCAAGAATATCTCCCTGGATCACGCAGCATATACAAATATTGGAAAACAAGAGGAACTGTTTGAGTCAGTCCGTTGCAATGTGGCACATGCCCAGGAGTGACAGGGAAGGTACTACAACTCCATACGCAGAGCAGTTGTGTAGGAGACCTCATGTGGGTCTGCACTTTTCCTCAGTCTTGGGCAGAGGACTCTTACATGGCCAAACTTGCATTTAAGTGGAAAGGGCCTGCCAGGGTAAAAACTGCTCAAGGTAATGTTAATTATCAGCTGGAGCTGCTGAATCAAACAGGGCTGCTCACCGTTCACGTGGCCAACCTCAAGCCATTTTACCGGGTGGTCACACACTCTGCTGAAGGGGGGAGTGTAACGGTTTCCCCTGGTTATGGTCTCCCAGCCACAGGTGGCACTGTGGGGGCGCCGTCTTCCATTAGGTTTATAAGAAGAACACAGCTAGGCTAAGGCTAACAACAACTGCCACGTTGGGCTGCCGGTGAACCCACATGCAAGACACTCTATGTTCATTTGTGCATGTGGTTTTTTTTTCCCCTTGTATATATATAAATATAAAAGCGGGCGGTGGATTGCCAGGTCCGGAGCTGAGGGATCGAGTCCCTAACTCAGAACGGCGACTGGCAACCCATCATAAGCCAGAGGAAGAAAAGAGGAGAAAGCGGACGATGTAAAGGACTGTGTAAATATGGGACAGAGAACTGTGTGTGCGAGCATGAGTGGTGTCCAGGCCCTTCTAATAATGTACAATACACTTGGGGAAAAAGTCTCTGGTGGTTCTCATTATTATTATATATTTTGTGTTTAACAGCTTCATAATTCATTGTTTGCATTGAGGAGTTTGTTACAACCTTCTCTTGCTTTAACAGATTTAGTTTTCCCCATTTTGCAGTTTAATGGCCCCAGTACATCCAGGGCTGTTGATGAAGAGACAGTGTCTGCAGACACTGATATGCAGGAGGTAAGCCCAAATGTGAAATGGTTTGGATATGCTTGCAATCTGAAGAACTCTATTTTATTAACAATAGACCTTGTTGCAGGATGTGACCAGACCACGGACCCCGTCAGCAAAGAGTAAAGTGAGTAACTACCCATTATTACCAGCAACATACTTAGCTTCTTTGTGACGCATTGTTTCTGTCACAGGATGTATGTGCCATTTATAAAAGAAAGTTGCTCCTGTCTGGAGATCAAGAAACTACAGATTGTTGTAATTATACACTGTAACAACACAATAGTGCATAGTTCATACTGAGTTTTTAATTTTCTGTTGTCTTTCTCTCCACAGCTTCAAACAAAGGATGATTGACAATCTGAATAAAGGAAATAGTGTCCATTTTGAGCACGTGTTTTATTTATCCAACAATACATGAGCTGGGGGTTGGGGCTCAATGGTCACCAGTGGCTTTACATAAAGTAGTTGTCCCTGTAAAGGCCCCTTACAGTCCTTGCATCCATTCTTTCTTTAAGAGCTGGTATGATGTCTTCCCACTGCTCCTCCACCAACACTGTGGGCAGTTTCTCCCAGCATATGGTTGCTATATTGTGTGGAAAAGCACAGGCACCCACACTGCAAAAAATGAAATCTTAACAAGCCAGAAAATCTTAAAAAGAAAAAATAGATCTTTTTTATTTTTTATTTTAAATTTTAAGAATAACTGACTTGACTAGACTTGTATGTATAAGACAAATAATCTAATTTTAAGAAACATTGGCTATAATTATCTTATTAAGAAAAATGTATTGATTATAACTTCTTAAAATGAAATAAGAAATTTAATTCAGAGAACAGGTTCAGGTTCTCATGCTCTCCACTACAAGTTAAGAAAATCATGACAACTTTGCTTATTTTAAGAATATTAAAGCTAAAAACATGGAAAAATGTGTATGACCTTCCCACAGTTCAAGAGACCTGACCCCCCCATCCCCCACCACACACACACACACACACATGGAGACTTATATTAAAAGTTATGTGTGCCTACTGACTGTTAAAACTATTTGTCTTTTAAAATTAAGATCACTAGTTTCCATGAAAATTCCTTGTTAAGTAAAAACCCTTGCTTGAAATAATGTGCTCTTGCCTTCTGCAAACCTCTGTGCCAGTGAGGATGCTCGATAAATCCTGGAATCATGGACAGAGCCTGGCCATTTTGCCTCAACATTGGTAATTATGGCAGTTGCCATCACAGATCATCTGAACACAGAGAGTGGATTTAGTGATATAGCACATTTTGTCTGGCAGAGCATTAATTTAAGATTGCTCAATGTATGAATTCATGAACAATGTAGATTCAAATTCAGAGCTAAATCCCTCTAATGGCAATGTATGGAGTTGTTGCCAATATATATACCTGTACATTTAGGCTATGGAAAATTTCCTGTTCACATAGTCTGCCGCCATTGGTCCAGCTGGGGTCTGTATTTGTAGGTGGGTGCAGTCTACAGTACCCAAGACATTGGTAAAACCTGAGCGAAAACTTTAACTTAATACAAGCATATCGGTTTTTAAGTCTGCTTTAACTGTCACATACCTGCTATTGCATAAAAGTTCTCCTTGATCCTCTGTGCTGGTAGATGGTCAGGAAAGGTGATACAAATGATCTGCTGAACCGATATCTCTCCCACAGAGTCATCTGGGAAAGCAAGAGGGTTTACTCTGTCCCTTGGAGCTGGTGGTCTGAATGCTCTTTGTAATATCCGTGCACCCTCCTCCACAGGGTCTTCAATAAAGGGACAGGCCATAATTATGTTCTGGGGCTTCTCTGTTTCTCTTTCTTTCTGACTCTCCATGCAGGTGTTGGTCTCACTTAGTACTGCTTAAATAGGCCTGATCTTCAATAGGCCATTAAGCTGACATCTTTCTCTCTCATTTTTTCGTCTTATTATTATTATTGGGGTTTTTTTTTTCAAATGTAAGAAGACTTTTTTAATGTAACTGCTCATATTAATTTATTATTTTATTAATTTTTGATTTTCTGTTTTCAGTCATTGCATTTCATGTTTGACCTTTTTAATATGCTTACAATTTATTGGGGATAATTCAAATGCTGAAACATGATTTTTATAGGCTTAATTATTTTTATAACATGACATGATTAGTGAGAGCGTGGAAATTCATCTAATGGAACGATCTTTTGGGAATATGTTCCCACACGTCAAACATTCTTTGAGACAACACTTAACTAAGCGACTAACCTGGTCCGGAGCAGACTGGTTCACCGGCGTAAATTACCATGGTAACTCAGCGGGGATTGATTTAAGACATCAGGTAAGCTAGTTTATGATTCATCTGTTGTTTAAACCGAACTCAGCTTCTTTGTTGTGTACTCAGGCTGTTGTGCTTATTTTGGCTGGTTGAGTTTTGCTTAATTTAGCTGGTACCATTAGACTGCTATTGTTCTGTTGTGTGTTAGCTTCACTGCAATCTACCTGGCCATCATCACCTGGTGTGAATCTGTGGGAGTGGCTTCCACTCACCCACAATTTAAAAGTAGGATCACTCTCGTCTGTGGTGGTTGCACCTACTTAGAGACACCGTGACACTGACAATTCTGCTCTTGGTATCTGTTTGTTTTTCTCATATTTTACACTTTTTTGTTATAAAAATGTGCTTCACACCTATACCAGTTCACATATCTTACAGACCTAAAAGATATATTCCTCATCAGAGGGGCAGAAATCTATGCAACCTCTCTCTGCTTTAATGTCTCAACAACCTTCTACAATCATAATGGTAGTTTGTGGAGCTGCCAATCCTGCATCAAGAAGGCAGACTTCATGTCTGGACTGGCATCTCTCCAAAACCTTGATCACACCTGAGGGCTTTCTCTCACTCTTCTCATACTTCAGGCAGAGGTGGGGTAGAGGTTTGCTTCTGTCTTGTAAATGGCGTTTCACACCTAATCTCCTCCACCTGAACATCCATTCTATTACTGTCACATATCCAAATAAACTACATAGTTGTTCTCTATCATCCTCCAGGCCCACTAGAAAACTTCATCAATGAGCTGAATGTTCTTCTGAGCTCATTTCCAGATGATTCTCCTTGGTAACTTCAACCTTCCGAGAGATGGAATACACACTAATGGAGTCGTGATGCTTCTGTCATCCTTTGGTCTATATCTTGGTGATTCCCATCCAACCCACAAAGCAGGCAACACTCTCAACCTAGTATCATTCAGATCACTTCCTATGTTCAGTATAATGTCTACCCCTCTTCATGTGTCCGACCATCATCTGTCCTTCAAATTCCCACGTCTGACCTCTTCTTCTCAACCACCTGTAACTCCCATGACCACCCGCAGAAATCTCAGGTCTCTTTCTCTGCCTTCCCTCTCCTCTATTGTGCAGTTCTACATATCTCTTCCTTACTGTTCTAGTCCATGTCCTGTTGAAAATGCTAACAGTCTCCTGTCTTTCCAAGGTACTGGAACAAGCATCTTATAACCAACTTAATGTCTTTCTGTCTGAAAACCAGTGTTGGGAAAGCTACTTTGGAAATGTAATGCATTACAGTTACAAGTTACCTCATCTAAAATGTAATAGTAGTGTAACTATTTCAATTACTTTAAGAAAATAATATAACTAATTACTTTTGGATTACTTTTCTACATTTTGAATGAATTTTCTCAATTGTCAACCATTTTCAGTTTTTGAAACCTGGTTAACCTTACAGCATTACTCAACACTGACTGCTGTCAAAATCCTTTTAAACTCCCCCAACACCACTTTACTGTGAGATTGTGCTGATCTTTGAATACCACCTATGCCTGCTAAATCAAATATTTAACATTCAACATTTGGTGAACATCACTGAATAAGCAGTGTCTATTCGTGTGGAATTGCTTGTGCATATAGCGTCTGCTCACTACAGTTAATTTTGTAGTGTTAATTGTAAATTGTTAATTGTAGTTCCTATCTGGCATTGCAGGCCTCCTCACAACTGCAGCTCAGACTGCTTGTAGGCTGTAGATCCAGCAGCAAGTGGGTGTTGCAAATTCAAACATAAGAGAACCAATTAGACCCCGGAATAGTATCAGACTTTCAGCTGTAAATGGAGGATGTTGTGCACTAGAAAAAAATGGGAAAACAATATTAAACATATAGACAGATATGAAGAAGATAGAGATGTAACTGAAATTGTAATCCTGAAGATTTCCTGAAAGTAACTAATTTAATTACACATTTTTGTGTAATGTAACTGATTACTGTTAGTTTTATTTAGTAATTAAATACGTAATTTTGTTACATGTAACTCATTACTCCCCAACACTGCTGAAAATGCACTCCATGACAGTAACCAGTCTGGATTCAAAGCTGCAGATTGTACTGAGACTGCACTTCTAGCCATCTTTGAAAAACTTTTTGCAGCCAGAGCTGCCAACATGTACTCAGTTCTGATACTTTTGGACCTGTCTGCAGCTTTTGACATTCTCAAACATCAGATCCTCTTGGATACTCTCTCCAGCCTTGGGATTTCAGGTACAGTCTGGCAAAGGTTTGCATTTTACCTTGATAACAGGACATCAGGTGACGTGGCAAGCCTACCTGTTATGCCCACAAAGGCTGACCACTGGTGTTTCTTGGGGCTTAGTCCTAGGACCCCTTCTCTTCTCCCTATACGCTGGTTTTATTGGGGAGGTTACAGCTACACACGGGTTCTCCTATCACTGTTATGCAGATGACACTCAACTGATTCTTTTATTTCCAACCCGAAGAGTGTCTATTCTTGGATGACATCCCACTACCGCAAGTTAAATCCTAGCAAGACTGAACTCTTGTACATCAAAGGCAATCCTTCAGCAAGTTTTGACCTTGCCATTTCTTTTGGCTTAACGAGGCTTCGATTACTCTCAAGCTGTGTGTCGTTAAGTGCAGAGAGCTGGTCCATGCAGCTGGCTGTGTTTGTAAACAGGAGCTGTCCCTGGTAATGACAAGCGATCACTGTCCCTGATGTTGAAATGGCGGTGTGGACGAGTGTCAGGCATGTGATGTCACAGTATACTTAGTCAGCGGTAACTTGGTTTAATGACAGTTGTTGAATTTAAACATAGCTTTACAGATAAAAGAACAGCTGTGGACTACAAAGCACTGTTGTAAGTTGCTTTAGATAAGAGCATCTGCTAAATGCTGTAAATGTAGAATGCCATAAGTGAAGAGAAACTGCCTGTATGCTAAGTACTGAAATAGCTTGGAGTGGGGATAGGGACATAATATATTCTATTTTAATAATAAAAATTCCAATAAATTTGATAAATATTGCATGCAGTGTTGTCTATTGTACTACCCAATTCAAAAGTTGATGTGTATGTGAAAATGTCTGACCTGCTCAACAGTCAGTATCAATATTTAATTGATTATGTTGGGCCACCAGGGGGGTATTCCGGAAAGCAGGTTATGTGACATACCCGGGTAAGTTTAAGGGTAAGTTAGTGGATAACCTCAACTTTCGGTTCCAAAAACGGAGGTAACTTTCTGGGTATGTATGTAACCATAGCAACTTACTCTCTGAAGATAACCTGCTCGGTAGCAGGTTATGTTCCAGGGTCAGTTTGTTTCAGAAGGTTACTGAGCATGGCGTGCCCTTTTGATGACAATCCTGTGGACGTGAAGGCACAAATTATACAAGGTCTTTTTCACCGGGAGAGAGTTATAAGACCGCGTATTGGTGTCTTTTCATTTCCTAATGATTATTTGAAAGAGCGTTATCGGTTTTCAAAAGAATCGTTAATTTATTTAACACATCTCTTGAAACCGCATATTGCGAATGTCACAAACCGCGGATCTGCGCTTAGCACAGAAAACATTTTGTGCATAGCACTTCGTTTTTTTGCGTCAGGGCATTTTCTGTACAATGTGGGCGATGCAGAGCATGTGGGAAAGGCAACTGTGTGTATAGCCGTTCGCACAGTATGTCTGGCACTTAAACGGTTCTTACACACATTTGTACAGTTCCCTGGCCATAAACCTCTGCGTGTTATTAAAGAGGAATTCCACAGAGTGGCAGGTTTGTCCTTTGCAGTAAAATCTATGACGCATATTTAATATGTAGTCATACTATTTATATCTACACATGTATTCATCCTGCACACACACACACTTGATGTAATTGGGTGCATTGATGGCACCCATATTCCTATTAAAGCCCCTTCAATAAATGAGGAAATATATTCATAGTATCAATGTGCAGGTAACAACTTGATTTTGTGTCCTTAATTTTTTGCCTTGTTAAAATCATTGAACTCATTACTTTTTTCCACTAACTATAGGTAATATGTGAGGCAACCCAAATCATTATTAATGTTGAGGCAAAATGGCCAGGATCTGTGCATGATGCCAGAATTTTCCGTGAGTCATCATTATGTCAGACATTTCAGCAGGATATGTTTTCCTTTATACAATGTTTTTTTTGTCTTTTTACTATATTTGTATTGTACACTTGAATCATTAAAGGACAGTACAATGGTTACTTGCTGGGGGACAGAGGATACTACTGTCTGCCCTATTTAATGACACCCTACCCTGAACCTGATCCTGGACCACAGACATGCTTTAACCTGGCTCACAGCCAAACACGGGCCAAGGTGGAGATGACCATAGGGATCCTCAAGTCTAGGTTTCAGTGTCTCCGGGTCAGTCCAGAGAGGGCATGTGACATCATAGTGGCTTGTGTTGTGCTTCACAACATTGCCACTATAAGAGGGGAGAGCCCCCCTCCTCGTATTGAAGAAGATGGCCCAGAGGAACCCCTACAGATTTTTGCACACAACAGAGGTGGAAGACTTTTGAGAGACAGGATTTGTCAAAATTACTTTTATTAAATTGTTTGCACTGGTGTGCTGTTCTGTGCAGTTCATTTCTTTATTTCCTGAAAAACAATGAAAGTAAAATGAAATAAAATGTGTTTTCTTTTTAATTTTTTATTACATTGCTTTATATACACAACACTTTTAACATGCAACAGATTAATATTCACACCTTCACACACAAGTTCTCACCTTAAGGCGATGCTCCATTAATTAAATTTCTAGTGTGGCTTTTTTGAAGCTGTATGAGGTCCATCTCTATGTCACTTTTTCTTATTTAGTTTTGAAGATGGACCTTATATAGCTCCTAGTTGCTGGCAACTAGGAAGGCAAAAATAATTAAATGAGATTCTGTCAGACTATACAATTAAAATATGGACAACTGCACACAAATTCTTACACTGCTTAGATTGTGCATTGAGGTCGAAGGACCTTCATCTGTGGGCAAATCCCCAGGAATGTACTGTGAAAGGACAATGGCAGTTTGTTACTCTAATGTAAAAAGGGGGCATGCATTATAATGGTATGCATCATACCTCAGTGGATCTACCAGCACTGTCCACTTCTGTCACAGCAGATGTGGTCTCTTCATCGTCATCTTCATCCTTCAGTGGAAATATGCAAGTATACATTATCTGGCAAAAAGGAAAAAAAAAAACCAAAATATCTAAAAGCAACTACAGTAAAGGTACCTGACAACAAAACACTTACAACTGTGACAGACTGTGTTCTTTCTATAGGGTCCAATAATACAATCCCTCTATCAGTATCTATAAGAAAATACAACCTATAAAATTCTCAATATTATCAAAGAAAAACCAATAATGCAGGAAATAAAACATGTCAAAGTAATACAACTAAGATCACAGTAGCATATACATCATATGCAGTTAAATAAATAAGCCTGCATAAAAACTTTAAGTTTGTTCAAAAAGTCTTTAAGTGACAGAGATAGTAATTTATTAAGTCATATAATGAAAACAAATCATAGTGGTAAACTTACATTTCACCATGTTACTTGTGGTGCATGGTGTGTGTGATGAAGTGCCCCCTGGAATGCCAGCAACCACTGGTCACCCTTTATTAAGAGACAGAGCCAGCTCCTCAGATGTCAGTTAGACGGGCTTAAGCCTTCTTTCTATTAGCTACATGACAGAAAGAATATACTAAATCGTGTTTAATAAATAGTTCAGTAATTGTGTAATCAAATATTACCTTTTTGCAGAATGTTTTCGTGTTTCATTTTGACTTGGCTCAAAGTTCTTCTGGCTCCAGAATGACTACACCTTATTAAATAAGAAACCATATATTCCTAGTCAATATGCATTGTTATTTTAACCTAAAGAAATGAATGGCAGGAAAAGTAAATGCTTTCTTAGTGATTTAACAGTCAAAAGGATGCGGAAGGGGTGTTTAATTATTTTGCATTATAATAAAAAGGGAGGCGATATCAAATTTGCAATTTAATACACTCACGCATTTACTCTGTCCGTTATTTTTTGCCAAGCCAACTCCCTTTCTTTAGCCGATGCAGCCGTATTGCTTTTTTCATTATTATTGGCTTGCATTCTTCGTATGCGTGCATTAAAACCTCCAACTCCGCCTCTGTGAAGTATGCCGCTCTCTTTTTTCACTTTGATTTTCCATTTTGACTCGTGAAATCAGTGATCCATTGAAAACGTCTTTATGTATGCACCGTGCACGCGCATTAACTACTGGTTAGTAGGAGGTTGATTAAACTTACTCTTCTCAGGTGTTTTGGAACCGACATACTCATGGTATGCGGGTTTGGGGTAAATCAACCCAGAGGTTATGATTTACCAAATGGTAAGTTAACCAAGCTTTCTGGAATACCCCCCAGGACTTATTCTTTTGGTGTAGAAAAGCTGGTTCTTTAAATCATTACAGTGTGATAAATTATTTTTGCTCAAAACATACTCTTGTCTGCTGGATTGGAGGGGGCCATGCACCTGTCTGAAGTTCATTGTCACGGCCGTGCCCCCCTCACCGGCCGTGCCACGCCCTCGATCGCTGGAGTTCTGACCTGGGGGTATTTGTTCTGTCCTCTGGGTTGCACTTTTGTTGTCCAGCCTTGTATGTGTGACTCTCCTCCTGTTTCTCCGGTTAGCTTAGCCATTAGCTCACTCCCCACTTCTGGGTTCTTGTTGTCTTCACTACGTGCCCTCGTGAGTAGTTCACTCCCCACTTAGAGTGCACCCCACTTCTGCATTGTCTTCACTGCGTGTGCCCTTCCTAGTAGGTTAGGATCTGTTTAGGACACTCACGCGCTTATTATTTTCAGCCAGCGCTCATTATTGGGGAATGTGGGGAATGCACTTTTGGCTTTGTTTGTGCCTTATTTGAACCCGCTGAACCAGTCACTCTTTGGTTCTTTCTCTGTTATTCACGCTCTGTTTTTGTCTCAGTTTTTCGGAGTGCTTTTGATGTTAGGCTTTGTTGCTCCAGTTTTTTCCACTTTTGGATTTTCTGCTTTTGACTTTCGATTTGGATTCCGTTTGGACTTTATATTACCATGTGTTTTGGATTCATGATTTTCATTCCTCCTGTTTTTCGTCTCTCCTCAGGTTCATATTCCACAGTGAGGTCCCCCCACCACACCCCCCGGCTCCGATCAGGCAACTGGCACGGCACCATGCCTGGATTGCCTGTGGTCTTGTGGGTCATATAGTTGCGCAAGGCGCTCTTTTCTGGTTTCCCCATAGAGGATCTCCTTTTTGCCTTGACCATGCTCACTGGGGGCACGGGCTCCACCTTGGTTCTTTGGACGTTATTTTCTAGTATTTTTGTTTCCTGTTTTTTGACACTGCTTCCCCAATAAACTGTTATGTCACCTGCTCCAGTGCGTCCTCGCTTGCGTCTAAGTCGACACCATGACAGTCATATATGCTATCTGCAGCACAAATTATTGAAAAGTATTGCACAGACTGCTGTTATAATATCTACACAAACTTAAATGTTAGCCATACTTTTTAAGATATACTGTTAGTCAGATTTTTAAGAAGACACTGTTCTATTAATAGACTGGATATAGAGTTCTTCATATTGAAACTGTTACTAACCTCTTGTACATTCAGTGTAAAAGTCAGTTTCCACTGCATCCAAATTGTCTCTTTCTATTTCTAGTTCTAGTTTAAAGTTATTTAATACTCCATTTCTAGTTTAAAATGTATATTTTGTATTCTGTTCACAGTACTGTGCAAAAGTTTTAGGCAGGTGTGAAAAAATGCTGTAAACAAAGAATGCTTTCAAAAATGGACGTGTTAATCATTTATTTTCATCAATCAACAAAATGCAGTGAATGAACAAAAGAGAAATCTAAATCAACATTTGGTGTGACCACCCTTTGCATCAATTCTTCTAGGTATACTTGCACACAGTTTTTGAAGGAACTCGGCTGGTAGGTTGTTCCAAACATCTTGGAGAACTAACCACAGATCTGTGGATGTAGGCTTCCTCACATCCTTCTGTCTCTTCATGTAATCCCAGACACACTCGATATTGAGATCAGGACTCTGTGGGGGCCATACCATCACTTCCAGGACTTCTTGTTCTTCTTTACGCTGAAGATAGTTCGTAATGACTTTGGCTTTTTCTTTTGTTTGCTCACTTTGTATTTTGTAAATTGATAAAAATAAACAATCATTATTTATATTTCTGAAAACACTCTTTGTTTACAGCATTTTTTCACACTTCCCTAAAACTTATACACAGTACTGTATATATTGTTTATTCCATGTGCCCTATTTGTTCTTTATTCCCTATTTTTTGTTGCACTGTGAAAACTGAAGCCACTTCGTCTTGTCTCTTTGTATATCTGTACAGTATATAGCAGAAATGACAAAGTTTACTTTGACTTTTGACTGAAATGGATTCAGACAGGAGTCTTTAAACTCAGGATGGAGCGTCAGGCAGGTAATGTCCTCCAAGGATCCAGATCCTCTACGTCACACGCACTCCAATCATGTGACCGACACGAGGACCAGGAAGTAGTCAGCGCGATCAGGGAGGTATAAAAGGAGGCTTTTTCTTGCGGCTCACTGCTCAGTCATTGAGTCACCAGCCCAACTCTGATTCAGTTCAGCATCAACTGTGAGTTATCCAGTTATTTGCTTATCTCTTCGACTGAGTGTGTGTCCTATAGAATGCGGATTCAGGTGGGAATCTTAACTCTTCATGTGAGAGAGTTCTTAGATCAACTTGATCAGGTAGGCATGATTCGCCTACCTATTCGCGTCTCACTCTGTGTTTGGGTTAACCATCACAGGCTAACAGCTAACGACTAGCATTCCTGCCATACCCTTACCAGATCACTGACACACTAATGGCATAGCCACACATTTACCACACAAGCACCTAGCAAACAAAACATTTACGAGAAACTTTCCTCTCTCTTATAATAGTTGGTATAAGGCATTGTAAGATAAGACAGATACAGACTGCATGTTATTTCCTAAAGCCTAGGAAAATATGTGCTGTTAATGACAATATTCACATTGTACTAGCATGAATAATGACTTTGCTTACATGCACATCATATTCCTGTTCTAGCCGGAATATTGACCTACTGTGATTACGTGTTCATTATGTAAACTTAATAACGAATATTAAATATTTTCTATGTCCTAATTATTAAAAGCCAACATCAAAGAACACCAAATGTTCATAGTTTGGCTTGTCATTCATTCAAGTTTTCGCAGAAAATTGTAGTCTGTGTTGTGATACAGGATGACCTACTTTGTGCGGAACTGCATAGCATTCCATCCCTGTTCCATGTCACACATGGAACAACATTAAAATCTGGGATATCACAACATATATTATGACACAATGTCGCTGGCTTAGATGGTGACACTCTGTGTGTGTGGGTGCTCGAAAAAAAAGTCGAGAGTATGATTGCTAAAGAAGATTTATTGAATGATTTTGCACTGTGCTGGACATGGACACTATGTTAGCCATCATTAGCTAGTGCTGGGTCACTAACCTGGGAAACCTGCCCAGTTCTCCACTGGTTCTTTGCAACCCACAACTTTATTTCTCTCCTGCGCCCGTTCTTCCTTCCCCTGCTCTTTCTCCGACCTCTCTCTTGCCTAGGAGGCTCATAAATGTATGGCAATGGCTCATCATATGCGTTGACATTTGTTATCTCTTCACTGTCAGATTTTATTAGTCTCTATTAACGAAAGTTGACCGCAGCAGAGTTGTTTACCTGTCGTTACTGTGGTTGAAAACTTCTTTACCACATGTAGATGTCTATCAATAGGACAATAAGAGGTCAGAGTCAGGTTGGCGCAACTTAGCAAATTATTGTCTTTCCAGAAAAAGAGAGTTGGTCTCATGCACCCATCAGGGCACCTGAAAGACGAGTCTGTACAGAAACAGTTACACACAGAATATATAATCACATGTAAGCAACCCCACCTACATTATATTCTTCCCCTTGTGCACGATGGCACATAGACAACTTCTTCTTTACCTTTGAGAAACCAGTTCCAGCTGCCCTTCGAGACACCCTTGCGATTGCACGCCTGAATCATTGAGACAACGCCTGCAAAACATCTTCTTAACACCCTTCAGTATCATTCTAACTTATTTACTTCCTTGATCCTTTTAACACACATCCTTTTGTGACTTATCCAGGCTAAATTCTTCCACTATAGTTACATCACATCCTGTTCAGGCATTTTAACTCACAATTTTCTCTAAGAACATTTGTATCATGCATTTATAATTTCTTTCTTTACAGAAATAGAGTTAATGCACTGTTTTCCTACACATTCATTCACAGGGGTCCTGCAAGTTGCTCTTTAAATAATGCCTGGTAATTCTGTCCTCAAGATGTTTACCTGCTATGCATATCTCACAAGTTGATGTTTTGTGGAGGTGACTTTTTTGATGTCATCTCCGCTTTGACAGTGAAAAAATTTATTTGTAAGCGGCCAAGAATGTGGTAAAATAAGCAAGATATGAACTGAACAGAGAGAAAGAGGGTTATGCTAGCTTTACCATTTGTGAGTAGGACTAATACTTATTCCTCTTGCATTGTAATGATTTTCTTCATTATGGAATTCTAAAGGCTACTGCTGAATCTATCATTTAAACTGGAGCGGGGGAAACAATGTATAATGACAACTTGTTCCCTATTGGGCTCAAGATCCAAGCAACGCAACAACATCTGTGCTAGCATGCTGATGTGCAATTCTCTAGTGTCAGAAGGGATATGAAGTGTGAGATGTAGGTTCATCTGTCTTGTCTTCCACACACCTATTTCTCAACAAGGGAAACTAAACCTTTTCCAAAAAACATATTCATTTACAATTTTACAAACAAATTCACAAATAGACCCATTTGTTACATATACCAGAAGTTTGAGATATTTGTATCAAGACATCATGCTCAAAATCAACAGGAGAAGTGATCATAAATACCATATAACATAGAATATATAAATACAGACACATAGTGACCCTTTTAAAGGACACAGGAGAAGTAGCTGGTAATTAAAATGCAGTCTTCACCACCCTGATCCCCTGGAGCAAACACATGAAGCCAGTGGAGCCCATGGGCATGAGGTGCCACCTGGCCAGCCATGCCACCTGTGTCTATTTCTTCCCTTCATCAAAATAAGTACTTGTGTTATCTCTGTAACTCCCTCAGTTCTCAACAGCAGATCTTCTCTGTGCCTCAGTAAAGTGGTGCTTTATTAGAATTAATGTGATGCTGAGGAGAGGCATAGGCAGGCCAGAAATGTAGGTGCCAAAGGAGAGGGTCCCCAGTTCCTGGGTTGTCACTTTAAATAAATGTGGAGTGGCAGGCTGAGCAAGGAGATGAGTGCAGACGGCCACATGACAGCCCTGGTTTTCATAGGGCCAAAGAGAAAACAAGTTAGGAGTAATCATGAAACCTAGTTTTACCTATACATGGCTGTTCATTCCATAGGGCAATGCACTGGAGGAAACTAAAATGGTATACAATGAATGAAAACATTTGAAAACAACCTGAAGGACTGCAATTGCTAGGTTTTGAACTGAATGTTAACGCTTTGAAATAGGGTATCTAAATTCTTGTTAAAATTGTAATTGTTAAATTATTATTGTACAGAATTTTCTGGTAGAGAATATTGACTGTGAGATGTATTTAGGGAGAAGCAAAAGTATGCTCAGTTAAGCTTACATGGATATGTGTGAAGTGTTTTGAGAAAGTTAATATTGAATTCAAAATGGTGCTAAAAAATGGTTAGTGATCAACATGTGTCAGCAATCTGCGTGACATTAGTGATGGGATTGCTTTGATAAAGGATAACAGATAAGGTAAAAGGTGCAGTAAGTATTTGATCATGCTTTTTCTTCTTCCCTCTATTTACTGAATCTTTTATTTATCTTCTCATTCAATGTTTTATTTAGCATACATCTTTATTCTTGGCTCTGATCTTTGTCAATATCTTCATTTGACAAGCAGTAATCACTGGTTTCAAACAAAAGTCGGGAGAAAATGTGTACTTATTTCTTCAGGCAGATCACAAAATATTTTTGATGGGTGAATGTGTGTGTGCATGTGTGTGCATGCATATGTGTGTGCATGTGTGATGGACGGGAAGAGGGGAATATTCCAAACATGAATTATGTGCTCAAAGAAGCCAAATTTTGCTTACTCCCTGGATCCTGGCCTTTATGTGGTAGTTACTTTGCCCACCTACATAAACATTGTTGTAGACCATGTACGCTCATTCATGTTAAGGGTGTTCGGTGATGACAGTGGATCCTCTCAGCAGTATAATAGCATTCCTGAACAAAAGTGTCATGGAGTACTGGACATAAGACAAATTCAGAATCTTGTGGATTGCCATAGAGCCGTTCTTGTGGGGATGTACGCAATAGTATTCCTTTTTTATACCTTGAAATTATTTGAAATAAGCACTTTGAAGGTCCATTAGCATTAATTAATTATAATTATAATATAATGTATATATGTATAATGTATATATTTCATAAATAACCACATTATAATCAACCTTGTAATGTACATAGTGAGACTTTCAATATTACAGAAACCTTAATTTGATTACATTTCGAAGTGTTGGTGAGGTCTCATGGCCCTTTCCTAATTTTCTCTTATGTCTGTTTGATGTTTGTGTTTGTTGGCAGGCAGGAGAAGCAAGTCTAACACAACTCAGAATAATGTAGACAAAAGCAAAAAGCTAATTAAAAAGAGATAAAATAGGGAAGAAATCTTTTATAACTTTCTGGCCGAGTGAAGTCGAATAGAATACTAGCATGCTGTCTTCACTAAAAAAACTGTATTATAAGTTTGTCACAATTGTTAACTGTATCATAAGTTTGATAATCAGTAAAGTTCACAAAGAAATTCAGATGTACACAGGGCAAGGAGATTTGTAAACTGCCTGCGTTCTCTTAGCAACTAATTAAGTAAGCCTCTGGTGGTGGAGAAAAAGAGTGGAGGTGCAGTACATGCTGTCACGGCTCCTCGAGACTTTGGCTGGACAGCGCTCCCTTGAACCCAGCTAAGTATCTGTTCTTTGTTTCTCTTGTTCCTGGGTTCACTTTTGGTGTTATTCCTGTTATGTCTAGTCCACCTTGTGTG
The DNA here is from genome assembly GCA_032718565.1 of Distichodus sexfasciatus. Lineage (NCBI taxonomy): Eukaryota > Metazoa > Chordata > Actinopteri > Characiformes > Distichodontidae > Distichodus > Distichodus sexfasciatus. Next base: position 925,794 of record JAVGVS010000100.1, on the reverse strand, counting down.
TCCTCTGCTAGCCTAAGCTTTCCCTGTTAGCCTGCTCCTCACTTCCGTGTTACTGTGTCTTCACTTCGTGCCGTTGTGAGTAGTTCACTCTCTGTTTAGGGCGCACCCCACTTCCGTATGTGTTGTATGCACTGCGTGCTCCCTACCTAGTAGGTCAGTGTCTGCTTAGAACACCCCCGTGCTTATTATTACTTTCACCTGTGTCTCCTTTGCCTTGAGTTTGGAATTGGTGCAAGCGCTTGTTTGTTGAATTGTGTGGCTTTTTCTTTAACCCAGTTTGACCCGTGTTTCCCAGAATCTGTCTCCCTCGTGATATGTGTGGTTGTAGTTTACATTTTGGTTCTTGTCTGTTTATTACCTTGTCTCAGCTCTGCTCTTCCCCCTGGATTTTTTGGATCCCATTTCATTCTGTTTTTTTGCTCATGTTCACTCTTGATTCTTGTGTTTTTCCCCAGGCTCGTGTCTCCCAGTGGATCCCAGTCCGATCAGGCTGCCGTTTGCTTCCAGTGTCTGGATCATTTCAGTTTTTGCCGTGTGGGTATTGGAGCACCAGGAAATTGCTCTCTCGGTTCACCAAGAATAAGTTCACCAAGAATAAGTACTGGGAGCACGAGCCCCATCTTTCATTTGTACTTTGTTCCTGATTTGTTATGTAGTTTTGTCCTGGGTTTTCCCCTGCATTTTTGCCCTAGTTTTTGTGTGTCTTTTTGCCCTGGTTTTTATTGCTGCCTTTTTGCCACCTTTGCATTCACCCTGCTTGTTCCCTTCAACACACCCTTTTTTGTTATGCCTACAACAGTGTCCTCACCTCCTTCCCACTACAACCGCACCATGACACATGCATAAGAATGGAAACACACATATTCAAACAGAGAACGAGAGAGAAATTGTGACTTAGCATAAATGGCACTGTCAGTACTTGTGAAAGTTATACATGCTAATTTTTTCCAAATACAGTACTGTGCAAAATGCTGTAAACAAAGAATGCTTTCAGAAATATAAATAATGATTGTTTATTTTTATCAATTTACAAATTGCAAAGTGAGCCAACAAAAGAAAAATCTAAATCAAATCAATATTTGGTGTTACTACCTTTTGCCTTCAAACCAGCTCCAATTCTTATAGGTACACTTGCACAAAGTCAGGTATTTTGTAGGATTATAGTCAGGTGTATGATCAACCAATTATACCAAACATGTGCTAATGATCATCAATGTCACACGTAGGTTGAAACGCAGTCATTAACTTAAACAGAAACAGCTGGGTAGGAGGCTTAAAACTGGGTAAGGAAGAGCCAAACTCTGCTACCAAGGTGGATTGTGGAAGTTTCATGTCATGGAAAGATTGAGCACAGCAACAAGCCACAAGGTAGTTATACTGCATCAGCAAGGTCTCTCCCAGACAAAGATTTCAAAGCAGACTGGGGTTTCAAGATGTGCTGTTCAAGCTCTTTTGAAGAAGCACAAAGAAACGGGCAACGTTGAGGATCGTAGACGCAGTGGTCGGCCAAGGAAAGTGGTCGGCCAAGTGCAGCAGATAAAAGACACATCAAGCTTATTACCCTTCGAAATTGGAAGATGTCCAGCAGTGCCATCAGCTCAGAACTGGCAGAAACCAGTGGGACCCAGGTACACCCATCTACTCTCTGGAGAAGTCTGGCCAGAAGTGGTCTGGACAGAAGGATGTGAGGAAGCCTACATCCACAGAAGATCTGTGGTTAGTTCTCCAAGATGTTTGGAACAACCTACCAGCCGAGTTCCTTCAAAAACTGTGTGCAAGTGTACCTAGAAGAATTGATGCTGTTTTGAAGGCAAAGGCTGGTCACACCAAATATTGATTTGATTTAGATTTCTCTTTTGTTCATTCACTGCATTTTGTTGATTGATGAAAATAAATGATTAACACTTCCGTTTTTGAAAGCATTCTTTGTTTACAGCATTTTTTCACACCTGCCTAAAACTTTTGCACAGTACTGTAGGTATCCAATAACTGGAAATGTAATTCAAAAAATAATGTAAAAATACAATTAAAATATCTTATTTGATTAAAACTGATATTGAAATTGACCAGTTTTAATTATTATAATTTCACTATTCATTTCCAAGGACATGCCACATGGCAGAGGAACACAAAGCAGAGCCCAGAGGGCATTAAATAGAATCATGTGGCTGAATTACACAGCCATCCCTTAGGTACACCATTATTATCAGTAGAGAAAATGATTTAGCAGGATTACATAAGGAATAAATAAAAATTACAATGAAATAATTATGTTTTGGTTATTGTGTTGCCAAAGGTGACTAGTACTCAGTCCAAGGTATTTTCGGGACTGGCGCCTAGCATAGTGGGCACAGTTGGAGAGTTTGAGCTACCAACTAAGGCTTTGCTAAGAAAATAATTAAGAATATCATCAAGGATATAATCAAGGATATTTTTGTAGCGTAACTGGGGGAGTTGGCCCTGAGACCAGAGGGTTGCCAGTTCAAGTCCTAGAATGGTAACGGTGCTACTGGTAAAGGTACTCATGAGCAAGGTACAGTCCTGTAGCACTGTTCCCAAGTGCCACCAAAAAGCTGTCCACTACTCAATCATTTATGGACCAAATGCAGAGGTCACATTTCGTTGTGATGCACTGTGTGCTGTGCTGTGGGGTGTACACAATGACAATTGCTCACTTAAAGGTCTTTGAGGAGACCAAGATATTAAAGTCAAAAGTCAAACTCAAAGTAAACTTTGTCATTTCTTCTATATATTGTACAGATATACAGAGAGACGAGAAGACGTGGCTCCAGTTTACACAGTGCAACAAGAAATAGACAACAAAGAACAGATAGGGCACATGGAATAAACAATATATAAATAGGACACAAAATATACATTTTAAGCTAGAAGTGGAAATTGACTTTTTTTTATTATTGAATGTGCACAAAGTCAGTGACAGTTTTCAATATGGAAGATTTCGATATCCAGTCCTTTAAAAGTGTATTCTTAAAAAGTCTGACTGAAATTAGATGGGCAGGTAAGACAATATTAGAGACTGTATCAAATAAAACACTGGGGTTACACTTACTCCTAGAAATAAGACTGGAGAAGTACAATGCTTACTTCACCATATTGTTATAAGTAAATAGTAAATCTTTATGATGGAAGTCAGTGCACATCCATATTAGTTGCCTTCCATAAACTTTCAATCCGCCTGTTACCATGTCTAAAACTACGAATGTTATTATTCATCTACTTAGATGTGTTAACTGCAGACGTAGATATTGGTTTAACGCTGTTAAGCATGTTGGTACAGTGATCATTAAAAGACTGAACCAAAAGTTCAACATTTTCACTCACATCAACAATATTACAAAACATATTCTCCTAATTGTGCAATCATAGTTTCATTGATAAAATGGGTGTGGCTTATCAGTTTGAGCTGAACAAAATAAGAAATAATAGACACATTAAAAGAAACAAAATTGTGATCACTAAAAATTACAACTTTAGACTTCATACCTACAATAGTTACACCATGTGAAAGTATGCTGTGCTAAAAGTCTCAGTAATGCTTATGAAATCAGAGGCTGCACTGCACGAGGTGTCATCAATGTGAAGATCACCAGTGTTTTAAAATGTATTCCACTACAGATTACAGAATACATGCCCCAAAATGTAGTTTGTGGCGTATTCCGTTAAGTTACTCAATGTGTATTCTGAATACTCTGGATTACTTAATATATTGTCATGCTTTTTACAACTACATGAATGTAGCAGTCACATCCTGCAAATTCTTGTTTGTTTTTCTCTACCAATTGGCTGTTAAGCCCAAATCTCCCTGAATGGACAATATACTGTTGAGGAGCAAAGACGAAATTTCCGAGTAAGAAATGCATTCCTGCCCGGGCACTGCTGGCTCTGTTGTGCTGGCTCCAGGTCCATTGTGTCTGGATGCCACCAACATTAACAGGACGCTTACATTAGAGCCTCTTATTGCGTGTTTTGTTTGGGTTTCTGGCAATGCGTGGAATTACCAAAATTAGAGAGGAGATAGCCTAACATATGAAACAGGAAAAGACCGCCGTGTAATCCATTTATTTCAGCAAAGTAACTGTATTCTAATTATCACCAATTTAAACGGTAACTGTAATGGAATACAGTTAGTCATATTTTGTATTCTAAATACGTAACGCCGGTACATGTATTCCGTTACTCCCCAACACTGAAGATCACCACCCAGTATTACATTATCTGGTTTAATAATACAGCTTAAAAAATAAAAAAAACTTGGATAAAATGAACTGGAAGGGCCAGGAGAATGGTACATTGAAGCACAGTTCATGGGTTTTTGCCAACCACTTTTGTCAGCTGTACCTCAGAAGACTCTTATGTGATGATACTGAACTGCTGGCAGGTGAACTTGCTCCTGTAGACCACTGAGAGATAACTGCACAGACATGTGACCAGTCTTTGGACAGAGTTCATTAAGATGAGTAAAACCCATGTCCTATTGCCAGATCTCAATCACAAACATAAAATTCACTGCAGAACAGCTCATTAAGAATAAAAGCTTTGTTGGAGATGGATCACACGTCGACCAAAGACATGCTGACTGAAGGTGGAAGTGGATTTGTGTTTTTTTTACTTTTATCCAAATACACATTACTCCAGACAGTTCACATTACACTAGGGCCTTGGGGGGCAGGGAGGGGGATGGGGACTCTACTGTCTGCCAGCAGGGGGGCTCTCATGCCCTAACTGCACTGGCAAATTCTAATGCATTATAGTCAGACACACACACAAGTCTCTCACGCATGTACATACACATATTACACTTACATGAGACGGGGGCCCCTTTCTCTCTGTCTCTGGCCCCACATGGGCTGCACAGGGGGCCTGTCGTGTGGTAAAGGAAGAAGGTCCATCTTGGAGGTGTTGCGAGTGGCCAAAGTTGGTGGCTTCCTCTCATGGGCGGTGGAATGAGTAGGCGCCTTGGGCCTGCTGCACCATGGTGAGACCCTTGATTAACCCCATGAATAGAATCCCTCATAAGAGAAGGTTGTCTCCAATATGGTCAAAATCATATAAGTAAGCAACAGAAGAGTTGGCATTCTGTTCTTGTCAGGCCTATGCATCAGCAGCATTTCTGGAGGAGGAAGAATGAAGCATATGGTGAACAGAACACCCTGAAGCATGGCGGTGGCTCGGTGATCTGGGGATGTTTTGCTTCTTCTGGCACTGGAAACTTTCAGCGTGGTTGCAGCATGCACAGGTGGTTGCAGCATGCAAACCCAAAAACATTACTGAGCTGTAGATCATTGCCCATAACGAATGGGCTAAGATTCCTCAGGAGCGCTGCCAGAAGCTGATGTCTGACTTTGCATAACATTTGCAGCAGGTTATAACAACAAAAGGGTGCTTTACTAAGTACTAACGATGCTTGTCATTGCTCTTGCTTGACTTCTTTATTGCAAACAGCTGAAAGTTTGTAAATTGTGCCAAGAAACCTAACTTGCAATGGGGGTTGAATAATTTTGAGAGTAATTGTATGTATGTATGTATGTATGTATGTATGTATGTATGTATGTATGTATATATATATATATGCATGTATGCATGTATGTATGTATGTCTGTTTGTTAGTATGTGTGTATATATAATTTATTTACTTAATTATTTTTTTCATGTTTTGCTTGTCATTTTGGTGATTGCTTCTTGTTATGGTTTCTGTGTTCTATGTCCCTTTTCCCTTTTTGTTTTTTTCTTCCTTTTTCTCTTCTTTCCTTCTCTTCTCCCTCTCACATATTGTTCATTTCCATGTCCATCCTTAATGTAGTTTGATTGCCAGAATAAATCTAAGGTATGCAATAGGAAGAGTATCCCACACTCTTCCTTTGCAATCAGCCCAGACTACACAAGGCAGCAAGACCACACATTCTGCTTGTCTAATGTACCGGGATAGGATAAACAAACAAAAACAAAAACACAGTATTCTGTAGTGGATATTATTAATCTATGCACATAAAAAACATATTTATAGTTTTTGTATAGGAAAAATTCTTTCTAAAATGTTGTGCCACCTTTACTAAACTGTAAAAACTGATAGAATAAGCTTCCTTACAACAGTATATGTCACTTATTATACTAAGATACAGTTGTTTGAATTGATTAAATTACGACAAACTGCTATTTAAATCACTCTTCATACAATAAGGTATTTACTTCCTAGCTAGCAGAGCAGGAGTCTAACCAGCTTGTTCTAGAAACAGATGATAAATACATCAAAGTACACTAAGTACCTCTTCCTTGTGGCAATCTCTCTTCTCCATACCGCCTGCATGTCATCAATCACACTATTGTCTCCCTGAAAGGCAAGCCTTGTAACTGTCATATTCACTCAAACCCAAGGAGAGGAATCAGAATGTGCAGACTAAAGTGGGTCTCTCTGTCACACACACACACACACACACACAATCTTTAATTAGATAGTGTAATTACACTGCATTTTGACAGGATGGATGAAGACCCCTTTTAATAGGGCAATGAAACATATTTGTTAAAAGGGATGAGGCACTATGCACGCATAAGATTTGATGCCTTTACTTGCCCCAAGTTTTTTGTGATTCAATTTTTATGATTAGAAACAGGCCAGAGCAATTGAAAAAGTTCCTGAAACAGACAAATGTGTGTTGGTGGCATATGTTCTCTACCTGCTTTCATCATGTCACATCTTTTTTACACCACGTTTGGAGGGCAGTAAGTAGATCAGACATGATCGATCTCCATCCATATGCTTTTCATTTTATTCCATTTCCCTATTTTTCTTTTTTACTTTTATTACACAGCAAGGGGAAACCCTCTAGTGAGACACACTCTGAGACCCCTCACAGTGAATCAATAGGACAGAGGTGCAGAAATAAATCACACTGTGCAACTGCAATCTGTCAAAAGCACACACACAAACACACACACTGGCGCCACTCAGGTTTATAGTTGTACTCTCTTTCAATTTTGCAGTTAATTTATCTGATTACAACACCACCCCAAGAACATCATGTACTTAAAAGTGCAGTTGATTTTCTTGGGGTACTGCTGCAATCAATTAAATTAAGTAAAGCTATCAAGAAAGGACATAATTATTTATGTGGAATATCTTACAAATTATTTAAAAAAATACTGTAATGTACTGCATGAAATAATAGCAAGCATCAGAAGTAGTTCCAGTTTTCCTGTTACAAGTTACCTTGCACATCCATCTGATATTAAATAAAAAGGCAGCAGAGTGGGACTTACACATACACATAGAGCCCTGGTATTCATTGCATTACACTAAAAGAATGTTTGACATGCTTTATTAGTTATCAGATAAAAAAAAGGCAATGGGTGTATGGGTAAAAAAGAGAGAGATAGCAGAACAATAACCTTAACAATTAATTATTGAGGGTTGATATCTACTTTTTTCTGAAAAGCTTACGTGGCCAGAGAGGAGGGAGACAGAGAGAGATAGACAGAGAGAGAGAGAAAAAGAGAGAGAGAGAGAGGGAGAGAGAGAGAGAGAGAGAGAGAGAAACCCCTTCTGTATTCACCAGCCCTCATTAATCTTCATGCCATCTTCTTTACCTAGTCATGTAGAACCACTCAATAGAGGTCCATGTAATAGGGAAGGCCTGATGCCAATTACTAAGTTAACGTAGTGTTCAGCCCCACTGCAACAAAGGAATGAGATCTTGAAGGGGATTTGGGTTGCGGGGGAGCAATACACACAATTATGGGAAAAAAAAGTACAGAACTTCACAACATAGTTTTATACAGGAGAGTTTTGAATTTAAAGAAGCAAATTAATAACTCTGGAATGGAAACATCTTTATCTAGACATTTTTTAAAGATCAGCAACCAATTTACTAATGTTTACTAATGTAAACAACCAAAATGCCATCGTTGTTGTTTTTCCCTTAAAAAGTGGGGGATAGTTTGCAGTCACTATGAAACTGAGGAAGTATTCCATTTAATTATAATTGAATAATAATATACCTGGATTAGAACTGTGTGGGAGAAGAGAGATTAAGCTTGCCATGCTGTAATACAGTCTGATGATCCAACAATTATAATGCAACAAATAAAGCCCTTCCACTTTTGTTTCTGGAAGGGACAATATGGAGATCATGTGCATGTGCTGAGACTATCTATTGAAGTCAGACAGCAAGACAACTAGGAAGAAAAGAGTTGCATCTTCAGCTTTTTTTTGAGTCTGGACTTGATATAAGCTGCAGTGTTTTTCTACTGTGATAAAGTCAAAGTAAAGTCAAAGTAAACTTTATTGTCATCTCTGCTACATGCTGTACAGATATACAGAGAGACGAGACAACGTGGCTCCAGTTTTAACAGTGCAACAAGAAACAGGGAACAAAGAACAAATATGGCATATAGAGTAAACAACAGAATACAAAATATACACTTTAAACTAGAAATCGAGTATTAAATATAACTTTTAACTAGAGGTAGACATAGAAATAGACAATTTGGATGGAGTATTAACCTACAACTATGGTCTTGGAATTGACTTGCACTGAATGTGCATGAGGTTACAGTAGGTACACAGGTAACAGTTTCAATATGAAAAACTCTATACAGTCTATTAATAAAACAGTATTTCTTTAAAAGTATGACTAACATTTCAGTTGGATCAAGTTTGTGCAGCTATTTTAACAGCAGTGGAGAACCAGTGCAATACTTTCAATAATTTGTGCAGATACAGTTAGTTAGAAAGTGACCAGTGATATGTACATTCAATGTTCAATAGTTCAAAAAAAAAAAAAAAAGCTGAGAATGCAAACATAGATATTACAGTCCTCAAAATAGAATATCGCCTTTTTTGAGCCCTCTTATAGTTATTTAATCATCCACCACTTTTGATACTCTGTCCTTTACAACATGCATGCATCACTGAGCTGATAAGAGATCTGGAAGCCAATTCGGAAATATTATGAATGGAACACTCTTTAAACACTCAATAAAATGGAAGAGGTAACAAGATTGAAAAAAAAAAAAAACATTTCTGCATTTTTATTACACACACAAACAGAGAGAAGGGAAGAAGGATGAAGTATAACCCTTTTTATGACATTTGACAGCTGCAAAGGAGCCCTGATCAAAACAGAAACACCTCTGTCACACGACAGAAACATGTGAAATATGAACATATCAATACCAAGTTCAAAAACACAACCACGATAAGTGTGTTTCACAAAATATAGCAACACTAAACAACTAGTACCACTGAAATCTCTGGGGTTAGTAATTATGATTTATTTTTCAGAATGTCAGATATACAGAATACAACCTGAATTTTGCACTTATGAACATTTGACTTATTGCATTTTAGACATTTAATCTAATCTAATTTCATTAGATTAATTTTAAATACTTTTTTTCCATATAAAGTGGTATTGTTTATGTAAAGTTATCTCTATATTTTTTATGTTACATATGTTATTTTGAATATGTCTGCCTCTAATACCCAAAGACCAAGAAGTCAGTGGGCAAGTTTAAGTCAGTGAACAGCAAACAGTGAACAGTGCACTTAATCATTCCACAGGTTGAAAAAATGTAGTTGGGTCAGTATGACTAATTTCATACATTGTCTTTTAAAACAGTTTGAAGAAATTTTGACTACATATTATCAACTGCACGATACATCCAGAAAAATTTCAGGACATATAAAAATATTAAGCAGAAAGTAAATTTATGCAAAAGTTAAACATGTTATATCGACCACTATTCTGTCCTCCGTGGTACTCATGGAAATGAAAGGCCATAGAATAGGGTTTTGTGTCATAGCACTTGTTTTTATTAAATACTGAAAGAAAAGTGGCAAAGCATGGATCATGGGAGAAGCAAGGAGGGCCTGTTTTCTCCCATATCCGCTATTATGGTTCTCCTCAAACTCAATTAAATGAATTAGAATAGGAGGCATGAATCAACTAACCTTGTTTACTTCAAGGTTCCAGTATCCCATCCATACTATTGTCCCATTTTGTTGTAATGTCCCAGGCATAAGAATATGAATACATATACAGTATACCGTTTGTGGAGGAAAGTTTTATACTAAGGGAACGCAAAGCATTCTACTGTAGACCATCTCTTGTACTGAGGCATACTCCTTAAAGGGATAAACCCTGTCCATATATTACTAATGCTAATTAATATATTGTACCTATGTAGTTTCACAGTTAATATAGTCTTTGATTTATGGTTTTGGTGTGTTTAGTACATGCCTTCCATTTATGTTGGTACTACAAACTAGACCACATTTAGCAGGCATATACTGTCATGCGCTCTGATCACGTGACCGGCACGAGGACCCAGAAGTAGTTGGCACGGTCGGAAGTATAAATAGAGGCTTTCTCTCATGGCTCACCGCTCAGTTATTGAGTCAACCTGGCCCAACTGTGATTCATTTCGGCATCAACTGTGAGTACTCTGCTTATTTGGTTCATCTCCTTGATTGAGCGTGTGTCTCTAGAATGCGGATTCCGGTGGGAATCTTTCTATGGGTGTTTTCACATATAGTCCTCTTTAAAGGAACCGAACTCAGTCCTCTAGTCCTCTAATCCTCCAAAAAGTGGACCAACAGAAAGGGAACTCGGTTCTTTTGATGTTTGTACTCTGAGTTCATTTGAAAGGGGACTCGGTTATCTTTCTGGTCCACTTCAGCTCAGATGGGGCCTCAGTCCTTTTTCTGTTCATAATTAATTCTTATGGAGCTCTCAGACCTTTACTGCTTTGCATTCTACCTAGTTTTTTTTTTTTGTTCTTCAAACAGAAACTGTCGAAGCGAACCAGGAGCGCTTTGCATTCAGAAGGCGCAAGTTAAACAAACCACACCGCGGACTTAAAGCGAACCGGACTTTGACCACCTCCCGATGTGGTCTCAGTTCGGTTCGTTTCACAGGGGTCTGAGTTTGTTTGGTGTGTTCACATATACGTAAAAAATGCTGACTAATCGATCTGAGTTCGCTTTGAGGGCTGAAATGAACCAAGTGTGAAAACACCCTATGATCTTAGAGAGTTTTTATATCAACTCGCGTGGTTCGCCTACCTCTTCATGCTTACTCCGCATTTGGGTTAACCATCCACGCTACATGGGCTAATGGCTAATGGCTAGCATTGTGCCACATCCTAACCAGATCACAGACATACTCATACATACAGTATATCAGCAGCTTCAGGTCGAAGTCAAGGTCAGCTCTTTCTGCATTCATATTTCCAGAATTGGCTAAACAGAGGCATGTTTGTAACTGTCATCACAGTAATAGAATCTTTTTTGAACTTGTGGTTCATTTTTTCTCTTATCATATGAAATATATTGTACACTCCCTCATTCCTTCATTCTCCACTATTGTAATTTTCTTTTTATATTTCAAACATTCAGTGAACCTCATCCTTTTTGTTCAGACAGGTGCTCCAAGGATCATAGATGTTTAACACAGTCAATAAATGACTATGCCACTTCTGTGTTATCATATATCTACTTCTGCATGGACAATGACACCATTACCAAGCAGATACGCATATTCCCTAACCGTAAACCATGGATGAACAGGGAAATCCAGAATCTTTTGAGGCTGTGTGACAATGCTTTCCGTATGGGGCATCCTGCTGCCTATACAACAGCCAGGTCTAACCTGAAGAGAGGCATCAGGAAGGCAAAGTGCTCCTACAAAAACAAAATTGAAGAAAACTTTAACAACTCCAACCCCCGGAGCATGTGGCAGGGCATTAAATCCATTAAATCCAAATGAGTACTTGGCCACATCAATCCCAGCAAATCAGCGGGACCTGACGGGATTCCTGGGCGGCTGCTAAAACACTGTGCAGGGCAACTGACTGCAGTCTTCACTAGTATATTTAACATCTCTCTGGAACAGGCCATAGTCCCCACCTGCCTCAAATCAGCCACAATCATTCCCATTACAAAAAAGGCAGCAGTCCAATCTCTGAATGACTACCGTCCAGTAAACCTGACCCCTATTGTTATGAATTGTTTCGAAAGACTGGTTCTTTCACACATCAGAAGCAGCATCCTCATCTCCATGGATCAATATCAGTTTGCTTATAGGGCTAAAAGGGCAACTGAGGATGCAATTTCTTTAGCCCTTCACAGCTGTGCGTGTGCTGTTCATTGATTACAGCTCTGCCTTTAATACTATCCCTCCCCATTAAACTGACCATTAAACTGAATAACCTTGGACTTAACAAGGTTCAACTGGATTTTGGACTTTCTACCAAAAGACCATAATCAGTATGCATGGCTAAACACACCTCTACCCCATCATTTTGAACACCGGCGCTCCACAGGGCTGTGTGCTGAGCCCCCTTCTCTATTCCCTCTTCACACATGACTGCAAACCCACCCATGATTCCAACCTCATTGTTAAGTTTGCAGACGACACAACAGTGATAGGTCTCATCTCAAACAACAATGAATTGGCCTACAGAGAAGAGGTAAAAAACCTGGAGAGCTGGAGCCGGAACAACAACCTCACCCTGAACTCCAGTAAAACAAAAGAACTGATACTAGACTTCAGGTAACATAAACCAGGAGGTCAACACCCAATCAGCATCAATGGTGAGAGGGTGGAGGAAGTTCAAAGTTTCTGATTCCTCAGTGTACACATCAGCCAGGACATGTCATGGACCACAAACACAACAGCAATGGTAAAGAAAAGTTCACACAGGCTCCATTTCTTGAGGAGTCTGAAAAGGGCACAACTTCCACAACAGCTATTGGTAAACTTCTACAGGTGTGCAGTAGAATCAGTAATCACTTACTGTATCACTGTTTGGTACTCTGGCTACACCTCTGAGAATAGGAAGGCCCTTCAACACATCATAAAAACTGCACAGAGTATCACTGGTTCACAGCTTCTGGCACTGGAGGGTATACACCAAACACGGTGCAGTCGCAAAGCTGTGGGCATTATCAAAGACCCAACCCACCCTGGATATGGACTATTTACCCTCCTACCATTTGGCAAACGTTATGCTTGCCCATACCACCTGGCTGAAGAACAGTTTCTACCCCACAGCAATAAGACTACCGAACAACACAGTAGGCCCTCCCTCCCTCAAAAAAAAAAACATAGAACTGGACTGACTTACACACACACACATTTTTTATGCTGCTATTTATTTATATTTTGCATTTGTATTAGATTATTGTATTTGTATTACTTAAGTCACTGGACTGCTCTTATTATTAGGGGGCCATGCAGTGCACTGCGTGGAACCCTATTGGAATCGTGCAGATTTTTTTTTTTTTTTTTTCTGCACTAAAAAGCATTGTGCGATTTTCCAAAAAATGTTTTATTTTTTCAAATAATTTTTGAACCCCATTTCCAATTCTCAAAAATCTTATATCATCTTATTCCATGGTTTAAGACAAATTTTTTAGACCCTCGCATCTATTTCTGCCATATTTGACTTTTCGCTAATTTGCATAAAATGAAAACCCAACTTTTTCAAACTAGTCCCTGGATTTTTGTCCAATCTGCATGCAACTGGTATCATTTAAATTCCAAGACACTCTTCTTTAATTATTATTGAGCACATTTTAGGCCTTCATTTTTCTGTAATATGCAAATAAATGTGGTCGGCTTGGCAAAGGACTGCAACACCACACACCAAGTGTCAGAAATCTGGCTCTGGGTGGGTTACAGCTTTGAAATTTGGCAGGTAGGTCCGGGACTCCACCCTCTACTCAGGCAAAAAAAATTGCACTCTGCCAGTTGGGGGCGCTAATAAGCTATTTTACGTTTTGCCTAATAACTTTTGAACCGTAGCTTCCGATTCTCAAAAATCTTATAGCGTCTTACTCCTTGGGTCAAGACGAAACTTTATAGACCCTCGGATCTATTTCCACCATATTGGATTTCTCGCTAATTTGCATAATATGCAAAACCATCTCTTGCGAACTAGACACTGGATTTTTATCCCATCTGCATGCACCTGGTATCATTTGAATCCCAAGACACTCTTCTTTAATGATTATTGAGCAAATTTTTAATTTAGGTCTTCATTTGCATGTAATATGCAAATAAATGTGGTGGGCTTGGCATAGGACTGCAATGCCACACACTGTCATAGAAATTCGGCTCTGGGTGGGCTACAGCTTGGAAATTTGGCAGGTAGGTCTGGTACCCCTCCCACTACTCAGGCACAAAAGAATTGCACCACTCTGCCAGTTGGTGGCGCTATAATAAGCTATTTTGCGTTTTGCCTAATAAGTTTTGAACCGTAGCACCCTAGGTAAAAGGATGAAACGTCATATTTCAACGTCTGTCCACTTCAATTCATCAAAAACTGATAAAGCTGCAAACTGCATGGCTACAAAAAAATAAGCTTTTTGCCTCATAACTTTTGAACCATAGTTCAGATTCTCAAAAATCTCATACCATCTTATTCGTTGGGTCCTGCCGAATCTTTTAGACTCCCACACCTCCTATTTCTGCCATATTTGATTTTTTGCTAATTTGCATGAAATGAAAACCCATCTTTTTTGAACTAGTCCCTGGATTTTTATCTAATCTGCATGCAACTGGTATCATTTGAATCCCAAGATACTCTTCTTTATTACAAGCACATGTTTTATTTAGGTCTTCATTTTTCTGTAATATGCAAATAAATGTGGTGTACTTGGCATTGGCCTGCAACGCCACACACCAAGTGTCATAGAACTACAGCTCTGGGTGGGCTACAGCTTTGAAATTTGGCACATAGTTCTGGGACCCCACCCTCTACTCAGGCCAAAAAAAAATTGCGCCACTCTGCCAGTTGGTGGCGCTATAATAAGCTATTTTGCATTTTGCCTAATAACTTTTGAACCGTCGCTCTGATTCTCAAAAATCATATAGGTTCTTACTCCTTGGGTCAAGATGAATTGTAATGGACCCTCACATCTATTTCCGCCATTTTGGATTTCTCGTTATGATTAGGGGGCCATGCAGTGGAAAACGCATTGTGGAGAAAAAACTGTAAGACCTACAACTTTGAAATTTGGCAGGTAGGTCCAGTACCCCACCAAATACTCAGGCAAAAAAAAATTGCATCACTCTGCCAGTTGGTGGCGCTATAATAAGCTATTATGCATTTTTACAAGAAATTTTGCGTTTTGCCTCATAACTTTTGAACCGTTGCTCCGATTCTCAAAAATCTCAAAGCTTCTTACTCCTTGGTCAAGCCGAATCTTTCTAAACCCTTGCATCTGTTTTTGCCATATTGGATTTCTCACTAATTTGCATAATATGCAAAATAATCTCTTGCGAACTCCTCCCTAAATTTATATCAAATCTGCATGCAATTGGTATCATTTGAATCCCAATGCTTCTTTAATTATTATTGAGCATATTTTTAAATTACGTCTTCATTTGGCTGTAATATGCAAATAAATGTGGTGGGCTTGGCATAGGACTGCAATGCCACACACTGAGTGTCATAGAAATCCGGCTCTGGGTGGGCTACAGCTTGGAAATTTGGCAGGTAGGTCCGGCAAAAAAATTTGTGCCACTCTGTCAGTTGGTGGCGCTATAATAAGCTATTTTGCATTTTGCCAAATAAGTTTTGAACCGTAGCACCCTAGATAAAAGGATGAAACATGTCATTTTTCAACATCTGTCCACTTCGATTCGTCAAAAACTGATAAACCTTCAAACTGCATGGCCCCCGTAATCACTGCTTGCAGTTATATTATTATAACTGTATTTATGTCCTATTCATGCAACCATAAGAGGTCACAAGCCAAATGAAGAAGGTTGTGTGAGGAAGGGCATCCAACCTAAAACCTAAGCTAAATCAAACATGCAAATCACAAACAGGGATTTCATACTGGATCGGTCGAGGCCTGGGTTAACAACGACCGCCACCGGTGCTGTTGACCTACAGGATGCTGGTGGAAATTGGGCTACTGTTGGTCAATGGAGGAGAGGAGGAAGGCGTGTGCATAGGCAGAGAGAGAAGAGGAAAGGCAAGAGTGTGGAACTGAAAGTAGGGACTTTGAATGTTGGCGCTATGACAGGTAAAGCTAGGGAGCTGGTGGACATGATGCAGAGAAGGAAGGTGGAAATACTGTGTGTTCAGGACACCAGGTGGAAAGGTAGCAAGGCTAGAAGCTTAGGAGAAGGATTTAAGTTGTTCTACCATGGTGGAGATGGAAAGAGAAATGGAGTAGGAGTTATTCTGAAGGAGGAGTTTGTTAGGAGCGTCCTGGAAGTGAACAGAGTGTCAGATAGGCTGATGAGTCTGAAGCTTGAAGTTCAAGGAATAATGATAAATGTTGTTAGTGGTTACGCCCCACAGGTAGGATGTGAGCTAGAAGAGAAGCAGAATTTCTGGAGTGAGCCGGATGATTTGATGCAGTGTATCCCCAGAGTTGAGTGGTAATTGGTGCAGACTTTAATGGACATGTTGGTGAAGGGAACAGAGGTGATGAGGAAGTGATGGGCAGGTTTGGTATCCATGATAGGAACAAAGAGGGACAGATGGTGGTAGACTTTGTGAAAAGGATGGAAATGGCTGTTGTAAATACTTACTTCCAGAATAGGCAGGGACACAGGGTGACTTATAAGAGTGGAGGGAGGAGCACACAGGTGGACTACATCCTATGTAGACATTGTAATTTGAAGGAGATTAGTGACTGCAAGGTAGTGGTAGGTGAGAGTGTAGCAAGACAGCATAGGATGGTGGCCTGTAGGATGAAACTGATGGTGAGGAAGGTGAAGAGAACAGAGGTGGAGCAAAGAACCAGGTGGTGGAAACTGAAAAAAGAAGAGTGTTGTGAGGTTTTCAGGGAGGAGTTGAGACAGGCTCTTGGTGGCCAGGAGGTGCTCCCAGATGATTGGACAGATACAGCTGATATGATTAGAGAGACGGGCAGGAGGGTACTTGGTACTTCATCTGGAAGAAGTAAAATAGATAAGGAGATTTGATGGTGGAACGAAAAAAAAAGTCCAGGAGCATATACAGAGAAAGAAGTTAGCTAAGAAGAAGTGGAACACTGAGAGGACTGAGGAGAGTACACAGGAGTACAGGGAGATTCAGCATATGGTGAAGATAGAGGTGGCAAAGGCCAAACAAAGGGCGTATGATGACCTGTATGCTAGGTTGGACAGTAAGGAGGGAGAGAATGATTTGTACAGGTTGGCGAGGCAGAGAGATGGAGATGGAAAGGATGTGCAGCAGGTTAGGGTGATTAAGGATAGGGATGGAAATGTACTGACAGGTGCCAATTGTGTGATGGGAAGATGGAAAGAGTACTTTGAAGAGCTGATGAATGAGGAAAATGAGAGAGAATGAAGAGTAGAAGAGGTGACTGTTTCCTGAGGGATCAGGAAATAGCTGAGATTAGTAAGGATGAAGTGAGAAAAGCTTTGAAGAGGATGAAGAGGGGAAAGGCAGTTGGCCCTGATGACATACCTGTGGAGGTATGGAAGTGTCTAGGAGAGGTGGCAGTAGAGTTTTTGACTAGGTTGTTCAACGAGATCTTGACAAGTGAGAAGATGCCTGAGGAATGGAGGAAAAGTGTTCTGGTGCCGATTTTTAAGAACAAGGGAGACGTACGGGATTGTGGCAACTACAGAGGACTAAAGCTAATGAGTCATACAATGAAGCTTTGGGAAAGAGTGGTGCAAGCTAGGCTTAGGTCAGAGGTGAGCATCAGTGAGCAGCAGTACGGTTTCATGCCAAGAAAGAGTACTACAGATGCTATTTTTGCTTTAAAGATGCTGATGGAGAAGTACAGAGAAGGTCAGAGGGAGCTGCATTGTGTCTTTGTAGATTTAGAGAAAGCATATGACAGGGTGCCGAGAGAGGAGCTGTGGTATTGCATGAGGAGGTCTGGAGTGGCAGAGAAGTATGTTAGAGTGGTGCAGGACGTATGAGAACTGTGAGACAGCAGTGAGATGTGCTGTAGGAGTGACAGAGGAGTTCAAGGTGGAGGCAGGACTGCATCAAGGACTGGCTCTAAGTCCCTTCTTGTTTGCTTTGGTGATGGACAGGCTGACAGATGATGCTAGACAGGAATCTCCATGGACTATGATGTTTGCAGATGACATTGTGATCTGCAGTGAGAGCAGGGTGCAGGTAGAGGAATGGCTACAGAGGTAGAGATATGTACTGGAGAAGAGAGGAATGAATATTAGTCACAGCAAGACAGAATACATGTGTATAAATGAGAGGGACACAAGTGGAACAGTGTAGTTACAGGGAGTAGAAGTAAAAAAGGTAGAGGACTACAAGTACTTAGAGTCTACGGTCCAAAGCAACAGAGAGAGTGGAAAAGAGGTGAAGAAGCGTGTGCAAGCAGGTTGGAATGGGTGGAGAAAAGTGTCAGGTGTGATGTGTGATAAAAGGGTTTCAGCAAGAATGAAAGGAAAGGTGTACAAGACAGTAGTGAGACCAGCCATGTTGTATGGTTTGGAGACAGTGCCAATGAGGAAAAGACAGGAGGCAGAACTGGAGGTTGCAGAGCTCAAGATGTTGAGGTTCTCTTTGGGAGTGACGAGGATAGATAGGAATGAGTGGGACAGCTCATGTTAGATGTTTTGGAGATAAAGTCAGAGAGGCCAGACTGAGATGGTTTGGACATGTCCAAAGGAGAGACAATGAGTACATAGGTAGAAGGATGCTGAGGTTGGAGGCTGAGAGGAAGACCAAAAAGGAGATTTATGGATGTGGTGAAAGAGGACATGAAGTTAGTTGGTGTGAGGGTAGAGGATGCAGAGGATAGGACTAAATGGAGACAGATGATTCGCTGTGGTGACGCCTGAAGGGAAAAGCCAAAAGAGGAAGAAGAAGATTTATATCCTATTCATACATACATTGTGCAATACATATCCATGCAATATTTGTATTTATATTTTATGTAAACCTACTTTTTATATTTATATCATTACACTCAGCTTTGCTGTGCTGCGGGACGGCCTGTCTTTGTTTGTATTGTTTATGGGTTGCTGTCTGTCTGTCTGTTCTAGACCTGCAGGTGGAGCTGTACCCTGTCCGGGCTGGTAAATTGATGGCTGATTTGTGAGGCCTTTTAAAAAGGAGGCCTTCCTGTTTGCTGTCTCTCTCTCTGCTGCTCTGGCTATCCGTTGTCTGTGTGGCTGGCTGCCGCCTCGCTCCTTATTATTATTATTTTCTTTTACTTACATGCACTACAATTTTGCTTACGTATTACATTTATTGGTATGTCTTTATTTCATTTAATAAACATAGTTGTATATTGTAAAGTTGTAAAATCAGTGTGGTATCCCTTTTATGTCACCTCCACTACAAGCCAAGTGGGTCTGACAATATATATTTATTTGCTTGTTCTCAGTTATCTACCTCCACACCCCCAGTGCAATATCTGTCAGTGCAATAACTTAAGGAGTGCTACCCTATTGTACATATTCACTACACTGTAATTTTGCGTATTGTTTTTGCACTGTTTTTGCACTTGCAATGTATTGTCCATTGTGTAGATGTTGTCTTTCGTCTTTTGTTCTTATGTGGCATCTGTTGGTTTGTTCTAAACGCTTTCTCACTGTACATGTACAGTGACAATAAAGGTATCTTATCTAACTCTGGAAAAAGGTGCTGTCCATAAAGGTCGAATTGTGGTCTTTTACAGACAGCATTTAAAATTCAAGATTCTTTATTTGCTGCATAGTTATACAACATAGTACAACAGGGAGTGAAATGTATCCTGAACAGTCCCAAGACTGTGCAAATCAAAAGACAGAATTAAGAAATAGAAGTTAACAACAAGTTTAGGAAAGAGTAACAATAAAATGTATATAAAAGTACAGAAAAACATTCTCAAAGGATTTATACTATAGGATGTACTCTAAAGGTACATGTTATAGTAAGAAACTATGTATGTAAGATGCAATGTGCCTTGTAGAATGAACAAATCAGTGTAGAGTTCTTTAAAGGCAGTTAGGTGACATATAAGCCTAAGTGGACATCCACGCAAATCAAAATAGCAAGATGGTGACAGGTAGGATGAGTTTGTGAGGATATAAGCTCCTCTCAGCTACTTTGCATTCATTTGCAGCTTATTATTGCTAGTATTGTCACATATACATTGTCTAATTAGGTTTCATTACAAAATTTCCCTCTTGAAAGAGAAATGACAAAACCCACTGTTGCAATCAAGATAGCTCATAGAATGTTTTGCTAGCTGAGACAGCTGAGACACTTTCTTAGATATTAAGTGAAAGTGAGTAATTATTTGTCATAGTAACACACCACAGCACGCAGTTCACCATAATGAAATGTGACCTCTGGAGCTGACCCATCCGTGAAGGAGCAGTGGGCAGCTTACATGGGCAGCAACCGGGGAGCAGTGCAGTGGCGTAACGGTAGGGTTCGCCCCCCCGATCAGAAGGTCGCAGGTTCGAATCCAGTGCTGGCAAAGTTACCACTGAAGTACTCATGAGCAAGGTACTGTCCCCAAGCACGGCTCCCTGGTTGCCTACTGCTCCTTCACGGTCGTTGTGGTGCACTGTGTGCTGTGCTGTGGTGCGTTCACAATGACAAATAATCACTCACTTTCACTTGGGGACGGTACCTTGCTCATGAATACCTCTACCAGTTCGGGATTTGAATCAGCAACCTTCCGATCACAGGTACCGTTACGCTACCAACTGCCCTACAATGTTAAAATCAATCACTGAAATTGCACTTTATTAACTGTTGCACTTGGAGAAAGGTAAAAACTCAGCTCTCCTGATTTAATTGATGAACTTGATCTGCATACTCATAATGGCAATTTTCATTTGTCCCATAAAAATGCTGGACTGACATTATGTGACAGCATCTTAATCATAATGATTGTAAGTAAGGGTAATTTATGCCATTTGAAAGCAGACAGCAGAGGATAAATCAGCCTCATAGTCACATATACCCCTTCGAACACTGATGAAGTGAAGGATGTAGAAGCAGCAGGCACCTTTTGAATTAGAGAAGCAGATATTTTACAACACAAGCACCCATAGTATAGCCAGCAAGATGCTCCACTACAGAGCATTGAGGACTTTGAAGGTCTTTGTCATGAGTGACTCAGAGTTTCTGGGAAATGATGGAAATGGTAAAGGAGCTAGAACCTGCAGCTACTGTATAGTTTGTGCTATGCCTGCTCAATATATCCCACTGTCACTGGAATAAGGCTATGCTCCCAAATTAGAAGAAACAAAAGAGCATAGTACAAACTACAGCTACAAGTTCCAGATGCAGTGACTACAATATAAAATGTTAATCCTATAGGTGCATATATACCCGGGCAAAAAAAAAAATGAGGCAAGCAGAGTTTATCACATGTCTATACTTTTTATTTGAACAAGTACAAGTGCACAAGCAGTAAGCAAATGTGTAACCTAATATTACAGTGCAGTGAAAAAGTATTTGGCCATTCCTGATTTCTTATTTTTTTTGCATGTTCGTCACACTTAAATGTTTCAGATTATCAGACTAATTTAAATATTAGACAAAGACAACACAAGTAAACACAAAATGCAGTTTTTAAGTGATGATTTTATTTATTAAGGAAAAAAAACCTATCCAAACCTACATGGCCCTGTATGAAAAAGTAATTGCTCCCTAAACCTAATAACTGGTTGGGCCACCTTTAGCAGCAACAACTGCAGTTAAGCGTTTGCGATAACTGGCAATGAGTCTTTCACAACTCTGTGGAGGAATTTTGGCCCTCTCTTCTTTGCAGAATTGTTTTAATTCAGCCATATTGGAGGGTTTCCGAGCATGAATCGCCTTTTTAAGGTCATGCCACTGCATCTCAATTGGACTCAGGTCCAGACTTTGACTAGACTACTCCACAATCTTCATTCTGTTTTTCTTCAGCCATTCAGAGGTGGACTTGCTGGTGTGTTGCTGCAGAACTCAAGTGCACTTCAGCTTGAGGTCACAAACTGATGGCTGCACATTCTTCTTCAGGATTTTTTTGGTAGAGAGCAGAATTCATGGTTCCGTCTGCCATGCAGACAATTTTTGCCCAGTCTCTTTCTTATGGTTGAGTCATGAACACTGACTTTAACTGAGGCAGGTGAGGCCTGCAGTTTTTAGATGTTGTTCTGGGTTCTTTTATGACCTCTTGGATGAGTCGTCACTGCGCTCTTGGGGTCATTTTTATAGGCCAGTCACTCCTAGGAAGGTCCATCAATGTTCCATGTTTTCTCCATTTGTGAATAATGGCCCTCACTGTGGTTCACTGGAGTCCCAAATGGCTTTGTAACCTTTTCCAGACCGATAGATGTCAATTACTTTGTTTCTCATCTGTTCCTGAATTTCTTTAGATCACAGCATGATGTCTTCCTTTTTTTGGGATCTTTTGGGCTACTTTTTAAGTGATCTCGTGATTGAACAGGTCTGGCAGTAATCAGACCTGGGTGTGGCTGGTGAAATTGCACTCAGATTTCCAAAAAAAAAAAGTGATTAACCACCGTTACTTTATGATTTTACAAGGGGGGGCAATTACTTTTTCACATAGGGCCATGTAGGTTTGGATAGTTTTTTTTCCTTAATAAATAAAATCATCACTTAAAAACTGCATTTTGTGTTTGCTTGTGTTGTCTTTGTCTAATATTTAAATTAGTTTGATAATCTGAAACTGAAATTCTTTTGATTCAAAAGCCATTAAAGTTTTCTACCCCTAACCAAATAAAGCACAAATGTCATGTGAAACAGGGCTAGCAACTAGCACATTAATTTTTAGTACTGCAACACTAACAAATGAGGATGCAGATAAGTGCTTTGGATTCACCTTCTTATCTACCTGTCCAACTGACATGTACAACAAGGTAGCAAATCTGTTTCACACAATATTAAGTTCAGCATACCACACAGGTATAAATACAGTATATGCAATAGCACTACACCCTAACAGAGGGGAGAGCAAGAGAGGAAATAAAATTGTGGGATAGGGGGAGTCTCTTGTCTCTTGTCTTTCAGGCAGGGGCCCACATTACACTTTCTGATGCTGTCTGTCCCAGCTGATGATCAACAATCTTGAACCCTACGCAATTCCAACTTGTGCAGTTTCAGTTACCTGCACAGCACAATGGATCGGTTTTCACACTGCCTTCCATGAGGAACAGCCCTTCAAGTCTTTGATGAGGCACTATCCACATAATGGCTGACACAACACATCCACAGAAACTCATTGCTATGCCTGCACCCACTGGCACACACTGCTCCTCTCTGCTGAGTGGGACAGAATCCATCCTAACCCCAATAGTTAAGACTCAATATACACTGCACACTATGAAGCCTAACCTGTTGTGAGTGTGGCAATGATGAAAGTGATAAAGAACCAGTGTGAAACATTCAGCTGAGACACCACGAATGCTGTTGGCTTGGAAACCATGGCTCTTCGGTAGCATAGGGAATAACAGCAATCCAGACTAGTGCTTCATAGACCACCACATGCTAGAACAAAGAGTCATTGAAAGAATGATCAGGACCCATACTGTCAGAGCTACAGTTGAAAGCAGAAAACAAACAAACAAGGACCCATACTGCTGCCCTCGATCAACGATGCTCTGGATAATGTTACAGGCTTCTACTGGAATGTCACATTTTACACAGCTGTGCCACAAGGCTTGGTGTGTTAGCAGATTTGATAAATTAGTTATTATATGGAAATTTCCATATAATTTGGAAAGTGCATTGGGGGAATACTTCACACAGCAGACAAGTACAAAGACATGACATGCATATTTTGGTGTCTAAGTTCATTTCCAACTTTACACTCTTCAAAAGACATGTAACTCACATAGTACACACATGGTCATTTAAACTTAGTCTCTGGTACTTGCAAATGAAATGCCAAGTAAAACCAATACCAAACTTTCTCTGAGAACAGTGTCTTAGTGGCAGTTCAGGAACAAAGTGGCACAAGTTCAGTCAGCTGTGGTGGCATACACTCTAGAACTGAGAAAACAGACAAACATTCATGTTAAGGTGAGAATGAACAGGCTAAAATGACTAAAATAATACAAAACCCAGTTGTGAGGAATCAAGTTGAAACCCATGAGTGAATCAGATGTGACCGTTATGTCATAACTAGAACCGGGGATAGGCATTAACCCAAAATCCCAACAGGGCGTGTGAGAAAGGTAAAAAGCAAATCCAATCTCTGTGACCAGGAACAGAGAGGTGGGGCTGAAGCATCATGAATGATACATAACTCCCCCTCCAGGACTGGCACCCAAAGGGACACAAGGACATCCTGTGGGTGCTGACACTCATGCCTGAGAGTGCCAACCACCTCCAGGTCTCCTAGCTCAACTGGGTGGATGGCCCCTAGAGTGAGGCATGGGCCGATTTGGCCGGGACTTATGAAACATCCTAGGCTGGAACCCAATGCAACTCCTGAGGACCGTACCCCTCCAAATCTACCAGATACTGGAGACAGCTTTGATGGACCTCAAGTCAAGCAGCTGCCAGACCCTCTAAGCAGGTGCACCGTTCACCTTGATTGCTGCAGCGAGCACTTGTGTGCACTGGCGCTGGTGCCCTGATCCAGCAATCCCTGGGACACCAGCCTGAGGAGAGGCACAGGTGAGATGCGTGTAAGGGAGGAAATGAAGCTTATATGAGAAACCTGTGCTAAAATAATGAAGGGGCCAATGAAACAAGGGGACAGCTTATGACACAGGACACCAAGGCACAGATTCTGTGTGGATAAGCAAACCAAAGCTAGTAGTAGTATATTTTACATTTTCAAAAAAGATCGGAATAGAACGTATTCATGATTGGAAGTCACTGGTGTGTCATGAAGTGTCTCATTCACTAATAGTAGCTACAAAAAGTCGGAAAACAGTGGAGAAACCCCATTGCTTAAATAGATAAAGAAACCAAAACTCCGTAGCTGAAGATTCAGGACAGTGGCTCCGGTGTCGCAAGTGCTGCGAGAGGTTATGCTCCGTTAAAAATAAATAAATAACAGCAGTTTTGGAGTCTGTTTTCTTGCTGTTAACAGAGGAATGTTAAGGCAATGAGAAGCTGCTCTAAATTTCCCGCATTTTGGGTCAGGATCATGGGAAAAATCCCTTATTTTCAATGTTGAAAATTGACAGGTATGGCCTAAGTGCATGCCTAAAGTAGACTAGAGCATCACTCTTTATATGCAACAGTCTGCAGTATTCAGTCTGCTTTAAAATGAGTTTAGGCTATTTGTAAACATAGGTTATATGAACAGTCCATAAAGCCATATTTTACAGGACATAGCCCCTTCGATGAAAATGGCAGGTGTGTGCTTTTCTGTGGTTTGCCATTAAAAAATAGTCTATGGAAACAATAGCAAAAAAGTGCTATCACGCCACCATTTAGAAGCTAGCCATAACGCTAACATTAGATCGCTCCAGCACACATCCTCATTGCCTGGTGCAACAACCACCACCACGGAGGTTTGTGCTTCTATGGCTGTCCGCGTTTGCTTGCAGAAAGTGCGCATATGCTCATTTATAGCTGAGCATAACCTATCGCTGACCATATCTCAACCCCTTGTTAATCTAATTAAATTTATTTCAGAAGACCAGTGCGCCCTTTCCAGACTGTCATTATCAAATGCACATGCATCATATGTGTGTACACATAGTATTGCAGCACAATGCAAAAAAGAATTGTCAGACAAACTTCAACACAAAATGTTTTCTTTGAATGCTGATGAAGCAACAGATGTAAATATGGACAGGATTTTAAATGTCCTTGTTCATTTTTTCGACGAAGACATGGGGAAAGTGGTAAACCAGCATCTTGGCTCAAGGAAGGTCAACTCTGCAGATGCGTCAACAATCACAAATACAATGGCAGACATCCTCCAGTCCTACAACCTGAACTGGAATCAGGTTGTGTCTCTCCTGCTGGACAACTGCAGTATCATGAGAGGGACATGGTGCACATGGTTTCAAATGTTCTTTTAAGTCCTTTAAGGACTTTGTTGAAGATTTCTGCAGAGATGTATATTATGACGTTGTAATTTCCCAAGCTAAAGGAAATTTTTGCAGAATTTCAATCTTTACTACACATGGAGAAGAAGAGCCTGATCCACCCCATCAGGGGCAGGTTCTTCAAATGATTGATGTATCCAACAGAGTACGGGAGCTTCTTGATCCACTTATTGTGCACTATTTCAGCTTCCTGTCACCCCATGACCAGCGCAAATACAGGTGAGATGACAACAGTACTCTTTCCCTTTCATAATTTTTTCTATAAATTTTGTGAAATTAAATAATGATAAATAATAAAAAAAAATATCTGTGAATGAAGATACAATGTGAATTGTGAATAAAGATACAATGAATAAAAATGAATAAAGATGCAAAATATATATATACAGATGGCTGCTGAACCAGGTTCTGCAAAAGCATGGGGTCACATCTGATGAAAAAGCAAGAGTAAAGGGCCAAACAGACAAGAATCTCTGTACTTTTCAACAAGCTCAACAAGCTCACAGCCATGATTGACTTATACAGTGGAATGTTAAAAAATATGTTTTGCATAAAAAGTACTGTAAAATAATTCTTTTATTGTCTTTGTTGTCTACATTTCAAGTTAAACAGGATTTAATCAAAAGTATGTTTATGAATTAGTGTTGAGTGTTTTACTTAGTTAATAACAAAAAAGTGTTATTGAAATTATGTTGCAATTATGTAGTTCATTATCATAGGAAACTCATTCTTTGTGAATTAAAAAGGTTTTAAAATACTTTCAGGAGTAAGTCACAATGTAAGTGCATCGAAAAGAATGTTATTTTTCAGACTTTGTAAATTTTTTTGCAGGTATACTCCCACCCTTCCAGATCTTCCTTAAGAGACTGCAGCATGAGAAGCCTATGCTCCATGTTCTCCATGTTGAGATGGCGCTGCTAGTGAGAAACCTTCTCTCGAAGTTTAAGAAGCCTGATGCCATCCCCTTAGATGTGAAAGGCTTATTGAAGCTGGATGAAGGCAGCGACATTCCTGCTGGAAAACCTGCCCTTGGGTAATGAAATCATATCCTCCTTGTCTGCACTGTCACCATCTTTAATGCAGGATCATATTCAAGCTGCATTTAGCACTTTGGCCAAGTTCCTGCCAAATGCCATTACCTCTGATGAACCGGGCCAGCTGGATGAAGAGGTGAGGGTATACCAGGTTGACCTATATCTGGGAGTCAAGGCCAAAGGTATTAATGTTGACTGGTGGAGGGAAGTATTTTCAATGAAGACAGCAGAAGGGGAAATCAGATTTTCTGTCTCAGGGAAATTGGTTAGGGCACTGTTGTCAGTGTTCACTGGCCCTCTTGTTGAAGGCTCTTTCAACATCATGGATGATATGATTGAAAAAGATAGGGTCAAGCTAACTATTGAAACCTATGAAGGCTTTGTGGTGATAAAGTCACACCTGAAGGCAGCAGGGGAGACTGCCTCAACAATGAAAATCAGTGCTCCATTGAGGAGTTCGTGTTTGTCTTCTTATGGCAGATACAAAAGTTATCTGAAGAAAAAGAAGGACAAAATATGTCACGAGTTGGAACTAATAATTCAGGAAGCTGCAAAGGTTCTGGCAGCAGTAAAAGTGAGAGAGGTGAAAAAAGCTTTCACCACTTCATCCACATCCACTGGTGCCAAACACTCCTCCTCTACAGCCTCCTCATACGGCTCAAGAAGAGTCACATGTGCAACCAAGTACTCAGACTCTTCTTCCACTTTAACCAGAAGAGCCTCTCCTGCAGGCCACCCTCTTTCATCCTCCTCCTCCACACAAGCCAAATCTGCAGGAATAGGCAGACCTACAGGTAACCCCCTCTCTTCTTCCAGTGTAAAGGGTACACCTGCAAAACCCTCCTCCTCATCATCCTTTCCTTGTTTCCTTGTTTTATTTCAACAGATTTTCTTATTTTTTTCTGTTCAATTGTTGTGCCTCTTTTGAAAGCATGGTTCTAGTTCAACTGCACTTGCACTTTTTTTCTTATCCACTGTTGTGTATTACTAAAGCATTGCTGTTGAAATAAATTTGCACTGAAAATTTAAATTTGCATGGCCGAGGTGGTATGGGCCCACAACACAGAGCATTTGGTTTAAACAAAATAAAAATTTCAGTCAGATGATTTTTTTTTTTTTTTTTTGCTTTAATCCATGTATTCAGCAGTTCATGTTCATGGGCAGACGTGTTCCCCATCCACACTGTGGTGCTTCCAGTCAGGATGTTTTCAATAGTGCAGTGGTAGAAGCTCACTCCAAAACTCTTAGCCTCCTCAGGAAGCCAAGTCCCTGTTGGCCTTTTTGAGAGTGTTGGTGGAATTTAGAGAGCATGAGAGAGAGAGTCAGTGATCTGTACACCCAGAAACAAAAAGTTGTTGGCTCTGTCCATGGGAGATCCATTGATATAGAGAGGATTGTGATTGCCATGGTCCTTCCTGAAGTCAATAATGATTTCCTTTGTTGTGTTGATGTTGCACTCTAAAACAAAAAAAATGTTAGTGGCAATACAATTTGTATAATGGTTTGGAAAATGTTGTACTGTTCCTTTAAGAGAGTGTGTTGACGTCTGAGGAGGAGGGAGTGAGCGAGAGAGAGAGAGAGAGAGAGAGAGGGGAGGAGCGTGTATGCTGGAGAAAGAACGTGAGCGAAGTTGCAGATACTGTTTTGTAAAAGAAAAAACCTTGATTATAGAAAGAAATTAGGAGGACAATTCCGTTGTTCATGGAAGTCAATTCGGGGGTGCAACATAATTTTGGTGTTTCTGCCCGGTTATAAACAATAATATAACCGAAAAACGGACTAAAAGAGCTTGACGAAAAAAGCGGAATTTTCCAGTTCGGCAGAGGATATTAGCACAGAGACGCTTTGCAACGATGGACAGAAGCAAGATTTAACTGACATCTTGATAAGCTTTTCTATTGTGATACATTGCCGAAACATCTACAGAGAAGATAAAATGGCGTCTGAATGGGAATCACTTTTAAGTGAGATTGAAAGTAAACTGATAACTTTATCAGTGGAAGATTTAACAGAGTTGTGTGAAGAAATTGAATTGGAAGTGGATGACACTGTAAAAAGAAATGCTCACCTGTTGAGAAGAGCAATAATAAGCCACTTAGAAGGGGAGGATGTCACTGATTTGGAAGATGAGGGATTATCTGTTCTTTTGGCTATAACTGAACAAATTGAAAAAATGAAGAAAAAAAAGGAACCTCAAAATGAAGCTGGAAAAATGTTAAAACATGACAATATACCTCCTTTGTATCGCAAAGAACTTAAAATTAAGGGTCGTATTGGAGAAGATGGCCAATCAGATACCATTGGTTTCAGCTGCTTAGAGAGACAAATCAACAGAGCTGCAGAAAAGGGTTATGAAGAGAGTGAAATTGTGGATGCAGTTATTCAGGCAATAACCCCCAGTGTTAAACTGAAGAGTTACCTGGAAAGCAGATGTGATTTGACATTGTCTTCTCTAAAACAAATAATGAAAACACACTACCAGGAAAAAGATGCAACAGAGTTGTATCATGCACTGACCCGTGCAGCTCAAGAGCCTAAAGAAACCCCAATACAATTCCTGGTGGGTGCAATGGATCTTCGGCAAAAAGTAACATTTGCTTCAGAAAATGCAGAAAATGGACTGAAGTATAACACAGAGCTGATTCAAAGACAGTTTTTGCAAACAGTGATGACAGGTGTTCAAGATGATGCAATCCATTCAGATCTTAAGCCTTATCTGATCCAAAAGTTAGTGATGAGAATTTATTAGAAACAATGACTATGTTTTACAGCCTGGAAATAGAAAGGAAAAACAAGCTGTCTGCCACAAGAAAAAAAGAGGTTAAAGTAGCTGCAGTGAATGAAGATGTAGACAACACCAATCAAGCCAGGGGTTAAAAAAATAAAACCTCAAACATCAAAGCCAAACATGCTTGTTGAAAAAATGGAGGCTGGCAACAAAGCAGTATGTGATGCTATTCAAAACATCTCAACCCAGTTCGCAAAGCTCTGCCATGTCAATAGCACAGAGAATCCTGGCAAAAGTACCAAGCCGCAGTCCAACCACAGCACTGAGTCCAACGTGAGCGCAGACAGTGTCAACAGTGTAAAGAGTCCAACCTCGAAGGCCGGTGTACACACTGTTTTAAATGTGGCAGTTCAGAACACTGGGCAGTAGGATGTCACAAAGGAAGAGGAAATACAGTAACAATAAACAAGGTCGAAGTCACACTCTAAGACACCAGTTCAGCTGTAAGGGGGCAGATAACACTTTCTGGAAAACAAGTGAAAACTGCCAAATTGGTAGGACCCAGATGTACTGTCCAGTGTTGGCTAGGAGGAGTTAAAACTCATGTGTTATGGGACACAGGCTCACAAGTGTCACTCATTGGGCTAAATTGGAAGCAGAGCCACTTACCTGACATTGAGATAAGGCCGGTGAGGGAACTTGTGGATGAGGGAGGACTGAGTCTAACAGCAGCCAATGGTACGAACATGCCCTATGAGGGATGGATAGAAGTTGGATTTAGTATTGCTGACAATGAAAGCAAACCCTCGACAGTTCCAATTATAGTACGCACTAGCCCCTTGGAGAGGCCGATAATAGGTTTCAATGTGATTGAGGAGCTGGTTCGGGGTGGTCCAGGAGCTGAGAAGGGAGTGTCTTTAAGTGAGTTGGTACGTAAGTTCAGCTTTTGACATTGGACCTAAGAAAGTCAGATCAGTATACACAGTTCTAAAAAAGCCCAAGTTTCACACTACCAGTCTCCTAGCCCGTGTAGGGCGACAAGACCTCATTGTCCCTAAGTATGGCATGACAAAAGTGAGCTGTGCAAGAATAAACAACAAACTGCCTAGAGAAGCTTATGTAATGCTGGATCCAAATGAGAGTTCACCATGACCAGTTGGGTTAGAAGTTCCAGAACAAATTGTGCAGCTTCCTGATAAAGACAATGCTGTTCTAGCTGTAATAGTGGAAAACCCTACTGAAAATGATATTACTCTTCGCAACAGGACTGTTCTTGGCTGGTTATGTACAGTGGAAGCCATCCACCCATATGTACCCAGACCTAAACAGGGGCAGCAAAGACATGAAGTAACAGAAAAAGGTAATGATAAATGTACAGGAGAAAACTCAAACCATTGGGATCCACCAGTGGACCTCAGTCACTTGCCAGTCGAACAGCAGGAGAAGGTTTGTGTAATGCTGTGAGAAGAATGTGATGTATTTGCAAAAGATGAGTGGGACACTGGATGTATTCCTGACTTGCAATTGGAGATTCATCTGAAAGAAACCATAGCAGCAAACGTCTCCTCAGGGAATGGCCATGTTTGCATGTGGGACAAGATGGAATCCTGCGACCAAAAAAATCATCAAGGTCACAGTTAGTTGTGCCTGAGGGTTTAAAAAAATCATCTACCAGCAGCTCCATGAGGAGATGGGTCACTTAGGTGCAGACAGAGTGTTATCTTTTGCCAGAGAATGCTTCTTTTGGCCAAAGATGAGGGAAGAAATAGAACATCATGTTACACAAGTCTGCCTAAAACAAAGAAAACCACATAGAATAACAAGAACTCCAATACAAAGCATCAAAACATCTGCTCCTTTTGAAAACGTCCTAGAAACCTAGACAAAGTAAGCGTGCTGAATACATCTTGGTAATCGTTGATCATTTTACAAAATTTGCTCAGGCTTATGCAACCTCAAATAAGTCAGGAAAAACTGCAGCCCATCAAATCTTTGATGATTTTATACCCCGCTTTGGGTACCCAGCAAAAATTCATCATGATCAGGGTAGGAAATTTGAGAATGAGCTGTTCAGGAAATTGCAGAGTTACACTGGTGTAAAGCATTCAAAAACAACCCCCTACCATCCACAGTCAAACCCAGCTGAACGTTTTAACAGAACGTTATTGGGCATACTGCAAACGCTGGAAGAGACCCAAAAACCAAACTGGAAAGATCATCTCCATAAGGTAATACATGCATACAATTCAACACCTCATGAATCTACAGGTTTCTCCCCATTCTTTCTGCTTTTTGGACGAGAACCAACCCTGCCTATAGATCTGTTGCTTCCAAGGGAAAAAAATAAAACATTGCAGACCTGTGAAGGTTATGCTGACAGGTGCAGGACATCTATGCAGGAAGCATATCGGGTGGTGTCACAGAATCTAGAGAAAGAGGGCAGCAACTCTACAATAAAAAACATGGAGTTCAGTGCTTGTGCCTGGAGATCATGTCTTAGTCAGAAATGTAACAGAAAGAGGAGGACCTGGTAAGATTTGTGCATATTGGGAAAATAAAATCTTTGTGGTAAAAAGCAAAAAAGGAGGGGAAGACAGTCCTGTGTATGCCATAAAACTGCTTGATGGCAGTGGGAGAGAAAGTGTGCTACATAGGAACCTACTGTTGCCCTGCCCGTATCTGGCTGAGGAAGAGAAATCAGAAAGCAAGAAAGAAAAAAACAGAGAACCTGCAAAAACACAGAGAAAGAAACAATCAAAAGAGCCTGCTTACCTGGATAACTCTGATAGTTCCAGTGAGGAATCTGTGGACTCCTGGACTGAGAACTGGTCTGAATCCTCAAGCAGAACCCTTTGCACCAGCAGTAAGAAAACACCCTAGAGAGGTGACGGAAACCGTTAGAGTGTCTATTCTACGGCACGTCAAAATAGCTACACCCTTAGGGGCACCAGCAGTCGAGGTAAATTGTTTACCGGGAGCCAGAGCGCCGGACATCAGGGCCAATCTTAAGGTGCTGGCCAATAGTAGACGTAGATATTCCAAGATAGTCGTCCATGTTGGCGCCAATGATGTCAAGCTCAGACAGTCTGAAGTAACCAAAAGTAATTTTAAAGAGGTGTGTGGGCTAGCCAAAACAATGTCACAGGCAGTAATTCTCTCTGACCCCCTCCCAGCTAGACATAGCTCTGAGACCTACAGCAGGCTCTGGTCGCTGAACTGCTGGCTGTCAAAGTGGTGCTCTGAAAATAGCATAGGTTTTGTAGATAACTGGTCCACTTTTGAGGGAAAGCCTGGTCTTTTGAGCCTCATGGGAGGGTGCTGCCCGTATTTCAATGAACATAGCAGCTAGCCTTTATGGTGGTTCAGGTGTAGGTGGCCATTGACAAACCGGAGCCAAGGCCAGGCCGCAGGCAGAAAGGCTAAACCTGCGAGTTGCCTTGAGCCGCCACCTAGGTACCACCATACTGACATTGTCTCTGTGCCCCGAACCAAAAATAGTTCATGTAAAATGCAAAAGGCGTCCTTTTCCAATCTAATTTCTATTAAATTAGAGCAGCCAATGGAGAATATCTGTAGCACTAAGCTGAAAGTAGGACTAGTAAATATTAGATCATTAACTACTTATTATTAGTGAAATGATTTCAGACCATACCCTAAACACGCTCTGTTTAACTGAGACATGGGTAAGACCCAACGAGTATTAAGCCTTAAATGATGCAACGCCTCCAGGATATAGTTATGAGCATAAACCCTGACTCAGTGGTAAAGAGGGAGGTGTTGCAAACATCTTCGAAAGATCTCTTTCAATAACACAGAAGTCAGGACCTAAATTTAAATCATTTGAATTATTATTCCTTAGAATTGCACATATCTGCAAAACCTAATTCTTCGTCGCTCCCTCTCATTACGATTTACCGTCCACCAGGTCCTTATTCTGAATTCCTCACTGAATTTGCAGAATTTCTGTCAGACCTGGTTATTTCAAATGAAAGAGCAATAATTGTGGGGGACTTTAATATTCATGTAGATGATGAACAAGATTCTCTGACAGCATATTTTACTAATTTACTAGATTCCATGGGCATTGTTCAAAATGCAATTGGGCCCACTCACAACTGCGGTCATACCCTTGATTTAATCCTATCATTTGGTCTTAATGTAGATAATGTAACAGTACTGCCGCAGACGAGTATTACTTCTGACCACCATCTCATTACATTTGATTTTCACTTTAGTCAAAACACAAATACTACAACTCACTACTGCTCCAAGCGTACAATCACTTCAGATACAGCTAGTAACTTTATTGATAATCTCCCCAATCTGTTGTTCCTGACAGTGGAAATGTCTAATCTTGCTGAACTTGAGAGTAATACGGATTATCTAACATCTACACTTCGTTCCACCTTAGATAAAATTGCTCCGTTAAAAATTAAAAAGATCAGAAAAAACAAAACATCCCTTTGGTATAATGACCACCTACGTAGCTTAAAACAAGGGACACGGAAACTATAACGTAAGTGGCGGCAAACTAGATTAGTGGTATTTGAAAAGACGCTATGGGAAGCTATAAAAAGGCTCTTAGAGCTGCAAAATCAGAATACCTATCATTGCTAATTGAAAATAACAAAAATAATCCTAGGTTTCTATTTAACATGGTATCCAAGCTGACTGATAGCCAGACTACTACTTAAACTGTACCAACATTGTTTTTAGTGGTGAATTTATGAGCTTTTTTGACCAAAAAAATTGTTTAATTAGAGAGAATATTCTAAAATCTCAAGTAACAACAGTGGCTGGCCTTGACAAGACAAGTACTAATACTACAGCCATCTTATTTGAATCATTTACTCCGGTTGACCAGTCAGATCTAATGTCTTAGACCCTGTTCCAACTAGGTTACTCAAAGAGATGATTCCAGTAGTGATTAAACCTCTACTAGCAATAGTTAACTCTTCTATTAGCATTGGTTACTTACCCAAATCTCTTAAATTAGCAGTGATTAAACCTTTGCTGAAGAAGCCTAATTTGGATCCCCTGGTAATGTTAAACTATAGACCAATATCTAACCTCCCATTTATCTCCAAAATAATAGAAAAAAGTTGTTGCCAGTCAACTAACCTCGTTCTTGCAGGAAAACCAGATTTATGAAATCTTTCAGTGTGGATTTAGGGCCAACCATAGCTGCTTGATCTTAGTCCTGCTTTTGATACCGTTGATCATGCCATTCTCCTAGATAGACTTGAACATGTTGTTGGTATCAGGGGAGTGGCCCTCTCTTGGTTCAGATCCTACTTTTCAGACCGCTATCAGTATGTGAATATAAATGGTGATTCCTCAGAGCACATCAGGGTGAAATATGGAGTACCACAAGGATCAGTTTTAGGTCCCTTGCTGTTTTCACTGTACATGCTACCTTTAGGCTCAGTCATTCGTAAGCATGGAATTAGTTTTCATTGTTTTGCGGACGATACACAGTTATATATATCGGCTAAACTGGAAGACAGACAGCAACTTCAGAAAATGGAAGAATGCTTAATTGACATAAAAAAGTGGATGTCAGACAACTTCCTCCAGCTAAATCTCGACAAGACTGAGGTCCTTCTTACTGGCACTAACGCCACCAGAAGTCAGCTATCTGACATCATGGTCAGTCTTAATGGATTATCCATTGTACCAAGCACTGTTGTTAAAAACCTTGGTGTTACTTTAGACTCCAATCTTTTATTTGATATATATGCTTCTAACATTAGTCGCACTGCCTTCTTTCAACTCTGTAATATTGCCAAACTAAGAAACGTGCTATCTTTTCAAGATGCAGAGAAACTGGTTCATGCATTTATTACCTACAGGCTGGATTACTGTAATGTCTTATTCTCCGGTTGTCCAAATGGGTCCAGCTAGTCCAGAATGCAGCAGCCAGAGTCCTCATTAAAACTAAAAAATATGATCATATCACTCCATTCTATCCTCACTCCACAGGCTACCAGTAAAATTTCGCATTGACTATAAAGTACTCCTCTTGACCTATAAAACTCTAAATGGTCTTGCACTGCAGTATGTGAATGACCTCATTTGCAATTACAATACAACGCGTACGCTTCGATTGCAAGACGCAGGTCTCTTAGTAATACCCAGAATAAAGAACATTACCATGGGGGGAAGAGCATTTGCTCATAAAGCACCACAACTGTGGAATAAACTTCCTACTAATGTTCGGAGCTCAGAAACAATCTCTGCTTTTAAGTCAAGGCTTAAGACTTACCTGTTTAGTCAGTCTTTTGGATATTAAAGTACCTTTTTCTCAGTTAAAGGCGAGATCTGGGAGTTCATGGTCATTTGAGATTAAAGGTGAAAGGGGGGATTGGTGCTGTCATCCTACCACTCTGCTGATTGCTCAAGTTTGCAGACGGTGGTTTGGTGTGATGCCGATACCCCTGGAAGCCCTCTTGTCTGTGATACCTTTCACCTCTCCCTTCTTAGCTAGGCTGCCATAGTTACTCTAGCATTGCCGGAGGTTAGGTTAGGGCACTTAACTCTCTTCTCTCTCTTCGTCTTTTTCCGAGCTGTTCCCGAGCTGATCCCGAGATGACGCTTGGCTGACTGAACCCTCACTGGAACTCTATGGAGTTGCCCCGAGCTGACGCTGACCATCTCAAACCTACCAAGCTGACGCTGACCAACTGAACTCACCAGGAATCCCTGGAGACGTCCTGAGTTGAAGCTTGATTTTGTCAACCCTCCCGAGCTGATCCTGACCGACTGAACCCGCACCAGGACTCCATGGAGACATCATCGTGAAACCAACTGGGACTGGATCCTATGGACATCTGCTGACGTAGCAGCACAATAGGCCTGGCCTACAATATGGAAATAAAACAGTAGTACTGTTAATGACCCAGAATGGAAGAACTTCTTAATACCCCTTGGCCTTAATTAACAATTTTAACAATTATTTATACTGCTAAGGTGGTGCATCTAAATCTGACAAGTGTAGATACCAGGCAGCACTGACAATGCCTGAGAGACTATTGCATACATTGTAAATCAGCAGTGCTGTAGTCTAGTTAGCTGTAGTGGGTATTACAGTCTTCGTCATCATGACGTGACGAATGTTTAGGCAGCTCAAAATCCCAGACAATTCTAAAACCTCGGCCGGATGCAATTTCCAGGTCTCAAAAAGAGTGTGCAAAGGGATAGGCATAGCAGACTATGCCTCATTCCTTTGTCACTGACGCGCACCATCACTGGGAATGAGAATACATCTGTGTGCCAACTGTGGCAGGCGTGCTTAGGGTTGCTGACCCGTGTAGCATCATTTTAACGATCATTTTGCGACTGACAAAAGTGGGGGGTATGGAATCGCGCTTCAGCAAAAGTGGGCCCCCCTGTGTGTTACGTCCCTGGGTTCCTCTCAAGGTTTCTTCCTATTAGAGGGAGTTTTTCCTTGCCACTCTCGCCTCAGGCTTGCTTGTGGGGGGCTTGCTTGTATGGAGGATGACTAGGAGTCTCCAGTTTCCAGACTTAAGAGCTCAGCAAGCTGTGTGGCATTGCAGAAGGCAAGTTATGTACTCTGGTGCTTGTCCATTCAGAGCTCTGTAGGTGATTTTAAACTGAGAATAAACTGGTACTGACAGATGATAATAGGTAAAGATAATGCAGTTTGTAAAAGATAGGACTAATATGTACCAGTTTGAGTTAAACGTCTAGCAGCTGCATTTGTACTAACTGTAGCTGAAAAATGGGAGGATTTGCTCAGACCTCTGTTCAGAGCATTAAAGTACTTAGGGTGGGAAGAGGTCCATGTTGTATAGTAACGAAGTAATAATATTTCACTACTGTACTGAAGTATGTTTTGGGAGTATCTGTACTTGAGGTTTTTTTTTATTTTGTCAACTTTAACTTTTACTTCACAACATTTCCTAATTTAATTGCATACTTTTACTTTTGCATACATTTTCAGCGCAGAGTATCATTACTCACTACAAAAATCAAATTAGATTTGGTGTTTCCTCCACCGCTCTTAGTTTAGGTGACCGTCAACTGAGTGCACTAAAGGTTAATAATGAGATTAATGCAGATCTGAAGGGAAAAAAAGGGGGGCAGCCAAAGTTCTGGAAAGGCTGTCTTTTTCTTTGGTTTAATTATGATTTAATGATTCTTCCTAAAAATGAGCATAAACATTATGGTTTCGGCAGTTCGCTTAAACATTGACGGCTGTGGAGTAGCCTACAGGCTGCAAGCTATTTCCCGACGCTTGTTTAAGATGCTAAACTTCATAGTAAGGAGAAAATACTGTAATTCCCCAGCATTTAGTGCCACATCAGTCTCAAAGGCTTTTAATCTCCCAAAACAAAAACCTGCAAAAGGGTGAATGGCATGGGCTGAAGAAATTAAAGCATGTACAAGCATTTTCAATCCTGATTTTGAACCAACTGTCCCAAGTTTATAGTAGAGTGTGCTATTCATCTCTGACAGATTGTGACAGACCAGATTGGACCATTTATTAATTTGATTGGGTTTAAATGAAATATACAGTACAGCTGTGATACGAAATGCACTTAATGCATGAAATGCACCCAGCACCCAGCAGGGGAAGAACATCTAAAGAGAATAGGACTGCTGCACGAACTGAGCTCAGCAGGCCCCAACTGTCAGAGAAGCAGATACAGATGTAAAATCTGCAAATCATCCAAAACCCCTATTAGTTAGAAAAGAGGAGAATGAGTCCAAGGTGGCTCCAAAAACCCATACACACTGCTATAACCCGTTAATTAAAATCTGATGGTCAAAAGCTGCAGCATGGTCCAGCATTATTAGCACCTGCATCGGCAGATTAAATGGTCTAACAACTTTTAGGAATGCTGTTTGGGTTTGAGAGCTGTTTCTGAAAACTGGACTGAAATGGATCAAGGAACTGCTGCGCCTCTAGAAAGGCACCAAGCTATTTCAGTCTTCTTCAGTTTGGTCTTGTGTGCACATCATCAACACTAAAACACTAAAAAGCTAGTAAGAGAACAACAATGACTTTGCATGCCTTTTACATTTGAATCACCAAAGTACAATCACATGACTTCCTGTCTTAGAGATGTGCCCTTTATTTCCAATCAAACATAGTGCCACACAAATTTCAAACAATGTTTAAATACATAACCTACAAAAATATCACAATCACAAAAATGGTTCTAACATTAGCTGCAATTTCACCTTTATTATATATTATTCTGCTGGTGCATTTTCAAAATACCTTCTGTCCCTGATAGTGATAGTGTCCCCTACAAAATAGCAGCAAAATAACATTTAGGGTGCTTTTTGGTGAAAGTGCAATCATTTCAGTTACCTTATTATACCTTACCTTATCTCTTTTTCTCTTTCTGGTCTGACTCTCAATCAGTACAAATACGCATGGAAAGACATTTTTCCTTTTTTACTGGTGGAAACACTGACAAATATTCTTTCTTTTGGACTGAGCTGAACATGTTATTTGTATTACCTATAGAGGAATGCATATTTATTGTGCTTTTTGCCCTCAAAATTGAAGATTTTTATTTACATTTTATTTACATTTTCTGTGGGTTGAACTATGAATTGTTTGTCCAACTGTCTACAGGAACATTATAATAGAATAACATTTCAAATGGGGAAATTCATAATATTTAAGCTTTATGTATCAGTACACTAGGGTAGTGTCACTGCAATTGCCTGATATGTTTAAAGTTCATTTTATGTACAGTATGTTTACAAATATCTTAATTTGTTTTTGGTATATTTTTGCAAATTGTATTAATTTAGGTTCAAATGTCTCTCAACTATCTATTTGCATAACTTAATTCTTCAGAACAAACCAGGGTGCATTTAACTTTGTCATACTTCTATAAGTGTATATGTAACAAATAAAATATCTAAAATTTTGATTGTTGTTTTAATCTCAAGATGAGCAGCACAGTGCATAACAATATTAATAGCAGTGACGCTATGTTAGAAAACAAAAAATTATATTCATTGATTTACCAATAAATAAATGAATCATGCAAAGCAGTATTAGCTCTGATGAACCAGTATGTCTTTGTGTTGGTAATTGCCTTAATTGATCTTTTCTTTACTGAACAAGCCAGGCTCAGATTGCATTAAACATAATGAGTTTTTAATGTGAGGTCAAGAACAGGGCGGGGTCCTACCTTGTCATTACAATGTGGTAGAGTGTGTTTTTCCCTCCCTTCTAGGTGCAGCCACTTTCACCACAAAATTAACAGAAAAACATTATGGGACAGCCAGCGCAATTTCTTGACTTCTGAAAAAAGTAACTTCTGAAAAAAACTACAGTTATCCACAGACTACTTCACTTTAATTCACTTCACTTTCTGTTTTTTGTGAAGAGTGACCTCTGCAACCCTCTAACAATCTAATACATGTATCGTGAATGACTGAAGTGAATAAAAAAAAGATTTAATCTGATGCTTTGGAGCTATAGCAATTGACATTCTCAGCTTAATAGAATAATTTCTCAATTTTAAAACAATGTACTTGTTCTGAATTTGTGTGCTGATATTTATTTCAATATCCTTCTCAAGACAGATATATTCTGATAACATATAATTCAAAATATATTCCTTTCTTATTTCTTTAATTCTACAGAATACAATGACTTCTATGAATTTATAGAGAATAAATTACACACGGGCGGCACGGTGGCGCAGTGGTTAGCACTGCCACCTCACAGCGAGAAGGTCCTGGGTTTGAACCCTGTGGATGGCCGTAGGGTCTTTCTGTGTGGAGTTTGCATGCTCTCCCCGTGTTCGTGTGGGTTTCCTCCGGGTACTCCGGTTTCCTCCCGCAGTCC
Source organism: Distichodus sexfasciatus (assembly GCA_032718565.1). Lineage (NCBI taxonomy): Eukaryota > Metazoa > Chordata > Actinopteri > Characiformes > Distichodontidae > Distichodus > Distichodus sexfasciatus. The sequence goes on along the minus strand of JAVGVS010000100.1, from coordinate 885,207 downwards.
TATGGCATGTGATATAGGTTAATTGGTGACTCTAAATTGGCCCCATAAGGTGTGAATGTGTGTGTGATTGTGTGAGTGTGCCCTGCGGTGTGTTGGCACCAGCCCAGAGTTGGTCCCTGCCTTGCGCCCGTTAGTTCCCGGGATAGGCTCCGGTCCCCTCGCGACCCCAGTTGGGATTAAGTGGTTCAGATGATAAATTACACACTTCAATTTCTTTGGTTGTTTGTATGCAATTAAAACATTATCAACCCTTAAATTTATGACATAATGTATTAAACATAAAAAACAGATATAATTATACATATAACATCGAGTTATTTAATTTTACTTACATCAGGTTGAAATATCTATATTGTTACAGGCATGTTTCGAAATATATTATTAACTTTTCATCCAATAAAGTGAAATAATCTTTAGGCAATATGTACCCTTTTGAAAATGGTGCCCAAAATGTCACAGGAGCCTTTGCCCCTTTAACGCTAATGCAAAAAAGAACCCTGGGCCACGTAGGCAACATTTACAAAATATATCTTGCTTCAAATGTAAAAGCAAAATGTTATGAAAAACAAATACTCAGCATTATTCTGATTTTTTAAATATCAGAGATTTGACTTAAGATATACATCAGACGCATTTTCCAAGTCCAAGTTCATGAGCGACCCAGTCAAGTTTTGTGATATAAAAGATAATGTAACCTTTAAACTGATATTTACTCATTATGCCAGACAACAGAGCAATAAGATGACTGTTCCTTTGTCTGTCCTTGATAAATTTTCATTTCAAAAGACTTTGGTCATGATAGAGAGGAAAACAATTGTTGTTCTCCAGCTAATTAGCTTTCTCCCCCTCAGAGTAGTCCCTATTCTTAAAATGCTGTGGGGATCCAGATGTGTAACTAGGCTAATGACTGACTCACTAACAAAGAAAAATGGGAGTATGTTCCTGTGCAGCAGTGGAAGTCACCTTCTGCCAATGGCTGTCTGTTTCATCCTGCCAAGCTAATCACCCCCAGCACATTGGTAAGTGTACCCTTACTTCCATTTAGTGACATTAAACCAAAAAGATGTTTGTTGTAGTCTTGATGCAGTGCTAGACAATGTTGTGCTGAATGTGCCCACAATTGGGCTTTTAAATAGAAAAGAAATGAGGAAATAGACAACATTGTTAGAGTTAGACTGCATGGGACATTTACCTCACAAGTATCAAATCCAAGTAAACATACAAAATAGCAATAATATAATGCTCTCTCTCTTACCCCTGTCCATGCAGTGTGAGAAGCATGTTAGAAGTGAAGTGTTCTGTGCAGCAACAGCATTACCTGTCTGCATTTTGAGGTGGACTAAAGCTGACAGAGACCACAAGAGACATTTCACTTGACATCAAGATTCAAGATTCTTTATTTGTTACATGCAAATTATACAGGTACAACATGCAGTGAAATGTATCCTGATCCGCGCTTTCCACAGAACTGAAAGAAAAACAGGACATGCCATGAGTCTTCCGCTAGTATACAGAGCCATTTTGATAGTGCTCTCTCTCTCTCTGTCTTTCTCTCTCTCTCTCTCTCTCAAATACACACACTGGAAGAATAATTAAATTCTAACTGTGCCGTTGCTGTTTGAATCAGTACCAGTAACATCTCTTTTTCAGAATGTACCCACCACTTGTGCATAAGTGCTTATGTAAAAACTCTGGCCAATTCTGTACTAACATTCCAGCTCATAAATGCCAAAAATGACAAAAACTATATTATTTGTACTAGGTAGAACAATACTTATCTAAATTTAAATTAAAAAGTTGCACTCTGAGAGCAGGGTTTTTATTATCTACCAGTCTTCTTCAGACACTCATTGAGCCTCAACCAAATCACTATTATTCAACACTCTTGTAATAGCAAAAAATAGAGACAAAGAGAGATAGAGATATTCGATTGGATTGAATGGGTTGCTCAACAGGCAAATTCCCATTGCAAATTAAAATAATGACCTATGAAACAATTTTGTATAGCTTAATCAAATGTATTGTGTAAATGATCTTATAAATAAAGACAATGAGCATAACATAAACAACTACATAAACTCAGCTACATAAACTCAACTAAAATTTTATACACTTATAATTATGGGCCCAGCCCACTCCGATCCAGATCGCCTGAATTCTCACCTAAGTTTCTGTTTCACCTTTCTCACTCTTAAGGTTGGGATTTTGGTCTAATGACTATCACCTGTGTCTTGTTTGATTTTTCCTGCCAGAGTTACGATTACGTCATGGCAAAAGCAGGACCAATTTCAATGCAACATTTTGTCACATGCGCGCATGCATTTGATGATAATTGCCTTACTACAAACAAATGCAGCATTAGATATATTTGATTTGTTTCTACACCCTGATTTATTTCTTGCCAGGACATTTGAGTGATCCGGGCAACGGAATGCTGCTGCAGGTTAGCTCACCCTTCCATGCAGGGTACTTATAGGTGGGGTATTTTCCATATGTGAATTGCTCGTTTAGCTGGATGTAATTGTTGACGATTTGGCATCATTTCGAATCAAGGCCCCATCAGGTCTAAATTAACCGGACTATGTGAATAAAAAAGGCGCCCACAGTATTATCGTAAATGTAGTGTAACGGAAAATAGCCAATAAAGTAAAATTTGGACACACAGTAAAATCTTCTCACAGTAAAAAACACAACATAGCCACCATCAGAAAAGAGAGGGCCCCTGAGGTGGTGCTGCCTGATGATGACGTAGAGCCACTGCACTGAGACATAATTGTGGCTCGATATTTTGTTTCAAACAAATGCTAAATTTATTACCAAGACATTTTACTGTCTTTCAGCCTATATTGAGCATATATATGAAGAGAGAGAGAGAGAGGTGTGAACCTTCCCTGATTTCACAATTCGATTTGTTTTGATTATGATTATTAGGTCAACAATTCGATTCAATATGATATCTTGAACCATCACAATGCAGCCAATCAATTTTTCTACATTACTTCACACTGCACACAAATTGGGCATGGATCGCAGATTGTGCAATCATATTTGCTAGGATTTTTATGCCATAGCCAGAAAATCACCAAGCAATTCAGGGGTTTTCAACTGCTTCTGTCCCAGGGACAACCACTCAGATTAAGCAGTCTGAGTGTGGGGGAGTATTTTTTGTATTACTTTTTAGATATTTGCATTAAATTAATTATTCATAAAGATGGTCCAATCATCTGGAAATGTTTTAAAAAATGATTTAGTAGTGAAACGGAACTACATTTCACACCACCTGCAATTGCGCTGCGAACCATTAGTGAGCAGCAGACAGCCATTTGAAAATCTCTGTCATTGATTATGGCCTGCCATTGCATCGATGCAGAATTGTCTGAGTCTGTATCGTGATGCAACGATTATACTATTAATTTTAACACCCCTAATCAGAGGTGGATAGTAACATGCTACATTTACTCCGTTACATTTATTTGAGTAACTTTTTGGATGAACTGTACTGTAAAGAATAGTTTTTATACAACATACTTTTTACTTTTACTTGAGTATATTTGTAGAGAAATAATGCTACTTTTACTCCGTTACATTGAGCAACATTCCACTCGCTACTTTTATTTTTATTCATCTGTTATATCCAATGCGCGATCTGTTTGTTTTGTTGAAAGACTTCCTTCCAAATGCTGTTTCACCAATCAAACGGAGCTAGGCAGTGACCACACATAAAATATGTGTGGACACACAAACAGACACTGACACACGCACAGAGCATTTGGACAGTTCAAAGACCACTTTATGCACAGACTGACTTGTTCTTGTTTTACCGTGTAATCTCTACCTGCTGAGCCTTTTTGTTTAAACTGAAAAAATTAATAAGTTATTACAGATTATTGTACTGTTTATTATAGCTGATTTAGCCTTAATTTGTTACTTTGTATAGATTAAATTGATCATTTTAATATTAATATGGTATTTATATGGTAATATCCAATCAAATTGTACATTATTTAATATTTTTGCATATTCAATTATATGATTAACCAATAAATATAGAAGTTACTCAATACTTCAGTAGTTTTTTCACCAAGTACTTTTTACTCTTACTTGAGTAATTTTTTGGATGAGTACTTTTTACTTTTACTTGAGTAAAATTATTCTAACGTAACAATACTCTTACTTGAGTAAAATTTTTGGATACTCTACCCACCTTTTCTCCTAATATATACAGTCATGGAAAAAGTTAGGACACCCAACTAAATATTTCATTTTTTATTTAGAAATATAAATATACCAATATTACATCTTTGGTCAGTGTCATGGGTGCAGTTGCAGTGAGGAGGATGGAAGGGGATGAGGACACTGTGGCAGGCTTGACAAAAAGGGTTTATTGAGGGTAGCAGGCACGTGAGACACAAAGGGAAAAAACAAGTCCACAAGTACAAAAAATGGATAACAAAGTTACAAAAGAAAGGTGAGGCCCATGCTCCCACTAGTAGGCGTCAGGTAATGGGGGAAAACCTCCCTGAGTAACCAGAACAAGCAAGGTCCTTACACTTGAAGACTCAGGAGGTTAACTGACAATGGCCCAGACTCGGTAGACACCAAGGCAGTCTGGCCAACTGGGGAAAACTCACTGGGAGTCACAAGCCTGGGGAGAAACACAGGAGAAATGGGTAAGACAAAGAAATCAAAAGGGGTAATCCAAAAGTCCAAACAAAGGGGAAAGAGCAGAAGGGATCCAGGATATCCAATAGCACGACATGAACAACCACACAAGTATGAGGGATACACAGGGGTTAAACTGACTTAAATAAGGCCACAGAACTCAACAAACGAGTGCTTGCACCAATCCCAAACTCAAGGCAGAACGAGACACAGCTGAAATCAATAATAAGCATGGGTGTGTTCTACACAGACACTGACCTACTAGGTAGGGAACACGCAGTGCAAACAACATACCAGGAAGTGGGGTGCGCTCTAAACAGATAGTGAACTACTTAGGAAGGCACGAAGTGCAGACACAGAACCCAGAAGTGAGGAGCAAGCTAACACAGAAGGCTAAGACTAACCCGAGGAGACATGAGGGGTAAACACCACAAGACCACACCAGCGGCCCGTTTCAGAAAGGAGGTTAAGTGAAAACTCAGAGTATGTTAACCCTGAAATGAGAGAAACTCTGGGTTTTCCGTTTCAAAATGGCAGGTTTGTCAAACTCGAGAAAGCAGGGTAAGTCAAGCCTGTTTCTGAAAGAGAGGTAACTTTTACTCAGAGTCAGTTACCGTGGCAACTTACTCTGTGAACCTAACCTGGTCAGGAGCAGGTTTTATTCTCTAAACTCTGAGTTTCTGTCGGTCTCTTCCCCTTTTTTAAAGACGAAGCAGTATTTCTCGCCTTAGAATTAGTCATTCATTGCCTACATTTCAGTCACACAAAGAACAAAGTTACGAGAATGGCTTGTCCTTTTTTGGAGAATCCCATAGATGAGGAGGCTGTATTAATTCGAAGAGAATTACATTTACGTCGGACAAGGATTTTGAGACCCAAAGTGGATTTTTTGTCTTTTCCCCATACATTTTTGTTTGAGCGTTACCGTTTTTCGTTGCAATCAATTACATATATCCATAATCTAATCCGTCCTTACATCACTAACATCACCCATCGTGGCCGTGCTCTTACATCCGAGCAGATGCTATGTGCAGCTTTACGTTTCTTTGCTAATGGAAGCTTTCTGTACAATATCGGGGATGCGGAGCATATTAGTAAGGCCACTGTATGCAGAGCTGTACGGAAAGTGTGCCTCGCTCTGAAACGCTTTCTGCACATTTTTGTAGTGTTTCCTGGCCACAAACCCCTGGGAGTCATCAAAGAGGAATTTTACAGAATTGCTGGTTTGTAGCATTCAAATCAGTTCAAATGTATTTAATATGAAAAAAATATATAGGTTCAGTCAATAACATTTTGCTGCGACCTCTGAAAGTAACCTAATATTTAATATATTACCTTCAGCATTTCCCAATGTGGTTGGATGCATTGATGGCTCACGTATACCTATCATTGCACCAACTGAAAATGAGGCAGACTATGTTAATAGAAAGTCAATCCACAGTATTAATGTGCAGATACACTGAGTTACATGCAGTTTACAATGGTGAAACACCACATAGCAATACAATCATATATCTTATTCTTTCCGCTGTGAAGATCATATGTGATGCTGCACATATTATCACCAATGTTGAGGTCAAGTGGCCCGGCTCTGTTCATGACTCACGAATATATCGTGAGTCTACCCTAAGCAACAGACTGCAAAGTGGTAAGTAAATGTATGCACTACACACTTGGGCACTTCAATGCAGCACTAAACCAATGTGAACTTTTTTTTTTACAGGAGAGATTGACGGCTTTCTGCTGGGGGATAGGGGCTACCCATGCCAGCCTACACTGCTAACCCCTTACCCAGAACCTGAACAAGGCCCACAGCAGCGATTCAATGTGGCACACAGTAAAACTAGAGGCAGGGCGGAAATGACTATAGGTCTGTTGAAAGCACGTTTCCAGTGCCTACGTCACCTCAGGGTCACCCCTGAGAGGGCCTGCGACATCATTGTGGCATGTGTAGTTCTCCATAATATTGCCATTTTTAGAGGGGAACAACATCCTGCCCTACACATACAAGACCCAGAGGAAGACCCCATCCACCCTGCAGATTTCCAGGATGGAAGGGTGGTCCGAGACCTTATATGCCACTATTCATTCTCTGATTAAATCAGCCACCACCACAAAAAAAGAAAATGAAAGAAAGAAATAAACAAGTCACAACAATTTATTTGGTCTTCTTTATTTCCTACAAATTAAAAAGCAACTGTTAAATTTCTATATTCTTTCCAAACCTTTATATAATCCACTAATCACAATACACACCTTACCTGTAGCTTGTGTTTCAGGATCTCGATTTCCATATCTGACTTTAGGATCTGTCGATCCAAGTATATCATTTCTTTATTGGTTTATTTGTTTAAGCAGATGCAGTCTATATAACTCCTTTACTGGTAACTGAAAATACAGTAGTTTAGGGTTACATTATGTTGTACATGACTTCCATTGAATTAAACTCTGGCATTTACTGTACATCACTGAACTGTGCTCATCTGTGCAGAGGAACCTGATGGACCCTCCTCCTCCTCTTCCTGTTCTTCCACACTCTGGAGGGTGGTGACGGGGGAAGACAAGAATATACGTTTATACTTGGATATACTTACATTCTATAGGTTACTGGACACTAAAATGTGAAGATGTGATTGTAAAGATTGTTTGATGTCTACAGACATAACATTACCTCTATAGGCCTCTCTGTATCAGCAGAAATGGTGTCCTCATCCCCTACATCCTGAGAAGATGAGCATTTGGTTGAGCACACTTTATAATATTACTTAGCCTACTCAATACACCAGAAATTAGGACACTTACAACTGCTTGGGGTTCTGTTAAGACAGGAGGCTCCAAAAGGCAGATATTGCCATCAGAATCTATTGAGACCAATCCAAAAATGAAAGTAAATAAGTAAATTTTATGTGTGTGTATGTATGTGTGTGTGTGTGTGTGTGTGTAGCCCTCTTACATTTTATGTAGGCATGGGGAGTGACTGGCTCTGATGAACACCCTGCAGGAATTCCCTCAGCCACTGGCCTTCCAGTGTTCAGACTCAGGGCCATCTCCTCAGCATTTGTGAGTGGTGGTGGTGCAGGGCCTCCCCCTGTCTTGCGAGCCTCTGCCTTCTTTCTGTTGGCTGAAGAGACGTCAAATGAAAAAGAGCACTGTAGGAAAACAGCATTAGATATGTATTGCCATTTACATAATAAATGTCATTTGTAAAAAAAAAAAAAAACAACAAAAAAAAACACCTACATCCATGACTTGCTCAAACCTTACCTGATTGAATTATGTTTTTATATTTCATTTCATATTTCAGCTACTGCCATGTTCTTTTAATACCTGCAGGATTGCACCTACATGAAAATTACAATTAGATCCAATACCATAGTTTTACGTTTTACCTTTGATATTACTGCAAAAAATAAATAATTAGCTTAAATTCACTGACCTTCAGCAGAGACATGTACTGTAACTAGATTAATGGGAGTATTACTCGTTCTAAAAACTATTTTTTAGTTCTGCTTACAGTTCTGCTAACTTAATGTTCCACTGAACATTAAGTTAAGGTTATATGCATTCTTGTTTTGTCAAATTTGTTGTAGAAACTATGCAGTAGCCTATTTTATGTAATTTAATGCAATTACATCTGAAATAACTTCAAAATTACGGCCAATTCCCCACTTTTTCAAGTGAAAAGTCAATAAACGTCACACATTACATTACTTATATTTTTATTATACTTAAATATTTAAATACTTTAAATATTTTAAATGTAAACTTACGCATTAACTTGAGCAGCTATGTCTTCCCACGCTGTCTCTGTTTCGCCGATGCAGTAGTGTTGCTTTTATGTTTAAATATATGCTCATATTTGCTATAACTTTGCATGAGCACATCAAGTTCAGCTGGAGAAAAAAATGCTGATCTCTTTTTTTCAGATGTTGCCATGGTGACTCGTAATATCTGCGCTCCATTGATAATGCCTTTTTGTAGTCGCGGTGTGCGCGCTTAACTCTGAATTAGTCTACTCAGAGTTGATTGACCTAACTCAGATCAGCTGTTCTGAAACCGAAAACTCTGAGTTTTTAATCTTTCGGTAAGTCAACTCAGAGTTCAAGTTTAAACTCCGAGTTGGTTGAACCTCCTTACTGAAACAGGCCCCAGAAGTGAACCCAGAGAGCAAGAAACAACAAACAGATACTTATACTGGGTTCACGGTGGCACGGCCCCGTCTAAATTGGGCGGGACCGTGACAGTCAGATTATATCTTTTGATAAAGATGACATATTAGCATCCTCTGTTGAAAATACTAGAAGCTAATTCATTTGTTTAACGAAAGAAATTAACTAAGACGCCAGTTCCTACTGAGGAAAAAGTTAGGACACCCTATGCTCTAATGGGAAGTATTCCCCTTTGGCTAAAATACCCTTTTTCTATAACCATCTATCAATCTCTGACATCAACTGGCAGAGATTTCTCCCCATTTATCAATACAAAATTCCTTGAGCTGTGTTATATTTGAAGGATGTCTTGCAGGCACGGCTCATTTCAAATCACCCCACAGCGTCTCAATATGATTCAGTTCCTCACTTTGACTTAGCCATTCCAGAATTCTCCATTTCTTCCTTAGTAGATTTACTGGAATGTTTTGGGTCATTGTCATGTTGCATGGTTCACACCCACTTCAGCTTCTGGACAGATGGTTGCACATTGTAGTCAAGCACTCTACACTGTAAAAAAAACAAGGTACATTGCAGGTACATTTTTGTTCCTTAACGTACAAATCTGGCAATTGTTCTCTTAAAAGAACAAGATTGTTCCTTAACTGTAAAGTACTGAACCTTTTAAGTACAAAATTGTATCTTCAGTATTACACTTTGGATTTTCCAGAGGTGAAAGGTACACTTTCGTACCTTTTTGTTCAACTGGCTAATAATTAAAATGAAAATGACCATTCTGTCATATATGAACACACCACAGCACACAGTGTGAACAGCATGAAAACAAACGTGGACTTACGTGGATTTTGTAAACATGTAAACAAAAAGTTTTGATTTTGAAATAGACAATTTCCATCCAAATGTATGTAAAGAGTGAAAAAAAGAGAATGAAAAAATGTACATATATATATACATATATATATATATATATATATATATATAATATATATATATATATGTATATATATATATATATATATATATATATATATATATATATATATATATATATATATATGTGTAAAACACCAAAGTCTATAATCGGCTTCCAGAAGTTCTGTTAAAATGATCTAGCTATCCTTTCTATTTGCATCTGTGGAAGAATCATACAAATCACACACTGCGTAAGGACACGGATTTTGCAGTGAGTAAATACCCAGAAGTACTCGCGCACGAGACGGCGTCTATCTTCGAAACCAACCGGCGACCATCATCATTTAAAGGATGGCACTCTCAGTGTTATCAACGGACGAACTGCTGATGGAGCTAATTAAGGGCGGAATTGAAGTTACAGATGAGGAGCGGACCAAATTTAAAGGTATATGAAATTTAACTCAGTGTTTGTTTATAACTAAGTGTTATACTGTAGGGTGAAACATTAATATTAAAAAGGCTATTAGCGAAATGCCTTGCTAGTTAACTAGTTTTACGATGATGTTCTCAGAGTAGCTAAAATTAGCTGGCCTCATAGCCTTGTTTGAGCACTCTGAGGTACAAGTTGGCGCCAATTTAAAATACGAGTTATTATTAAATTAACTAATAATAGCGCGATAGCGACATAGTGATATGGCTAGCTAATTACATTACTTAAACTGGTATTATGCGAGATAAGTTAGCTAACATTATACCAAGCCACGCTTTCCTTAGTATGGAGAATGCACGGTAGCTAAAATTAGCTGGACTCATAGCCTTGTTTGAGCACTGAGGAAAAAGTTATTATTACACTAACTAATATTAGCGCTATAGCGACATAGTGATATGGCTAGGCAAGTACTTAACTTAAACAGATAGTATGCAAGATAAGTAAGCTAATGGTATGATAAGCCACAATTTTTTTAGTATGAGGAATGTATTTTGCTATTAATTACTGCTGGGAAGCAAAATACTGTAGCCAAGAACCATACTGTCGTCGTTGGTTCTATTGTAGCCAGGCTATAACCCCCCCCATATCCATAGTCATGCCACCCAATCAGCACCCTTCCCTGCAGTTTTTATAATTCCTAAGTTTCCCAGCAATGTTCAGACAACGTTGGACCAAAAGCAGGCTAGTTTGATTGAGGAGTCAGATCGCAACAAAATTGTTAGAACACTCTATGAAAGCATGGTTCAGTACAAACTGTAAGTGCACCAACTGGGTTAGTGCTTTTAATTAAAATTAAGTTATATTACAGTTTAATTAACCTTTGACCTTTACAGATATATTGCTTTTTCTCGCCATTGCCACAGGTTTCCCAGCAGTGATGAGTATGTGCGTGTATGCAAGGCACTGATTTTGAAGTACCCTTTCTTAAAGGACAAAGAGGGTAATGGTTATGTGAGTTTTGCTTTGGTAACTTATTTTGACAAAAGAATTGTACTAAAATTACAATGTTAAATGTAAATTCTACATATTTATCTGCTAAGACACTCTGTCATTTGGCGTCTTAAATAGTGCTTAAATTATATCCGAGTATTACACGCTTTTTTGCAGCATACTTGGCACATATCACTCGCAAACCACTAACTGATGCGGAAGAGTTAAAAAGAATGAAGAGGAAGGTTGGACGTGCCAAAAAGTCCCAGCAACATGAAGAAAATGCTTGCAAGCGAAGAAACAAATCAGTGGTAATGAGAAGACAGTTCTTAGAGAATGGTTTAGATGGATTTTTGTCCCCCTTAACAATCTTAACAGTAGAGCATAAATTTAAGCTTTTGACAATCAGTTGACAATGTTTTACTTAGCAGTGGCACCAGACTTCTGCATAATATCTCTTGCCCTCTGCATGACAGGAGATATCTATTGTGGGGGAGGATGCTACCTCAGTAGAGAAACATGTAAAGTTCCCGCAGGATCAATATCGAAAGACGCATCCAGATGTACACATTGTGGAGGACCGTATGCATAGGACATTTGCCTGGAGGAGGCAGGAGATTGCCAATGGGATGACGCTCAATGATATCATCAACAAATATACATTCCTACAGGTTTGTATACCCTGCTTTCTTGAAATTTAACTTATGGGTTAATCTATATTTGAACCTGTTGTATTAAATAACCTGTTTATGGTTTTCCTATTGCAGCTTTTTCAAGAAATGGGTTGGCTGCATGATGGCATGAATATCTGTTGCAGATTTCAAGATTCCTTTAGAAGCCTCATACCTGCAGTGCTGGGAGTGGCTAAAAAGAAATCTTTCTTTGCAACTTTAATAAGTGAAGAGAGAGAGTTGGCCCTTGCTGAAGATGTATCTCGTAAGTGTACAAAGTTGCTAGTATGAATTATCACTGAAGAAACAAAATAACATGCCCTGCAGGTTTCCTTTTTAACTGTAACAGTGAATCAAATGTTTTGTTCCATCTGTTAATCATTCTGTCAACCTAAAGTGTCCTGAAACTAGCCATTGGCTCATATGGATAGGTGTAGTTTTGTTAATCAATTTAACCCATACTATTTTGGGTGGTTTGGGTTTGTTAATCCAATCCAATCAAAGCACACTATAAATACACTTAATTCATTCTTTCCTATGTTTTAAACTTTCAGAGATTGATTTCAATTCTGCTATCCTACTGTTGCTGATCCTGTTTAGGGAGAAACTTGAGAATTACATCATTCTTGGGGAGGTAAACATGTATCTTATTTTCTGTAATTTATTCATTTAGTGTCACAGTTTCACAGTACATGTGTTATTGCTGTAAAACTGATTTGTTATTACCTTTTTAGGCTGAGCCAACACCACCATACAGGGTTCCCGCGGGGTTCTCTCTTCACTTAAAAAGTCTAAAATTCAGAAAGTTAAATTTAAGGCCTTAACATGTCTTAAAAACGTCCAGATTTTCATCCTAGGTCTTAAATTTAATTTACCCAAGTCTTTAAATTCTTGCCTCCGTTCATTCCCAAGAAGCGTTGTCCGTAGAAAATAAAATTTTAAACTGCTGCAGAACTAATCCTTGAATTAGCGAGCTATCGGCCAATCAGAAAATAGAATTTCTCTAAAAAAATGATTTTCACTTATAGTTGAGGCTGAGTTCCAAACGTCTTCCACATCCTTGTATAGTGCACTACATAGGACACACAGCTGATGATATTACACCCTATGTAGTGCACTGATGTAGGACGGAGCGACTGAATCGGGCGTTAACCTCGGGTGAGGTCTGAAATAGGTTTCAGCTGCAAGCGCGTGTTTGCTGGCGCCCCCAATCTCCCGCCAAACTAACTGGAAAATTTGAGAGCACTGTTGTCAAGAGTATAGTTTTTAAAGACGGATAAGTGTGTGTTTATCGACACTTGTCTCGATAATGCAAGCTGGTTACAAGCTGTCCCCAGCAGTAGGCATGAGGCTTGCTGCAAAGTTTAAGCACCATTCCATATCAACGTCCCATAGAATAACAACCATATAGGCTAATTTATATTTTTTCTCATGCCCTCGACAGCAGTGTCTGTAAGTCTATGAGCTGTCTCTCACTTTAGTTTACACATTTCCTTGCTGTAGACGTAATATTAGTGAACAATGTTTCTTCATTCACACTGTAAACCCAAATGCTCAAAATAATTAAAATTATTATCAAAGTGAGACTTGCGACGTTGTGGGAACGTGCAACACGTGATAGTTTTTAAGTTACGTTGGCGCCAAAAGTGACTGCAGTGCAGTGAGGAGGATGTAAGCTTCAAGCTGTCGGCAGTTATCAGCAACGTGTGACACGGTAAGTGTTAAATGTGTTTTTAAACAGGGGTTTATCTAGTAAACAGTTGCAGCAGTTTAATCAAGACAAAACTTTAAACAGCGTTCGTCAGTTACGTATATTTACATTCAAAAGTCATGGATGTCTAGCAAGGAATAACTGATGAAATAGGCCTAATAACAATGAACGACGAAGCATATGTTACACATCAGCTAACTTATATCATTTTTCAAACGGACCATAGTCTATAATTCCGCGTGTACGATTCAGCCAAACGTTACATTTGTTTTAAAGACATTAGGCGCTGAGATTCTTATGTCCTTGCGTGACACGCAATTAAAAAACATCCATTGCTTATCCATTGCTAATTATGGCTGGTGCGCACAAAACTAGATAACTAAAAATATACTTTTCCCAATGTGTTGGCGTGCCACTGATACGCAAACTAGGGAGCTGGAGAGCATGTGCCATTGTAGAAATGTGCCAGTAAAGCCTGCAATTTGGCAAAATAATATAGAGCCGTTATGTGTTAAAGTATTGATTGATGACGTCTGTTTCTAAATATAAAACAGCGCTGAGATGTCTATATGAAGAGGTCCACATTTATCATTTTCCTGTTTAATATTTAAACAGCCTTGTCTAATATATAGTACTCCCCTCTATGTTTGGTGTAACATTAACATACATTTTTCTATCTGTACACATGAAAAAACACATTACAACGAAAACAGTGTTAGTTGTATTCTCTGATCATGATCATGTAACCCGTTAGTTGACTTGTACTTAATAATTAAACTATTTTGATTGAGCTATACACTTTCTAACATTATTTTTGTTTTTCTTTCAGGTTGTTGGCTACAGTATGATTTGGCAATGTAAGTTGTGCTCAGCTTCTTTTACTGACAGATTGCAAATATTTAAGCACTACAGACTGCAGCACAGTCACTTTTCCAGTGTAAGCCCCCTTCCATGCATCTATAATGATTGCAGGTGTACATTTAAGACACTTAATAGTCTTAAAACTCATTTGTCAAGATATCATACTCGCCAATTTGGCAGAAGTGCAGAACACTCTCAGCAGGCTCTGTTATTTAAATGCCCTTTATGCCCATTTCAGCAGCAATTTTCTGAATCTGTTCTTTTCTGCCATCTTAGAAGGCATTTAAGAAATCATGAAACAGTGACTTGCCCATATAAGGATTGTAGCTTTACCACAAATGTATACTCTTCATTCAATTCTCATAAAAGTAGATCACACCAAGCAAGCGTTTCGTCAGACTTTCAAAATGACATTGTCAGTGAAGTTGGTCAAGCCAGTATTCCTGCAGTTGATGGTGATTTGTATGAAGAACCTCCAGGCACAGATGAGAATCCAGTGGGGGATGATGGTCAGTGTGACACTGACGAACTAAAAACACATCTCAGAATGAATTTATCTTCCTTATTTTTGAAGATGCAGGCAATCCTACATGTCTCAAACACAGCTACCCAAGAAATAGTGGAGCATTTAAATAAGGTCTGCTTCTTATCTCAGCCTTTGATGAAGGAGGCAATTAGAGATATATTGCAGAAAAATGGTTGCAATGTGGCAGAATCTGCACTGGATGAAGTTGTAAGTGCTGTTATGGATTCCAATGTTATATTTACTAGTACTTCTAAAGGTGCAGAGTTATCCACATCCAAGCGCAGAAAAGTCTTTTTCAAGCACAACTATCCGTGTGTAATGCCAGTCGAGTATCAGCTGGAGCAACGTGGACATACCATAATGTATGTTCCTATCCTTCAAATGATTCAGGAGTTGTTTAAAAATACAGACATTCTAAAAATGATTACTGATCCAAATACCAATTCTGGTCAATATGCCTCATGCTACAATGGCTCATATTTCCTTGAAAATGAATTATTTTCAACAGGTGTTCTCATTCTACCACTCCAGCTATATATTGATGAGCTGGAAATTGCCAACCCACTTGGCACATCACGTAAAATTCACAAACTTTGTGCTGTATACTGGGCACTTGCCAATATGTCACCAAAATACAGGTCAGCATTACACAATATGCAGCTAGCAATGCTTGCAAAAGTGACAGACCTCCAGAGGCATGGGTATGCAGCTGTACTTGCTCCATTATTACGTGATGTTCATATTCTTGAACAGGATGGTGTCTTTATTGAAAGACTTGGTCACAATGTCAAAGGCACCATCTTTTGTGTGTCTGCTGACAATCTAGCTGCCCATGGATTAGGTGGCTTTGTGGAGTCATTTAAAGCAGGCTATGTTTGCAGATTCTGCTTGGCCACAAGAGAACAGTTTCCAGCAACTGAAGCCAGGCAGTTTTCTCAAAGAACCAAAGACAGCTATGACCTTCATGTACAAAACATTCAGGAAAATGACACTTCCTCCAGCCACTTTGGTGTTAAAGCTAGTTGTGTCTTGCGTGACTCCCTGGATTACTTTCATCCAATCACAGCCTTTCCTCCAGATGTCCTTCATGATCTTCTAGAAGGCATAGTTCCTGTGGAGCTTTCTCTCTGCATTAAGACCTTGATCCAGATGAAGTACTTCACTTTAGAGTATTTGAACCAAAAGATTGCATCATTCCCATATCAGCATGCTGATAAAGTGGATAGGCCTCAACCAATTCCCAAAACATTTCTGTCTCGAGGAACGATAGGAGGGAATGGACATGAAAATGCTACTCTGCTCCGACTGCTTCCATTGCTTGTAGGCAGTGTTGTACCAGAAGGTAATGGTGCATGGACAGTTTTGATGGAACTGAAAGAGGTAGTGCAGTTAGCATTATGCCCATCATTTACTGATGAAACCTTAGACTATTTTCAGTCCAAAATCAGTGATCATAAGCAAGTACTGCTGAAGACATTCCCAGAGTTTAGCCTTCGTCCTAAACATCACTACGTGGAGCATTACCCCACCATGATCAAGTGCTATGGGCCCCTGGTGCATGTTTGGACAATGCGATTTGAGGCCAAACACCATTTTTTTAAACGAGTGGTGTATGACGCTCAAAACTTCAAAAATATTTTGAAGACAATGGCAGTCAGACAACAACACATGATGGCATATTTTTATTACTGTTTATCTAGCAGCATATAATCTGTATATTTTAATAACCATTTATGCATGCCAATCTTTTGCTTTCCATTAGCATAATGGCAGATCTATCCCCACAACCCATGGTCCTTCGTGTTGTTGAACCAGACCGGGCTAGAAAATTAAAACTCGGTTCACGACCAGCCTCTATTGATGCACTGATTGCTGTTATAAAAGAACAGCTGGAAATAGACCTTGACTTCAGTTTAAAATATGAAGACCCCGACTTTGATGGAAAACTTACATCCCTCTCTGACATTGATGAGTTGCCACAGAAAGCTGTTGTGCATGTGTCTTTTGAGCAAGATTCCAGCTCTGTTGCCTCAACAGAAACAATCTCAAGCGTATCATGCTCAGAACGTGGGAGAAGATGGCCTTCAGTTCTTTTTTCAATTCCCACATTTTCTTTGGATGTTGAATTGAAACTTCGGGAAGGTAATGCCGAATTTGAGAAGAAGAACAAGTATCTTCATTTAACAAGAGACGTAAAACATGATATTTTAGGAAAGCTAGCATCTGAGATGTATGGCTACAAGGCTTATCCCAGTGATAAGGAGATAGCAATGGTAGCTGAGGCTCTTGTGTTAAAATATCCTTGCTTGAAGGAAGCAGGATCTGAAACTGGCTGGAATGGATGGAAGAACAGCCTCAAGTTTAAGATGGGCAACTATAGGAGCAAGATGAGAAGGGCTGGATGTCCAGAGATCACAGTGAATGCTGGAAAAAGAAGTAGAATGAATCCTGACAATAAATCTTCACATTCAAATATTAAAAGACCCAAACGAGCAGAGGTAAACTTTCTGCCCAACTTTCCCGAAGGAGAAAATCCCTCAACCCTTAAACAGCTGAGGCAGAAAGTCGTTGATGAAATGAAGAAAGCTGAGAAGAACTTACCGCTTATAAAAAAGATGATGCAAACCACATTTGCCCTGCGGCGACAAACCATAGTGAAGACATGCCCACCAGTGAAAGAGCTCATGGAACTCTGGCCTGCACTCAAAATGGAATCTGAGGTAATGTAGTAGCACTTTTTCCTGTTATTTCTTTTTTTGACAACATATACCACATTCAGGGGATGTTTTCTGCCTTATGGAAGGGTAGTAGATTTACCAGATTCACATAGTTAATATGGCTGTGTTGTCTGTCTGTCTTTGTTTTAAAATGTAGGTGTATGCAGAGTTCCAACGGATTACAAACCAGAACCTGCCCAACACGTTCTACTCTGAGCTTGACCGACATCTTCCTAGACTGATGACCCTGTTCAGACAGAAGGCAGGCAGAACCGGGAAGACGTCAGATGCTTTGACTGAAATCCTAAAAATCCATGATGAACAGGTAAAAATATTGTTATACCTATTTTATAGGTCTAATTCTTAATTAAAAGAGGAACATTGGAAAACATTTGAAAAGTTTGATGATTCAAATGACCTTTGAATACAACAACTTGTCCACTTTTTTTTGGTATTTGTCTGATTTTGTATATCTGATTGTATTGTTTAACATTAAATAAGTTATGTACAATTCTGTTTTTATCGTTATAGGAGTTTCATGACATACACACCAAGCGTGTTACTGTTCTTCATGCCCTTCCTGTGTATCTACGTGAGGACGTCTCTGAGTTTTTCCAAGACCTGCACAGTGAGGTTTTTTTTTTTTTGTCTCACGATCATATTAAGTAAACAGTTCATATGAATACAGACATACTTACACGCTTACCCTTGCTCAGTCTTTCAAATCACATAGTTTGTGTGATTTGAAGAGATTAGAAGCGATTTGTTTTCTTTGACCTCACTGTAAAAAAAAAAACTTTGGTACTAGATTGCTTTAAACAAAATGAAGCGTTTTTATAGGTTTTTTAGCATAGTATCAATTTCTTGTTTACTGGTAGCTTAGCTGGGTCCTGTAGAACGCTGATCTTCTGTTTAAAATCGTCATACTGTAGTTTGTTCACACAACAATCAAAATCATTAAACTTTGTCAGTTGGTCTGAAGCAATATTGTTTGTTAAATCTCATGACTAACTAAATGCCTTTATCTTTGCACTAAACCTGCTGTAAATATTTTTGTCAAAAATCTTAATAAAAAATCTTTAATCCTTTTATATCTATTTTATTTTACAGGACACATCTGATGAGCCAGAGCTTTTAGATGTTTCAGTGGCCCTCCTCACAGTCGTCAAAGATAATGACACAAGTCCAGTTCACTTCCAGCCTGTGAAAATCTCTGTTGAAAGCGAGATTGTGGGCAACCTCCACAGATTTGCTGATGCCTTCCTGGTAATGTTTGGACTGATCTATGCACTACACCTCAGCTATCCCAGGGGACTGACCAACACTTTTGAATTCATTCAGAAGATTTTACTTGGTCTTGACGATGGTAAACTGTCACCCAAGTTACAGAGTCTCAAAAATGACTTGATGCACATGTGGAGATTTATCAGAATAATTACTAAGGCCTGGCAGTTCCTCTGTAGTTCAATGTAGGTTATTTCTGTGAAAATAATGGTTAAAATGTTTCTGCACCAATTGTTTTTTTTTCCCACAATATGCACAGTGTGCCTTTTGTATTTATTAATGTTATTTGGCATTAATACAGCTCTTGTTCTTGAGAGTTGTTAAGTACAGCTGGATAGTACTTGATAAATGTACATGTATTTTAGTTTTAAATGGTACATGTTGTAAAGTTTCATGCAGGTTCATAAATTTGTAATTTTAGAGGTGCTATTTTAATCTGGTGTTCAGGATTTAGCCTAGTGCATCTCTGAATTGTTTTATGTTTCTGTCTTTTAAATTAACACTGCAGTGTTAAATAGAAGAGGGCAAGAATTCAGTGTAACTCACTGTTACTTAAACTGTTGAAGTTGTTTGTACTCAAAATATTTGAGGCAACGAGTTACTACAAAAAATTTAAGTTTTGAGGCATACGATTTTGAGTCTTGTGTGTCAAAGGTTTTGAGTTACTTGTACTTGTAAAACAAATGACAAAGACTAATAAATATTGAGTTGATGCTACTTAAAAATGGTCCTTTGTGTACTTTTTTTTTTGGTAATGTTAACTTAATACCATGAGAAAGGGTAAGTAAAATTTTAAGTCACTATAACTGAAAATATTTAAGTTGATTTAATAACTAGTTTTAATTTAACTGTAATTAAAATGTTTATGTAGCATGTAATCCAAATATTTGACCTTTGAAATATATTTTTTTTTAAGTTCATGAACTTAAAAACATTGAGGCAACGAGTTACATCAATTTTTTTGAGTTCTGCTTACTAATTTGGTTTTACAGTGCACTCGTAAATAAGTGTTAGCGATTAGAGTGTTATGCTAATCTTTGTATGGTTAATGCAATGCATTGTTCAGCTAACAATGCGGTTTTCAGTTAGCCTGCTAAGTGGTTTGTTAGAACTAAGCTAACATTACTGTATTTGGCTGGTTTAACCTAGCGATCTCCATAACTTATAAGTCAGACTGTAAGTTTATTTTGTACAGTATGTTTTGTGTCAGTTTTACTCGTTTTTCACCTGTCAACTTTGAAGCCAGAAAATAATGGAGCAATGCGCTCGCGTCCCTGGCTCTTGAACGAATTTGGCTAGCTGTTTATTCTGTGTTCACACACTGACCAGCTCACACACAGATAGAGCAGTGTATCGTATGACCTGTGCAATAGCATTGCATCCTACGGAAATGAAAGCCTAATGATTTTTGAGTTTGCATATAGCCTATGCATGGGGTGAAAACGAGTAGACTCTTGCATGCCAGATTCACACTCATGTTCAGCATGCCAATTGTATATTCATATTCAACATTCAGCATTCAGCTTTCAACATGTTGATTCCAATAGAATAGGATAATTAATAGGCTAGATAATGTAGAGTGAGTGAGTTTCAAATATTTTGATTCTGTTTTAATACTGAATTAATAAAAATAGAAAGCTTTGAGAATTTCTGGTATCATTCGAATGTTTTTAGTAATGCATTGTGTTGGTCTTAAATTTTACTCATAATGGTCTTAAAAGGTCTTAAAAGGGTCTTAAATTTAACTTACTGAAACCTGCAAGAACCCTGACCATATCCAACTATCCAGGTGGAGGATGTCACAGTCTGGAGGTCTCTGTTCACAGGAAGAGTCTGTGCAGTTATCAAGGTGGATGGGTTGTCGGTTTGCAGAGCACAAAGTCTTGAAGAGGGTGTCCTTACAGCATTTTGTTCCTACTTTTCTTTAATTTAGCCTATCCATCCCAACTAAGGAATACACTGGTCTTCCTTCAGCGCCATGTCCTCAAAATATCATTGGACAGTGACAAGGCTTTACCAACAGAATAATTAACCTTTTAAATTAAGGAACTTAATGCCTCGTACATTTTCTTGTCCAAAATGCTCTTGAAGGGCCTTCACTCTTGTAAAGCTATTGCAGCATATTGGGCTTATACATGCACATGAGCCAAATTTTAATATAACTATTACTATTACAATTTATACAGTACTGTGCAAAGGTTTTAGGCAGGTGTGAAAAAATGCTGTAAACAAAGAATGCTTTCAGAAATATAAATAATGATTGTTTATTTTTATCAATTTACAAAATGCAAAGTGAGCCAACAAAAGAAAAATCTAAATCAAATCAGTATTTGGTGTTACTACCTTTTGCCTTCAAACCTGCATCAATTCTTATAGGTACACTTGCACAAAGTCAGGGATTTTGTAGGATTATAGTCATTATTTTATTTTGTAGTCATTATATTATTTTGCAGGATTATAGTCATTATATTATTTTGTAGTCATTATATTATTTTGTAGGATTATAGTCATTATATTATTTTGTAGTCATTATATTAGTATGTGGTCATTATATTATTTTGTAGGATTATAGTCATTATATTATATTGTAGTCATTATATTATTTTGTAGGACTATAAGATTATAGATCTGTGGTTAGTTTTCCAAGATGTTTGGAACAACCTACCAGCCAAGTTCCTTCAAAAACTGTGTGCAAGTGTACCTAGAAGAATTGATGCTGTTTTGAAGGCAAATGGTGAATATTGATTTGATTTAGATTTCTCTTTTGTTCATTCACTGCATTTTGTTGATTGATGAAAATAAATGATTAACACTTCCATTTTTGAAAGCATTCATTGTTTACAGCATTTTTCACACCTGCAAAACTTTTGCACAGTACTGTATACTATTTACTCTCAACTCCTGTCGGTGTACATTTTCAAAATATCAGTCTTTAAGACGTCATATATACAGGAAACATCAAGACATTATATTGCCTGTGGACACTTAACACACTCATGGAACAGAGGTGGAAGAGAAGCAGGGGCCTTGTGGTATTGCTGAATCTTTGGCCACTCCTGCTCCTCTTATGATACATCTAAGAACTCTTGCTGCAATTTAGAGAAAACCTCTTTAATTTTCCACTAAAATGTAGAGAAAAAAATCACCTTCCACAAACTGTGCGACAAGAAATACTTGATGTCACGTTTCTGTTTGACTTTTTCAAGGAGAACTATGATTAATTTCTAACATACCATCTGGAAAGAAATGGCTTTAGTGTTGATGATTGTCCTGCACTTCAGTCAGTTTTAAAGTCTCCTGACTTCTTTCCATTATTCACGTTTGATATTGCACTATGGGCCTTTAAGGCCTTTGTGGTGTATGCGGTTTGAAAGCAAACATCAATTGCATTCATTTTAAGCAGTCGGCACCAATACAGACAATGTTGGGAATTTTCAAATATATTGGAAGAGTATGAGAAAGTTGTTGGACGTGGTGTAAGCATGCCATTACAGTCTTTTTCCGCTGCACTTCAGTTTTCCATAACTGCTGAGAGATACAAAAATATTGATTTTCATGACTTAACACTCCAGAGAGTACCAAAAGTAGTAATAAATAATGTTAAGTATGGTGTTAAAGATGTTTTTGTTGTGGCTCACATTCATCCTGAAGACATTCCATTGTTTTTTTTCAGATCAGCTATATAGTAAATATCAAAGTCAAAGTCAAAGTAAACTTTCTTGTCATCTCTGCTATATACTGCACAGATACATAGAGATACATAGAGAGACGAGACGACATGGCTCCAGTTTAAACAGTGCAGTAGGAAAAAGGGAACAAAGAACAATTAAGGCATGGAATAAACAATAATAAATAAAGTACAAAATATACATTTTAAGCTAGAAATGGAATATTAAAAATAACTTTAAACTAGAACTAGAATTAGAATTAGAAATAGAGGTAGATAAAGAGACAGTTTGGATGCAGTATTACCTACAATGTGGAATTGACTTTTACACTTTTACACTGGATGTGCAAGGGGTTAGAAACAGTTATAGTATGAAAAAGAATTCTATATCCAGTCTATTTATACATTCAGTGTTCAATATTTGTGCAAATAGTGGCAGCAGTGCAAAAACATTTATTGCAGTGTTGTGTCAACAGTCATTTGAGGAGGAAATAGTCCGTATAGCAGCAAAAATAAAGTGCATCACTGCGAGGGTGATGTGTAAAGTGCAGTGGTGCAACAGAGACAGTTAGTTCACAGTCCGGGTGTGTGTGTGTGTGGGGGGAAGTGTGAGGGCAGGAAGTGTGTTCAGGAGTCTGATGGTTTGCGGGAAAAAGCTATCACGCATCCTGGTGGATTGAGTTCTGATGCTGCGATAGCATCTGCCAGATGGGAGAAGTGTAGAGAGTCCATGAGAAGGACGTGAGGGGTCAAGCACTCCTGATGCAGCGTTTGTAGATGTCCTGCAGTGGCGGGAGAGACGTACCGATGATGTTGCCAGCTGCTCTGACAATCCTTTGAAGCCGCCTGTTATTGCCAACAGTGCTGTTTCTGAACCAGACGGAGATGCAGCTGGTCAGGATGCTCTCTATGGTGCCCCTGTAGAACACGGTGAGGGTGGGAGGAGGGAGGTTGGGTCGCTTCAGCTATCTCAGGAAGTGGAGACGCTGCTATGCTTTTTTGATGATGGAGGTGGTGTTGGTGGTCCAGGTGATGTCATCTGAGATGTGAACTCCCAGGAAGTTGGTGTTTTTTACAGTCTCAACCATGGAACCTTGGATGCTGAGGGGTGTGTGGGTGGAGCGAGTTCTCCTGAAGTCGACAATCATTTCCTTGGTTTTGTCCACATTCTGTGACAGGTTGTTGTCACTGCACCAGGCAGCCAGCCGCTGAACCTCATCTCTGTACGCCGACTCATCGTTGTTGCTGATGAACCCCACCACAGTCGTGTCGTCAGCGAATTTGATGATGTGGTTTGCGCTGTGCAGGGCGGTGCAGTCGTGTGTCAGGAGTGTGAACAGAAGTGAACTGAGAACGCAGCCCTGAGGAGCTGATGGTGCTGGAAATGTTGTCGCCGATTCGGATGGACTGAGGTCTCTCTGACAGGAAATCCAGTATCCAGTTGCAAAGTGAGGTGTTCAGTCCCAGTCCGCTCAGTTTCACACACAGTCTTTGCGGAATGATGGTGTTGAATGCTGAACTAAAGTCTATGAACAGCAATCTGACAGTCTTTATTGTCCAAGTGAGAGAGGGAAAGGTGAAGTGCAGTGGATATGGCATCCTCAGTTGACCTATTTGTGCATAAGCATTTACACATTTTAGCAATACTGCAAAGTAACAAACAGTTTGTCATCCACATTGTATGTGTCCAAAGGATGATGATCAACAATCTCATAAGGATCTAGGACAGTCCAGTCCTCATCACATTTCATCTCATATGCAAAGTAATGATAAAAAAATGACAAAGGGTCTGGGGTCTTCTGAGGCTCCATCTTGACTGCTCCAGCTCTGAGGACATGACCCAAAAAGGTGACAGAAGCTTGATTGAAAGCAAACTTCTCTCCTTTTGCATATAAGCAATTCTCTCGAAGGTGTTTAGGACTCTTTTGACGTGTAATATGAGAGGCAAAGGCAGGGGAGTAAATGAGGATAGAGTCAATGTAGACGATGACCAAGGTGTCTAAAAGGTCCTTAAAGATCTCATCCATAAAAGATTGGAAAACAGCAGGCACATTAGACAGGCCATAAGGTAAAACGAGATATTCAAAATGTCCCCATGAGGTGATAAAGGCAGTTTTCCATTCGCTCCCCTCTCGAATGCAGATGTGATTGTAGGCGCTTCTGAGGTCAAGTTTAGTAAACACAGTGGCAGTACGAAGACATTCGAGGGTTGATGGGATGAGCGGAAGGGTGTATCGGAATTTAACAGAGATCTCGTTCAGGGTGCGGTAATCGATACAAAGACAGAGACCTCCATCCTTCTTCTCCACAAAAAAGAATCCTGAAGCAGCAGGAGACATGGAGGGCCAGATAATTCCTTTCTCCAGGGCTTCATCGATATAGGTGTTCATTGCTTCGGTTTCGGGTTGTGATAAGGGATATGCTCAATTTCATGGCAGAGGGGCATCAGGCAGGAGATGGGTGTGGTGGGAGACCAGGGTCTTGGGGGGCGAGGAAGACGTCAAGGTAGTGAGCATAGGCAGATGGAATATGTGTTAGAGCAGGCTCCATGGGACTCTCAATGGATGTTGTTCATACTGGAAGTGACAGGCAATGTTCAAAACATCAAGAACCCCAGGCCACTATCTCTCTTTCAGTCCAGGATATTGCTGGGTCATGAAGGACCAACCGGAGTGACACAGTACAATGGGGTTGTGCAGAGAGTTAAATACAAAAATGGACAGTGATTTGTGGTGTAATGCTCCCACACTGACCTCTAGTGGCAGGGTTTGAAGGGTAATGAGGCCATTGTCGAGGGGTCTCCCATCTAAATCACTCATGGGTAACGGTGTGTGTAATGGTATAAGATTTTCTCCCGATTGTCTTGCCAATTTTTGGTCAATGAAATTTCCTGTGGCTCCAGAATCCACTAGTGCAGAGACTGTGCAGGAAAAGGAGCTGAGTCAAAGCCAGATAGGGATGGTGAACTGTTGAGCAGTAAAGATAAGGGAATTAGATATGCATACCTCCTTTCTGGGTGGACGGATAGGACAAGCTGAAATAATATGCCTGGGTTCTCCACAATAGAGGCAAAGTCGAACCTGGAGCCATCTCTCTCTCTCTCTGAAGCTGACAGCAGGGCATGCCCGATTTGCATAGGCTCCACCTCTGGTTGATGATGGGGAGAAGGGGGTGTGGCCATGGACATTCAGACTGATGGCAGAGGTGGACGGCAGCAGTGTTGAAGAAGTTGATTGACACTAATGGTGGTCTGGATGTACTGTTCCAAGTTGGAGACATCATCATGACACGTAAGTTCAGTCTGCAGCTCACGATTGAGGCTGCGTTGGAAGATAGTGAAGAGAGCTACATCACTCCATCTGCTCCCGGCCGCGAGCGTATGGAACTGAAGTGCGAAATCAGCGGCTGAACTGGACCCTTGTCAGAGATTGTAGAACTGGTCGTGGAAAGATTTACCCAACGGAGGATGAGCGAAAACTCAGCGAAACGCGGAGACAGATGTTTCATGGTGGTTGAGGACGGGGCTCTGGGACACCCCAAAGTGCTGTGGCCCATTTGTGTGCTTTGCCGGTGAGTAGAGAAATTACAAAATGTACCTTGTCGCGTTCGCTGCAAAATTTTGATGGCCGGTGATCGATGTATAGCGCGCATTGCATCAGAAATCCTTTGCATTGGTGGGATTCACCTCCATACGAGTGTGGCATTGCGAGCATTAACTCGTCAGCACTAGCGGCTGTGGCTCCAGCCCCATGTGGTGGGTTTGGCATCATCAGAGTGAGGGATGCCATGGCTCGGGCGAGGTCAGTAATTGCTCATGCTTGTTCAGCCAGGAGCCGCTGGAACTCCGTTGGGTCCATTGTAGTGGGGAAGTATTCTGTAACACTCGGTAGGTGAACCCAAACACAGAGTTGACAGAACCAAGTCACAGGCACAGGGGTAGATTGACAAAAAACCAAGAGTTTATTTGAGCAGAGGTCAGAACCAAAAAACACAGTCCACGGAGCAAACAAATCCAAATCACCAGAAGCAGAGGGGTAATCCAAGAACAGAAAAAAAGGGTCATAACCGAGGCAGGCAAACACAGAGAATGCTTGGTATGTAGCAGTAGCCATAACAAAACTTTGCAGGGAATGGTTGGAAATGACAGTCCTTGAATACAGGTGATTTGGATGTGATTGGTTAAAATTCTGGTGACGCTGATCTGGTAGTCTGGGGTAATTGTGTCTGGAGATGGAGTCCTGGTCAGATGGCCTTTCTGATGAGGTGGAGTCCTCCCTTGGTCTGGGTTGAGATCTTACAGTAAGTACAAAAAAAATCCTGATTTATCAAATGTGTGGAGGCCAGTCATTCTTATTCAGCTGCTCGTGCCCGTTCATAATCATTTGCATTCAGGAACGCGCTCAGTTGACCATGTTTGGTAACAGCACATCCTTTCAAAACCATGCAAAAAATCCTTGTTTTTGTCCCCGAAAATAATGGCCAAGTGATCAAAAAAAAAAAAAAACTTCAGCGAAACTGAGATCGAGGTCCTCAATGCCAAGGTCAAATTGAACCAAAAATTGCTATTTGGTTCTCTCAGCTGCGGGGTAACCAATAAAAAAAAAGAATACTGCATGGGAGAAAGTGACGTATCGTATTGGGGGTTCATGCAGAGGGATGCTTTGTCAGCAATTTGCACATTAATGGAATGAAATCCTTTTCTATTGACATAATTAAATTCGTTTTGTGATGGTGATTTTATTGCAATGTGTGTGCAATATAGTGGTAATATTGTATTTGGAAATCCCACAATTGCGTAAAATTCTTGTTTGATTTCAGCTTGTTGTTGATTTGTCCAAGGAAACTGATTGTATTTTGGGCTCAGGGAAATTATGGCATCCAACACAGATGGCATGATCTGGCTAAGTATTGACAGTGAAATGCCCTGTCTCCAATCTCACTTTGGAAAGTGCCAGCGGCTAAAAATCCCAGGGTTGACAATAAGTGAATTTGGACTGGAATAGGATTCATGCGGTTGGTCTGTCGCTCCAAAAAAGGTCCCATATCACAGCATAAACCCATAAGTATCTCTTTCGGAAAGCGGTATCTGCTCAGAAGCCACTCTTAACTCTCACCAAGCAGAACAGTGTGCTCTCGGAAGACGTGTTCCCTCCGGAGTGCACGGTTTGCCAAATCTTCTAATAAAGCCAGATCAGCCATGCTGCATTTTCAAATACCCGTCAGTCACAGGTTACTTTCTAACACCAACTGGGCGAGAAAACTGTTTCTCAACAAACATAATGGCTAATTGAGTATATATCATTGTGAAATGAAGATCGTGCATGGAAAATTGAGACTTTCAATATTACAGTTTCCCTGTTCTACCACTAGATTCTGTGTGTATGCATGGTCAGAGCTGTTCTTATATTTAAGAACATTTCTAAGTACAAGATGGTGTACGTACCATGCCATCCACTAGGTGGCACTGCCACCAGAGTTGCACATATAGTCTGACCCGGAAGGGGCGGGCACTTCCCATACCTGACAGCCCGCAGCATTTGAAAATTCTCTCTCTCTCTTGACCTGCCCTCGCGGGCTGTGGTTTGACTAAAGAGATAAACCTGGCCGAACCTACATGCATGGGGGAAGGGCCATTTTCATTTCCTTTGTTTCAAAACCGAGAACAAGGAGGTACTTTATTTTCTTAGTAACGCTAAGGAATTTAGTAAATCAAGCTTGCAACCTGCCATTTTCGACGCGGCTGGACCCATTATGTGTAAGGCAGAAACCAAGACGAACTGAAATACCCTGGAAGCAAGATTCCCACAGCCAGGATGCCAAATTCCCTGGAACAATTCCCTCCAACTCCATGCGGTAACGGCAAGACCCTCGCTTCGAGAAAACGTATTCCTTGAGCGACCGCCAGTCACGCATGGATGACAAATTCTCTCCAAACTTCTCAGAATTGCGAGGATGACGATGGAGGACGAGCGTGACAAAGCTACAGGACTGTGAGGACACAAAAGCAGTATCCACAAACACGTGAGACCGAAATGAACCTCTGGGTTTAGTAACTTAGCATAAATTCACTCTTAATGCAACGTCTGGGCAAAGTTTCATTGTTTAGCATTATTTAAACCGTGTCTTAGAAGAACATGGTTCATGTGCTTAAGGATAGGCTGTTCATTTTACGTTCATCTCATCTCTCTTTCCTAATTCTCTCCTTTACTAATCATCTCGGGACCCCGAGAAACACCTGAACCCAATTCAACTCGGCGTCGCGTACATTCCAAACATTTAGCTTAAGGCTAAATTTCACACCAGCATTTTGCCTTTGTCTGTAGGACAAAGCTCAGCTCATCTCGTCAACAATACACACTGGTTTCGCCAAAGACGTGGTATCGACGCCATTGTCCTTTGCCTTGAGAGATAAGGAGCAACCTCCCCCATTCAAACTGTGCGCGCTTACACTGCTTTGTTTCGCAGATCAAAGAATCTCACGCACGCAGACATGCACACACCCACACGCGCGTGCACACAACACACAAACACACACTACTACCCCTCTATTTCTATGTAAATATACTGTTTGTTGTTGATTGCTTTCTAGTTGTTTTAGAATTACTGTTAATAAATCTTCATTTATTTCACCCAGTTATTTTGATTTCATTAATAGGATTAAATTGCCAGAACCTATACTAAAGAATTCACATAATTGGTAAAACCACCTTCAGAACCTAAATCATTAATATTACTATCTTTAGTGGGAACTAAAGAGTGTAATGCTTTCGATTAGATAAAAATTTATTTTATGAGACTGATAAATTCTATATAACTTTGATAAACTATAGTAAGACATTAGGCAAACCTTACAATGGTAAATTCCACACTTTGCGTGAAAATGTTTTTTATGGGCTGCATGGGCTATTCCCTTGTTAATTCATCATTAATTAAGCAGGTAAAAGGTCTGGAGTTGATTTCAGGTGTGGCATTTGCATTTAGAAGCTGCTGCTGTGAACCCACAACATGCAGTCAAAGGAGCTCCCAATGGAAGTGAAACGGACCGTCCTTTGGCTGAAAATAAGAAGAAATCCATCAGAGAGAGCAGAAATGTTAGGAGTGGCCAAATCAACAGTTTGGTACATCCTGAGGATGTCATGCGCAACTCACTCCTGCAGACGGTAGTTGGATTGGGATGCGGCCGGTCGTGGTTCAAAGGGTATTCAAGGAGTCATTTTCTCATGATGCATTGCTCTGCCATTTGAGTCACCCGGCCCATCTTCCGACCCTGTCTTCTATTGTGAGTACTCTCAGTTATTGGGTTATCTGTTTGATTAGAGTGTGTGTCTTTAGAACGCAGATTTATTGTGGAAATCCTAGCTCTTTGTGTAAGAGAGTTCTTAAATCAACTTGCGTGGCAAGCCTACCTACTCGCGCTCTCAGCCGCATTTGGGTTAACCACCACACTACACGGGCTAACGGCTAACGAGTAGTAGTTTGCTAAATCTTAACCAGATCACTGGCGAACTGTGAAAGTTAGGCATTCGGTTCAAATCCTAACCAGATCACTGTCTGAATCGTGACGCAGTCCGACAGCTGCCTAACCTGGCCGCTGAAAGGTTGTTTAACGGCTGCCTTTCCCGTCAAATCCTAATCAGATCACTGACAGAGGAAAAAGGAGCGTACTGGTGAGCTCTGGAACTCAAAAGGCCTGGATGTCCAAGGAAGACAACAGTGGTGGATGATTGCATTATCCTTTCCATGGTGATGAAAAACCCCTTCACAACATCCACCCAAGTGAAGAACACTCTCCAGGAAGTAGGTGTATCCATATCTAAGTCTACCATAAACAGAAGACTTCATGAGACCAAATACAAAAGGTTCACCACAAGGTGCAAACCATTAATCAACCTCAAAAACAGAAAGGCCAGATTAGACTTTGCCAAAAAACGTCTAAAGAAGACAGCCCAGTTCTGGAACAGCATTCATTGGACAGATGAAACTAAGATCAACCTGTACCAGAATGATGGAAAGAAGAAAGTATGGAGAAGGCTTGGAATGGCTCATGATCCAAAGCACACCACATCTTCTGTAAAACAGGATGGAGGCAATGTGATATCATGGGCATGCATGGCGTCCAAAGGCACTGGGTTACACTGGTGTTTATTGATGATGTGACAGAAGCAGCCGGATAGGTTCTGCAGTGTATAGGGATATATTTTCTGCTCAAATTCAGCCAAATGCAGAAATGTTGATTGGACAGAACTTCACAGTACAGATGGACAATGACCCAAAACATACTGTGAAAGCAATCCAGAATTTTTTTTAAAGTGAAGAAGTGGAATATTCTGCAATGGCCGAGTCAATCACCAGATCTTAACCCAATTGAGCATGCATTTCACTTGCTTAAGACAGAACTAAAGGCAGAAAGACCCACAAATGAGCAACAACTGATGAATGCAGTAAAGGTCTGGCAAAGCATCACAATGGAGGAAACCCGGCATATCAGTGGGTTCTAGACTTCAGGCAGTTATTGCCTGCAAAGGATTCTCAACAAAGTATTAAAAATGAAGATTTTATTCATGGTAATGTTAATTTGTCCAATCAATTTTGAGCCCTTGAAATGAGGAGACTTTGTAGAAAAATGGTTGCAGTTCCTAAATGTTTCATAGAATATTTTTGTTCAACCTCTTGCATTAATCCTGAAAGTCTGCAATTCAATTGCTTCTCAGTTGTTTCATTTCAAATCCAGTGTGGTGACATGCAGAGCCCAAATCTTAAACATTGTGTCACTGTCCAAATATTTCTGGGCCTAACTATATTTTTCACATTTATATATTTTATCTATTTAACTTTAACTTTTTTCCACAGTTGCACAGTCAGAAGGAGCAGTTCAGGATACATTTCACTGTATATTGTAGTTGTATAATTATCAATGTGACTAATTAAGAATCTTTAAACTTGAAATTTGGCAGCTTGAAAATAGACTTAATATATATGTGCTTATCAAGCAGCACAGGTGCGCAATCATCTCAGATGATTCGATCCAGCAAGACTAATTTTCTATTCAAGTGCGTTTGAAAAAACAACTTAACTGATGAGTTTCATCAGCATTAACTCATCCAAGATGAGGCTTCTGATCTTGGATAATTTAAGCAACATACAGGAAAAAAACCCAGGAGGTGTCAGACCAGAGAAACTATGGTTGTAAAGGACTTGTCTTATCACAGTAACGGACTTATCATCCTATCAGCTGGCTGACATCTTCACAGACATCTTCAACTCATTGTTGAGCCAGATGATCGTCCCAGCTGGCTTCAAGTCCACCACCATCATCCCAGTGCCAAAGAAATCTTCAGTATCCTGCCTGCATGACTACCGTCCCATCGCTCCTACTCCCATCATGAAGTGCTTTGAAAGACTTATCATGGCACAGGTGAAAAACAACCTCCCCTACTCACTGGACCCGCTGCAGTTTGCATATCAACCAACAGGTCGATTGAGGATGCCATATCCACTGCACGTCACCTTTCTCTATCTTTCCTGGACAAGAAAGGCACTGATGTTAGATTGCTGCTCATAGACTTAAGTTCAGCATTCAACACTGTTTACACTCTGTTTACACTCCTCACCCATGATTACACTTTATCTCACCTGTACAAGAAAGATACTTATGTCATGTTATTGGACTTCCTATCAGGGAGCCCACAGTCTGTCTGTGTCGGTGACATTTCCAGCACCATCAGAATGAGCACAGAAGCTCATTAGGGCTGTGTTCTCAGTCCACTGCTGTTCACACTCCTCACCCACAATTGCAGCGCCCTTCACAGCCCAAACCACATCATCAAGTTGAGAGAACAACCTATCGCTAAATGTGGACAAAACCAAGGAAATGATCATTGATTTCATGACAACTCGCTCCACCCACACAGCACTCAGGATCCATGGCTCCATGGTAGAGACTATAAAGAACACCAAGTTCCTTGGAGTTTACATCTCAGACAATCCTCACCTGGACCATCAACACAAACTCCATCATGAAAAAGGCTCAGCAGTGTCTCCACTTCCTGAGATGCCTGAAGTGAGCCAACCTCTCATCTTCCTTCCTCACCATGTTCTATAGGGGCACCATAGAGAGTGTCCTGACCAGCTGCATCTCCGTCTGGTTTGGTAACAGCACAATAGCCAGTGAGAAATGGCTGCAACAGATTGTTAAAGCAGCTAGGAACATCATTGGAATGTCTCTCTTCCCTGCTGTAGATCTTCCACAAGCGCTGCATCAGTGAAAGTGAAAATGAGTAATTATTTGTTATTGTGAACACAGCACAGCACACAGTGCACCACAATGAAATGTGAGCTCTGCATTTGACCCATCTGTGAAGGAGCAGTGGACAGCTAACATGGGCAGTGTCCAGGGAGCAGAGCTTAGGGAAGGTACCTTGCTCATGAGTACCTCAGTGGTAACTTTACCAGTCCTGGATTCGAACCTGTGACCTTCTGATCATGGGGCGAACACCTACCAACTGCCCCAGAGGGAGGCCAGGATAGAATTTTGCTATTAATATAATCAATTAAAATAATCAATATGGGGGTTAAGAGTACAGAGCCGGGGCAAACCTAAGATGATGGAATAAGGAGTGTTGGGTAATGCAAAAAGGGACAGGAATTTGTGATGACTGGGCAAAATGGTGAGTTCAATAGAAGGTGTGATTGAGGTTAGGGGTTGTGGTGCAATGGGGCTGGGTGGTCACATCTAGGGCCTGGACGGTGACAGGGCAGGCTAAATGAGTACTAGGAATGCGCAAGGAAGACACCAAAGACTGTGAAACAAAATTTACAGCCAATTTGGAATCTAAGAGGGCAAACACAGACACAGAGTAACACATGAAGGTTGTCTGGACATGCAAAACAAACTGATTAAGGTAACAAAAATCTGCACCTGGCTCTTGAGGCTGTCACGGGGTCAAAGCGGACAGTCTGACTTCCAATGACCCTTACCCCTACAGTACAGACAGAGGCCACTTTGCCTCTTCTGCTGTCATATCTTCTGTGTCAACCTCAAACTACCTAGTTGCATGGGTTCGGGTGCATTCTTTCATGCTTTTTTAACTTCAGTAAGTGATTTGACGGACTCTCTGAGAATACTGTTTTCTGCTGCAAGCGATTCCACCTGTTGTTGGCTGCAGAGATTCACACAGTGCTTGAAATTCCTTGTGAAGAATTTTGACAAGTGCCAGATGGTTATCAAAGCTGGTGAGTTTGTTATTAACAGACTATGAAATATCCATATGTTCTTTATCCGATGATGAGGGGCTATTAGCAGAACGCTCTGAGTGGAATCTTTTTCTAGGAGTAAGGCACTTTTTCTCATACAACACACCCATTTCTGCTTGCCACATAATCCAAAACAAACTTGGTAAAATTCATTTACACTCCAAGCTTTGGACACCATCAAAGGCGGCACAATCTGATATAACTACACTATAATGAAAACACGTTAGTATCTCAAAATAAAAGTAGAACCGCTCAACATAAAAATCTGAAATTTGATAGATTTCATCTATGACTGCTTAAAGGGGGTGTGGCCTATACAATGGCTATACATTACCATACATTTTCTGTAGTACCGTCACACGCACTAGTTGGCGCGATTGGGAAGTATAAAAAAGGCGTTTTCTCGCATCTATTGGTAGGTACAAAAACTTATGCAGATCAGATCAATGGGATTTTCATCACATCTTTGACCTTCTCTAGAGCTACAGACAGATGTTCCAGTTACAAAGGGCAGTTCCTCCATGGTACTGAATGATTTTAGCCCTGTGGCTGTGATGTCTTTAGTGATGAAGTCTTTTGAGAAGATAATTAAAGAGGTTTTAATGCAGATTGAACATCCCCACAACCCCTTCCACCTTGCATATAGGGCAGGAAGAAGGATGGAGAATTCAATTCAATTAAATTTTATTTATATAGTGCTCTTAACAACAGTCATTTTCACAAAGCACTTTACATATAACCGGCCTAAACCCCCAACAAGCAAGCCTGAGGTGACAGTGGCAAGGAAAAACTCCCTCTAATAGGAAGAAACCTTGAGAGAAACCAACACTCACAGGTGGACCCCATCCTCCTCTGGGCGACCAGGTGCATGAGAATTTAATACACAGTCAACATTAGTTCAAGATTAATTGTTAATTAGTCATTTGTAAATAAGTGAAGAAATAAAAATGGACGTCCAACGGACGTTTTCAAATCCCGAGTCATTGCTGGGCCATTTGCTGAGATCCTCTCAGCGTCATTAAGCTAAAATTAGTTCAATATTAAACTGGTAATTCAGTTCAGGTCCATAGGGTCTGAAAAATCTCGGGATCAGCTTGGGAACTGCTCAGAAAAAAGAAGAAGAAAGAGAAGAGAGTTAGTGCCCTACAAGTAACTCCCAGCAGTGCTAAAGTAACTATGGCAGCCTGGCTAAAAAGGGAGAGCTGGAAGGTAGCACAGACATGAGGGCTTCCAGGGATCTCAGCATCACACCAAACCACTGTCAGCAAGCTTGAGCGATCAGCAAGAGTGGTAGGATGAAAACACCAATCCCCCCTTTCACCTTTAATCTCAAATGACCATGAACCCCCCGATCTCACCTTTACCTAAGAAAAGGGGGTTTTAATATCCAAAACACTGACTAAACAGATAGGTCTTAAGCCTTGACTTAAAAGCAGAGATTGTTTCTGAGCTCCAAATGCTAATAGGAAGTTTATTCCACAACTGTGGTGCTTTATGAGCAAATGCTCTTACCCCCAGGGTAACATTCTTTATTCTCGGCATTACTAAGAGACCTGCGTCTTGCGGTTGAAGCATACAAGTCAGACTGTAGTTGTAAATGAAGGCACTCACATACTCTGGTATAAGACCATTTAGAGCTTTATAAGTCAAGAGGAATATTTAATAGTCATCCCGAAATTTAACTAGCAGCCAGTGGAGTGAGGATAGAATTGGTGTGATACGATCATATTTTTAGTTTTAGTGAGAACTCTGGCTGCTGCATTCTGGACTAGCTGGAGTTTATTTAATGACCTATTTAAAACATAGATAAAACATAGATGTTAGGTAATCCGTATTACTCTCAAGTTTAGTGGGATTGGATATTTCTCCTGTTAGGAAAACAGATCAGGGAGATTATTAGTAAAGTTACTTGTTGTATTTGAAGTTATTGTATGCTTCATACAGAAGTATATTGGGGGATTTGTATTTTAACTAAGATAAAAATAAGGTGGTGATCAGAAATAGTACAGTAGTGTACTATCACAATAGTAGCAGTACTGTTACATTATCTACATTAAGAGCAAACAATAGGATTAAATCAAGGGTATGACTGCAGTTGTGAGTGGGCCCAATTACATTTTGAACCATACCCATGGAGTCCAGTTTATTAGTAAAAGCTGCTGTCAGAGGGTCTTGTTCATTATCTACATGAATATTTAAATCCCCCACAATTATTGCTCTTTTGGCTGAAATAACCAGGTCTGACAGAAATTCTTTAACCTCTTAAGCCCGATCGCCCCCGGTACCGAGTGCGGAACAGTGATGTTGTCATTAAAGGCTTTAAATAGTGGGTAAACGTAAACAAACATATGCATGCGGCACATCAATGTCACCGATAGAATCTCATCTAACAATTTCAGACAACAAAATCCACCTAAACATAACACAATTACAATACCAAACATAAAAAAACAAAGAGTAAAAACACTGCATAGGTCTACGAGGAAGAAATATGGCTGTAGAATCTATACTACTATGACTAAACATACATCATATGAAAGCCAAGACTCCGCAGATTACGTAGATAGCCATATTACCACTTTCCGATTAAAACTGACCGAAGCAGCAACCAAAAACTTCATGACTTCACAAAGTTATAAACAGGATGATACGCCTTACCTTTGATGTTTTGTAATCATAAATCGCATTCAAGTCAATAAAATCCACATGAAAGTGTAGACCAATACACCATCTTACACTGAAATCAATCCGGGTACCCTTCAGATTCTGGTCTGTTGCTTAGGAGGGCAACAAATCAGATCCAGAGTCAGCCCCCTTTCCTGCACTAGCAGTGTTTGGCACCCTGTGAGTGGTGAATGATGTTGCTGACGATTATTCAAGAACTGCCTCTCAGTACTATTGGCTCTTCAGAGTAAAACAAGGTGTGAACTGTCCAAATAGATCAAATGGTTCCTGAGGTATAGCTCTGCGTATCCAAAAAATGAGCAAATCAGAGAAAGGGCAATTGCGCATAGAAGTGCAGAGCGTGCAGTAGACCAGAAGAGGCCGCTTTTCCTGCTTTGTATTGGTTCAGTGCTTCAGAAAAAGAGCTCTATATAATAATGGCAGGCAATAAGAAGAAAATTTTTACTACTGAGGATGTACTGGACATGCTTGCTAATGACAGTGGACAGTGTTTGTCCTGTGGAATATTCATCAGACGAAGATGATCTCTTGACCACAGAATGGGATCCAGAGAATAGTGATCCAGATTATGAGATTCCATTTTCTGAAAGGTTTGTAATCTGTTTTATAAACTATTTATTTAATTGCCAGGTCCCACTGTGCCTCACTTCCAAAAAGAACTGTTTTCAGTTGTGGCATGATGGACAATAATGTTGTTGTTGTTGTTGTTGTTGTTGTTGTTACAAATTTTTATTATTACTTTTTTACAAGTTCCATATGATTCTGAATAAATGTTCCAGTTTTGCCAATTTCATTTGTATGTTGTTTCATTTGTTATCTTTGTCTAATATTTAAATTTGTTTGATAATCTCAAACATTTAAGTGTGACAAACATGCAAAAAAATAAGAAATCAGTACAATCACTGTATGGTGCCAAAATGTACCCAAATATGCCCAAATGGATAATTTAGAGGGTCCATCTAGATATGTCTCTACTAATATTTCTTCTAATATCTCTCTGTTTACTTTTTTAGCAATATTTGTGGTGCAATTTATAGTCAAGATGTTGTACTATGGATTGTTTGAGGTTTTGGGCTACCAACTATGTATTTTCTGAATATGTATTTTTTTTAGGCAAACACAATTTTTTTTGTCATGTTCTGCTGTGTTCCATCTTCCTTTATTCTGAAGCAGTAACATGTATGCTGATTCCAACACTTCTACAATAATTCTACAAGTGTTACCTTTATAATCACTGCAAAAACATAAAAATAGACATTGTGGTTGCTGAGATATACACATTTTATTTTGGGTATCTTTTATAGAGCAAAAATCTGTAAAACAGTCTCAGTTTAAATTAAATTAAATTAAATTCAGTTTAAAATTCAGAGTAAGGACCTGGTGGACGGTAAAACACAACAAGGGGTAGTGACGAAGAATTACATTTTGCAGATACGTCTGCAATTCTAAGTAATAATAATTTTTCACTGGCTATTTTTCATGTGTCGTAGAATCGAATCAAGCTGAAGAACCCAGACTCCCTGGCTGCGAACCTGTAGCTAAAAGTCTACCTAATGACTGTCCTAATGTCTGGAGGCACGTCTGTAGTTCAATAATGTTCTCTGTCACAGCTTCTACCATCTTACACCTTTTACAGATAAAGTTATCACTTTTTAAGCTATCAATTCTGATGGAGGAACTAAGGCTAAACATTCTGCAATTGCTACAAAAAACATCATAATTGTTAGGCATCTTACTTACAACCAGATATCACTTACATTGTTGTTTGTTGAGCAGATCCCCTTAAAGATTGCTGTCAGTGTCACAGCCCACTGGAGTTTGGCCGGACAGTGCCCCCTTGAAGTCTGCAGAGCGGCCAGCAGATGCTGCCATTGTGTTTGTTTGATGTATTTTAGTTCTGTCTTGTGCTCCCTGTCTGTCTTGTCCTTGTCCCGCCTTTCCATTGTGTCCCATTGGTTAATCGTTCTTCATTAGTATTCCCACCTGTGTTGGTTACTTTTTGGTTCAGCCCCTGTTTCTGATTGGTTTACCCCTTTATTGTTTGATTTGGCTTGTTTAGGATTTGGTTTCTGATTGGTTTTCCTCTGTTTAATTAATATGGTTCCGTGTTATGTTTCCCTTTTTAGGCACAGTTTGTCCCATTGTTTCCTACCTGTTCACCCCCCCTCATGTCAGCATGCTTCAAGTTTTTCTAAGAGGAGTTTTTGTTTGTGGCCCTCATGCCCCTTTTATATTCTGGTTTTTCAATAAAGGCTTGCAACTAGTACCTCGCTTCCTGTCATGCTGACTCGGGGCTGTGACAGATGGACAGACCCACACCAGATGTACTGCAAATGAGGAGGTGAGGCTGGGTTAGTCCGGCAGCTGGGGGAGCGGGCCGTGTTTGGCTGCTTCTCCATCCCAGAGCTGTTGGGCTACGCTGAGTCTGACAAGGAGGAGGAACCTGGGATGCTGGGTCCAGCTGGGGGAAGGCCATGGTGAGGGGCGGCAACCATTCCTGCTAGTCTCGGTATTCATGGATGGCCCCACCTCGGATGACTCTGCCATGGAAGACTTCCTCACACTCTCACTAGCAGGGCCCCGCTGGGTGATATGGTGTGGAGGGGACTCTGTGGTTTGGGGGCGAAAGTGGCAGGGCTGTAGATGACATCCCTTAGCCCAAGACCACCCAGTCTTCCCTCCACACACCACTCAGGGCTCCACCCACGTCGCTGCTGATTGGCACCTGCCCACTTCACTGCTGGCTCTGCCAACTTCACTGCTGGCTCTGACCCTGGCTCTGCCCACTTCAGTGCTGGCTCTGCCCTGGCTCTGCTCACTTCAGTGCTGGCTCTGCCCCTGGCTCCACCCACTTCAGTGCTGGCCCTACCCCAGCTCTACCCACTTCATTGCTGACTCTGCCTCTGACAGCTCCACCCACACACCACTCAGCATCCACGGTTCCACGGTTGAGACTGTAAAAAACACCAAGTTCCTGGGAGTTCACATCTCAGACGATCTCACCTGGACCACCAACACCACCTCCATCACCAAAAAGGCCCAGCAGCGTCTCCACTTCCTGAGATGGCTGAAGCGAGCCAACCTGCCCCCTCCCACCCTCACCGCGTTTTACAGGGGCACCATAGAGACCAGCTGCATCTCCGCTTGGTTCGGTAACAGTGCTGTTGCCGATATCAGGCGGCTTCAAAGGATCGTCAAAGCAGCTGGAAACATCATCAGAGCGTCTCTTCCACCGCTGCAGGACATCTACAAGCGCTGCATCAGAAGGGCCTCCTACATCGTGCTCGACCCCTCACACCCTTCACACAGACTGTTCACACTCCTTCCATCTGGCAGATCCTTTCGCAGCATCAAGTCTCGATCCTCCAGGATGCGTGATAGCTTCTTCCCACAAGCCATCAGACTCTTGAACTCACTCCCAGCCATCACACTTCCCCCCACACACACACCTGGACTGCGAAAAAACTGATTCTGTTGCACCACTGCACTTTACACACCACCGTCACTTTGATGCACAATAACTACTGCAGTGTTATGACACTGCACTGCTGCCACTTATTTGCACAACATTATACACTGCTGTACAAATGTTTGCACATACACTGAAACATTGTACACATAAATAGCTGAATATAGTATCTGTCATATTATAACCTTCTACCTCTTGCACATCCAATGTAAAATGTCAATTCTGCACCTGTTTAAATGTTTGCATATTTGCACATATACTGAACATTGTACTTGAAAATAGTCCGGATATAGTATCTGTCATGTTATATCTGTCATACCTCTTGCACATTCAGTGTAAAAGTCCATTTCAACCTGTTAAGAATACTGCATCCTGACTTGACTAAATTTTTACCTCTATGTCTATTTCTAGCTTCTAATTATATTTAAAACTCCCTGTCTAGTTTAAAATGTATATTGCATATTGTATAGTTTAAAATGTTTAGTGTTTAATGTATATTTTAGTATTTTTACTTATTTATTGTCTATCCCATGTGCCTAGTTGTGCCACTGCCTATTTATTCTCTGTTCTACTGTTCTCTGTTTGTTTGCACTGGAAATAACCTGGAGCCACATCGTCTCATCTCTCTATGTATCTGTACAGTATATAGCAGAGATGACAATAAAGTTGACTTTGACTTTGACTTGACTTTGACTCTGCCCACTTGGTCCCTGACCACTCCTAATACACTCCCTCTTGATTTATCTACCCCAGACTCCATTTCTCAGGCTCTGTCAGCCCTCACCACCTTCTCCCACACCCTCTCTGTCCCAGACCCACTCCTTAGCCCTGTAACCTCCCCTGATCTGCTCCTTCCTGCCCAGGTCTTCCCTGACTTATAGTCCCTCCCTGACTTCCAGTCCCTGTCTGTCCCTGATCAGTCCCTTCAGTCCCTGTCTGTCCTAATCAGCCCCTGTATTTCCCCGATCAGTCTGTCCAGTCCCTGTCTCTTCCAATGGAGTCCAGCCAGTCCCTGTCCCAGTTTGAGGAGGAGGCCTTGCAGCCAGCATCTCCCCTTAGAGAGGCCTTGCAGCTGGTGTCTGCCCCCAAAGAGGCCTTGCAGCCAGAGTCTGCTTCCGAAGAGGCCTTGCAGCCAGTGTCTGCTACCAAGAAGGCCAAAAAACCTGTGTCTGTTCCCTGAGAGGCCAAAAAAACAGTGTCTGTTCCCCAAGAGGCCACAAAAACTTTGTTTGTTCCCCAAGAGGCCACAAAACCTGTATCTGTTCCCCAAGAGGTAACAAAAACTTTGTCTGTTCCCCAGGAGGCCACAGAAACTTTGTCTGTTCCCCGACAGGCCACCACATCTGTG
Source organism: Distichodus sexfasciatus (assembly GCA_032718565.1). Classification (NCBI taxonomy): domain Eukaryota; kingdom Metazoa; phylum Chordata; class Actinopteri; order Characiformes; family Distichodontidae; genus Distichodus; species Distichodus sexfasciatus. Next base: position 843,852 of record JAVGVS010000100.1, on the reverse strand, counting down.
TCTTTCCCCGAGAAGTCACAAAATGTCTGCTCACATGTCTTTCCACACAGGTCTGCTGTCTGCTCCCTTGCCTGCCACGGGTCTGCTGTCTGCTCCCTGGCCCGCCACGCGTCCCCTGTCTGCTCCGTGGCCCACCATGGGTCCCGTGTCTGCTCCCAGGTCTGCCAGGTCTGAATTGTGTGGGAACTCAGGAGCATTACAGTCTTTTGACCACCACATAAAGTCTCTTTGTAGTCCTCAGAATTCATCTTTTGCTTGTAAAGTCTAAGTTGTAGTAAAGAAAAAGACAACAAAAGAAAAGACTGGATTCAAGACTGGTTTTTGGATACGTGTCGTGTGCAAAAAATCTTCAGAGTTTGAGGCTGTGAGACAGTGCGAGCTGCACTCCATTAACATCAAGTCAAAAAGTTTTTGTTTGTGGCCCTCGTGCCCATTTTATGTTCCAGTTTTTCAGTAAAGACTTGCAACAAGTAACTCGCTTCCTGGCATGCTGACTCGGGGCCATGACAGTCGTTTTTTTTGGACTGTTTTAGGTTTTAACCGCTGATTATATTGCTTGAATCGCTTAGGATAAGGGCAAATACGAATAGGAGTTAGCATTGCTTGGCAACTCCTCACAGAGACTTTTAAAATGTCACGCCAAACAGTGTCTAATAAATTGTTACTCTCTTTGATTTAGCAGTTCGTAGTAGAAATTGGTAAAATATGAATGCAATTTAAGTTTGAAGGGGAGAGACGGAGTTTTGGGACACCAACTTGCGACCGGCGTGACGTTACAGGAAGGAAGTGTTGTCACACTCTTGAACTTTTTGTATAAGCATGTTGATGGCCCTAAGATACATGCAAGACTGTTATTTGTTGACTCCTTGTCTGCAATTAACACAATTTACCGTTCCCTACTTGCTGAAAGGCTTTATAATCATTTTCAGCTTTATCCTAATTGATAAGTTTTTTGACTAATAGGTCACAATGTGTGAGGGTGAACAGATTTTTTCTGATGTGATCTCCTCTTCTATTGGATCGCCCCAGGGTTGCTGTCTCTCACCTCTTCTGTTCATTCTGTATACGAATGAGTATCAGAGTAATTTCACTAACAGACACATCCTGAAATTTTCTGATTACATAGCTATCATTAGTCTTTTTGAGGGGATTGAGACAGGCTTTGGGCAGAGTGTAAAGGACTTTGTGGTTTGGTATGATGAGTCCTTCCTTTCAGTAAATGTGTCAAAAACAAAAGACATGATTAATGATTTTAGAAATTCTTCTCGTAGTCCACCACCTACTATTATTAAAGCTGCTAACATTAAGATCGTGGAGAGTTACAAGCATTTGGGTGTTGTTCTTGATCACAAACTGTGTTTTGAGCCTCATGCTGATGCCACCACCAAAAAAGTACAGCTTTTTAAGGAAAATTAGATGAAAATGAAATAACTTTCTGGTCAAAAACACGTCTCAGACATGTCTCGTCTGAAATGTTGTCTTTGTTTTACAGAGGTTTTACTGAATTTGTTTTATATTATTTGTAATGTTGCTTGGTTTGGAAATACAGTATGACTCATTCATTCTTTCATTAACTGAATCGCTTAATCCCAACCAGGGTCACGGGGGGGGCTAGAGCCTATCCTGGGAACTATGGGTGCCAACACACCGCAGGGCACACACAATCACACTCTCATTCACACCTTGTAGGCCAATTTAAAGTCGCCAATTAACATGCTTTTGTATTTTGGGAGGAGCCTCCGGAGAAAACCCACACAAACACAGGGAGAGCATTTAAACTCCACACAGAAAGGCTCTATGGGGATTGAACCCAGGACTAACCACTGAGCCACTGTGCCGCCGGAAATATGACAAATTGGCTGGGATTTCTCAGGGCATGGGCAAGACGGGCTCGTGGCCATCTTTAACGGGCAAGTGTTAAGAAAGGCTCATTCTATTATTATTTGTTTTAACCACCCACTCCGGAGTGAGTTGACTTTTTGCTCTCTGGCCATCAGTTTAGGGCACCTGTGATAACCAAAAAGTTTTTTTTTATTTTATTTTTTATCCCTACTGCAATCCGTCACCTTAATGGCAAATAGTCACTTTGTTGCTTTTTGTTGTTACTATTTTTAGTATTGATTTATTGCTTTTGTTCTTATTTATTGTGACATTGTTTTATTCTTGGCAATCCTGCACTCATTGGGTATGTGTCCCCATGTATGTTGTCTTTATTGTTGGCCCCTGCCGTTAAACTAATTTCCCCTTGTGGAAAAATAAAGTAATCTGACGATATATATGAAAATACATGTCACAGAATAGTAAGCTAGACATTGTACCCTTTTTCACTAATCAATGGTAAAGCAGAGTAACCAAATTGTTCTTTTAATTGCCGACATGCTGTTTACATGTCTTCATGAAGATTTTGGACCATTCCTATTTTGCAGTGATCTCCAGTGTGGTTGGTAGTCTTTATTGTTATCACCCTTGTCTTCGGTTCCTTCCAGTTTTTCAAGGGGGTTCAGCTCCGGACTCTGTCTGGGCCGCTGCAAAATGCTAATATTGTTTGACTAACACGACCACTTTGGCTGTATGTTGAGTTTTGGAAGAAAAGTAAAAAATAACAAACATTGTCTTCAGAACTCTCAACTTCTTCAATTTATTTGTTAAGCCATCTATTACATATTATTTTAGTTTTTCCTTTTCTACACTATTTTTTAATCCTTACATTGTGTTAATCTTTAATGCTGTCCTTGTAATTGTCACTCCACCAACTCCACATCATCTTCATCCTTTCTTCTTGACATCTTTTAAGCTATAGATCATGAGAGAGCTGCTTCAGTAAGAGTTGCAGACCTTGTTCTGTACAGTGATAAACTGCTTCCATTATCTCATGCCTTGGTCCACATGGCATAGCCTGTTGTTTATGATACTAGCACACAGTAATGGAGTCCTCCCCCCCACCCACCCCATGCATTACACGCATGATCAAAGCTTTGCTAGACATGTTATATATGTGCTCAGCTTTATGTGCACAATACTAATAATGAAATAATTTTTACAAAATTTATTATATTTACAATTACAGCATTTAGCAGTCATACTTATCCAGAGAGACATACATCAGTGGTTTGTAGTCCATATCTGTTCTTTATACTTGTAAAGCTAGACTTAAATCAACAACTGGTATTTGGTATTTAACAGAGTTACTGCTAGCTAAGATACATACCTTTCCACACACTGTCAGAGTATCTACAGTCATCAGGAAAGCAAACTGTTCATGAAAGCTAGTAAGTGTACAAAATAAACAGCTTTTTTTCAATTGAGTAGTTACTCCTTCAGATGGGTCCCTCCTTGAAGAGAACATTTGGACAATATTTGAAGACAGGACGGGCAGTTCTGAAAATAAGATGAAATTAGCAAAATTAGCAGTTCTTAATTCTAGGAGAGAATGAGAGGTTGATACACTGCTAAATCAGCACAGATAAGTTAGGAGGTGTGATAAGTTAGGATGTGAATGTAATGCAGGTCACAGGAGTAAGTGCAAGTTCAGTAGTAGGGGCATGCTATGCAAGGATTGAGGGCCAGTGAGCTTCTCAGTCTTACATTTACATTTACAGCATTTAGAAGACACTCTTATCCAGAGCGACTTCCAAAAGTGCTTTGTAGTCCACAACTGTTCTTCAGTCTGTAAAGCTAGACTTAGATTCAACAACTGTCATTAAAACCAAGTTACCACCAACTAAATTATATACAGTACTTTAACCAAAAACCATGTTAGAAAATGAGGAGCATGCATGATAGCTTTTTCCCACAAGCCATCAGACTCTTGAACACACTTCCTGCTCTCACACATCCCCCCACACCCAGACTGTGAACTGACTCTGTTGCACCTCTGCACTTTACACATCACCGTCCCTGTGATGCACATGCTGCTATACAGACCTCACTGATGTTGCACTGAAACTGTCACTGAAAAGATGTTTAAGAATAATGTCTATATTTACAAACTGTACAGTATTACTGTTGCTACAACATTGCCATAACATTTGCACAATTTTTGCACTGCCTCTACTTATTTCTTGTGAGAGCAGCTCACGCTGTCTCATTTGCTGCGAGCTCTTGAGTTGTCTTTGTACGCGACACGTATCCAAAAAAGAGTCTTGAGTCTTGAATTGCCTTTTGTTGTCTTTTCTTTACTTCAGTTCAAAGTTTTACAAACAAAAGATGAATCCCTAAGACTACAAAGATACTTTACGTGGCGTTACGTGATGGTCAAAAAACTGTAATGCTCCTGAGCTCTCAGCTCTATCACATTCAATGTGAAAGTAGTTCCTTTGCGTTCTTGTATCATATATATTTCAGGATCCAATCAGATTACGACACGTAAGGCACGTATTACTTCTATTGTTCTATTGAAATATTAAATCCAAATATTCATACATTCATGCACACAAAATGGCTCCAACATTTCTCTTTCTACTTCTATTTCTAGTTTAATGTTTATATGTAATACTACATTTCTAGCTTAAAATGTATATTTTGTGTTCTATTTATATATTGTCTATTAAATGTGCCCTAGCTGTTCTTTTTTCTTTGTTCTTGTCAGATTCGTCAGGGATCTGGTTAGGATTTGACAAGAAAAGCAGACGCGAGCAAACTTCCAGCGGCCGGGTTAGGCGGCTGTAGGAATGCTCTCTGACTCGGACAGGGATCTGATTAGGATATGAACCAAATGCCACCCTTTCACAATTCGACAGTGATCTGGTTAGGATGTAACGAATTGCTACTCGTTAGCCCTTGTAGTGTGCTGGTTAGCCCAAACGCGGCTGAGAGCACGAGTAGGCAGGAAAGCCACGCGAGTTGATCTAAGAACTCTCTTACGCGAAGAGTAAGGATTACCACAATAATCCGCGTTCTAGCGACACACACTCTAACAAAGAGAAGAACCCAATAACTGGAGTACTCACAGCTGATGCTGATGAGAATCGGAAGAAGGCCGGGGACTCTAATGGCAGAGCGGTGCGCCGCGAGGAAGTGAATCCTTAAATACCCTTTGAACCGCGACTGGCCGCATCCCATTCCCATTACCGGCCGCGGAGAGGAGTGCGCGTGACAGTTCTCTATTTCTTGCTGCCTGTGTAAACTGGAGCGACGTCGTCTCATGTCTCTATATCTGTACAGTATATAGAAGAGATGACAATAAAGTTTACTTTGACTTTGACTAAGTGTTCAGTTTAAGGTTCAACACTTTAAAAGGCACAACAGAGTCAAGGATGTCTAAGCAGATGGAATTAAACAGAGAAAGCAAATAGTCAGTAGACCAGTTAGGAGAAGGTCCATTCAAAAGGGAACCACTACTTTTATTTTGATATTTTTTTATTTTAATATTCAGCAGTATCTGGGGTAATTATACGAGAGCGGTGTGGTTTGACATTGTGATGTGAAGAATACATCTCAAATAACACAGCCAAATGGTCAGAGAATCTAAGATCACAGATGTCAATATCGCCAAGAAGCAGGCCAGTAGACAGTTTAGCTGTGCATTTGCTAAATGAGCACTGTGCTACGTCCGAACTGACCCCACTGTATTTTAAAGATGTGGCTAAGGGCTACTATGGGCCAAGACAGACTTAACAGTCTGTTAGTCTGCAATGTGCACAAAGACAAGCTGGACAACCTTAACATAAACACATTTGGTACTTTTGTTTAGTGTCCATTCATTAATGTAAGTTTGCTTTAAATTGCAGATGTTTTTTTTTTTTTAACGTAGAGCAGTTACTGTAAATTGATTATTTTATAATTGATTTTGTTACAAAACATTACTTCTTTTATATATATTTTTCACAATAACAGTCATGTTTAAATTTTATTGTATGTTGATGGCTTGACTGTAAACAACATAACAAACAATGCAATAAATAGTTTTGAAGAAAAATCTGCTTTGTCATTGAACCTGAGAAAAACTTTGAAAATAACCATAATGACTCCATGCTACAATAATAATGATGGAAGTTTTTCACTGTGGGGACATATCTTTATAAGTACAATTTGACTGTATTATTTGTGTCCCCTTCAAAAATTGCTCATGAGAAATTTTATATTTATTGTCCCACCCTACTGTTAAATGAAATTTACGCCCATGGTTATAGGAGAGGATTGCTGAGAATATTATTTTCCATCAGGCCTCGTAACTATGACAAATCTGGGAGATTTTAAATGAGAGACATATGGACAATATAATTGAAAAGATAACATGAATTTGATTTAACGAGTAATGACACTTTACAGCAATGCCTTTTTTCTCTACAGTTGATATGAGTAATGTGATGTCGATTCTAGCCCTAGTCTGTTTTCGGTCTTGGTCTTGGTCTCGACCAGCCTTGGTCTTGGTCTCGCCTTAGTGTGTCTTGGTCTTGGTACCCTCAAGTCTCGGCAGTGTCTTGGTCTTGATACCCTCCGGTCTCGGCAATGTCTTGGTCTCGGTTTAGGCGGTCTTGACTACAACACTAGTAATATGTGCAAATAGTGTTTCAATAATATATGCAAATATTGTAACAGCAGTCAAGTGGAGAGGAGTACAATCATGAAATACAATTCTACTTTTTTGCAGTAGATGTACTCAGGATTAGCACCAGTTAATAGCAAATAGCAGAGTTTATTGTACAGTCCATCTGTAAACATAACAGTTAACCTGAGTACAAAAATTTGCAGACAGATAACAGGTGCAATGAGATTGTTTTTAAAGTGTCGATTGCAGCTAGATTTTTTTTTCTGCTAAAATGCTACTGTGTAGCATTTCACTTCACTGCTATGTAGCTGCACTCAACACTTTAAAAACAATCTCATTGCACCTGTTATCTGCCTGCAGATTTTTGTACTCAGGTTAACTTATTGTGATATAAGAAATAGCTTATTTATCTTTGTTCTATTACCCTATCTCCTTATTTTAAGTTTAAGTTTGTATATTGTATCTTTTTATTTTTAATTTTGTTATATATATATATATTTTTTTTTTTTTATTCTTTGCCTAAACTGCACAGTCAAAAGAGCGGATCAGGATACATTTCACTGCATGTTGTACCTGTATAATCTGAGACAAATAAAGAATCTTGAATTATGAATCATGAATCTATTCCTGGAACAGTTTCAATGTCACATGGATGAGATTGTCCATGGAGCAGCATGTGCATCTTTTCCAGAGGTTTTGATCCATTTCTCAGGAGCTGCTGTACCAGAGGAAGATGCAACTCTCTATGTTGCCCTGGTTGAACACGGTGAGGACAGGTGAGGGAGGTTGACACAGGAGTCTCAGGAAGTGGAGATACTGCTGGGCCTTTTTGGAGATGGAGGTGGTGTTGATGGTCCAGGTGAGGTTGTCTGAGATGTGAACTTCCAGTTCATTTTCACTGTCTATAGGTGTGGTGTGTGAGTGGAGCAAGTTTTCCTTAAGTCAGTGGCAATTACTTTAGTTTTGTCTTTAGTTTTAGCTTTAGTTAGCTTTAGTTTGTTTCAGTGACAGGTTGTTCTCACTGCATCAGACAACCAGCTGCTGAACCTCATCTCTGTATGCTGACTCATCATTGTGGCATCAGAGAGGCTCAGACCCAACTCGCTCAATTTCACACAGAGTTTTGGGGGGATGGTGGTGTTGAATGCTGAACTTAAGTCTATATACAGCATTCTAACATAAGTGTCTCTTGTCCAGGTACAGTAGGGTGAGGTGAAGTTCAGTGGATATTGCATCTCCAGCTCATCACAGCACAGGTTAAAAGCAGCTTCCCCCACTCGCTGGACCCACTGCAAAGCACTTTATGATGATGGGGGTCAGAGTGATGGGGCAGTAGCAGTTCAGGCAGGATGCTGAATATTTCATTGGCACTGAGATGATAGTGGTAAACTTGAAGCATGCTGTGATGATGATCTGACTCAGTAATGTGTTGGGGAGGCGTGGCTTTTGTGGCGTGCTTATTGTTCAGTGCATCATGTGTAGAACCCTGCTCCTCAGGGAGTGTTTTGTGGATGCTTGTACTGAGCGACAGCCTTAGTGCCCTGCTATATACTGCAGGAGTCTTTTGTGTTGTGGAAGTTGCTCTGTATGTTTTGTGTATGTGCCCACTTTGCTCATTGGATGGCATGAGATAGGTTGGCCCTGGCTGTTCAGAGAGCAGCTTTGTTCCCAGACCTTAAAGCAACATCTATCTCTCTTAGCCATGCATGTAATTTTGTTGAAAACCAGGGCTTATTGTTGGCTCTTATGGTGACATTCTTGGGGGCGATAACATGCTCTATGCACTTGCTGATGTAGTAGGTCACAGATTCAGTAAACTTGTCCAAGCTTGTCAGGTCTTCCTTGGACGGTGGTCTGGCATTGATTGCTGTGGCCTTCCACCCTCATTATAAATCATTTGGTGACAGACTGCGCATATGCGCATGCGGGTCGACATATAGGTACTCATACACACACATCAACACACGTGTACTTATATGCATATATACACACAGATATAGACAAACATGCATACCTCTGCATACCTAGGCACATTCACACAAACAACGTAGGATTTTAGGCAGACTTCTGTTGTTACCATAGTGTTGCCAGTGTTTTGTGTGTTTTCTGTGTGTGTTTGGATTTTGTTTTTCAGATGCGGAAGTTGGTGTGACGCTATTCTATGCTACAGATGCAGCAGCTGCCCCATGAGATTTCCACTTCCTTTTCTATCCTTTCTCTTTTGGCACTGTGTCTCTCTTCTCTTTTTTCTCTCTTTTCTTTGTTTTTCTCCCTTCCCTCTCCCCAACAAACTAATGGTTTGATATAGAAATAACAAAACAACAACAACAACAAAAAAAACATAAATAAATAAATAAAGTTGTCCTCCGAAGAGGGGGGGTGGTAGCGGGCCAAAAAAAAAAAAAAAACTTGTCCAAGCTCACGCATCCATGGTAAGCGGCAGCTTGTCTGAACATGCTCCAGTCTGTGCACACAGTCCTGAAGTGCTGAGACAGGCCCCCTCAGCCAGACTCTGACAGGTTTTCCTGACAGGTCTTGTGTGTTTCAGCAGCAATGTGTATGCATGAAATAACATGACCATTGCATGGGCCGAGAAGCCGATGTGGGGATTGCAGCTGCTTTTTAGGCATCGCACACCTTAGTGTAAACATTATCCAAACAGTTCTCTCCCCTCGTAGCAAAGTTCACATGCTGGTATAATTTTGGTTGAAGTTGCCTGTGACAATGACAAATCTGTCGGGCTGTGCGTTCCCAGAGCTTGTTAATGGCCTTCTACAGTTTGCTTAGCACCAGGTTAACATTGGTGCTAGGCGGCAGGTACACAGTTACCACTAGCACAATGGTGAATGCTCTCAGCAAATAGAATGGACAATAATTTATAACTAAAAATCTATCTGAGGTGAGCTATTGTGACCAGATTTTATATATGCACATGCACAAACTGCTGCCATGGTTCTTACTGGACAAAGAGCCTTCTTTGTTGGCTCAGTAGCATGCTAGCCCATCTAGCTGTATAGCTGGCGATAGTGAGTGTGCGATGTCTGGATTTAGCCACATTTCTGTAAAAACAAAGATGCAGCCATTCTTTCTTTCATTATGGCTTGAGGGCTGGAGCCACAGATATTCCATTTTGTTGATCAGTGAGTGAATGTTGAAGAGCAGGATGGACAGTTTTACTGGTTGGCCCAGGTTAGCCTTTAGTATGCTGCCAACACCCGTGTGCTTGCCTTGCTTTTGTTTTTGGGTGCAGCTGAGTCTCACAGCTTGTGTCTTTGCGTCTTTTGTTCTGGGTCTTCTGGGGTTCACCATTATCAACCTTTCCACCAAAAAGCTAAAAGCCATATTACAGTAATGGGTTGCTCAGCTCACTGTATTTGATTTTAAGGTAAAGTACTGCCTAGACCATTGTAAATCTGCAGTGGATGTTGTCTCATGGCGACCAGCAGCCGAAGAGCCTGAAGAGTGAGGATGCAGAAAATGATGGATATGTAGCCATATGTGACATGCTCAGGACAGTAATTTTCCATCCACCAAACAGAGGTTAACAAAGTGCAGCTGGAAGGGATAAGCAGCAGGATAAGTGGCTACATTTGTGCGTGTTTAAAGCTCACTAATGAGAAGTTGCATTGTTCAATACTTTGAGTTTGATATGTTAAAACTTAAACAAGTACACAAGTATATTTTATTCAATAATGGACTCTCATACAGTGCATCTGGAAAGTATTCAGAGCGCTCCACTTTTTCCACAATATCCCACAATAGCCTTATTCCCAAATAGATTAAATTCATCCTTTACCTCAAAATTCTACACACAATACCCCATAATGACAAAGTGAAAAAAGTTTATTTGAAACTTTTGCAAATTTATTAAGAATGAAAAACAAAAATCAAACATTTACATAAGTATTCACAGCGTTTGCCATGACCCTCAAAAGTGAGCTCAGGTGCATCCTGTTTCCACTGATCATCCTTCAAAAGTTTCTTGATTGCAATCTACCTGCAGTAAATTGAGTTGATTGGTCATGATTTGGAAAGGCACACACCATTCTATAAAAGGTCCCATAGTTGACAGTCATGTCAGAACAAAAACCAAGCTATGAAGTCCAAGGAATTGTCGGTAGACCTCCGAGACAGGATTGTGTTGAGGAACAGATCTGGGGAAGACTACAGAAAAATTGCTGCAGCATTGAAGATCCCAATGAGCATAGTGGCCTCCATCATCCATAAATGGATCCACCAGGACTCTTTCTAAAGCTGGCCACCCCTCCACTCTGAGCGATCGGGCTGGAAGGGCCTTAGTCAGGGAGGTGACCAAGAACCCGATGGTCACTCTGACAGAGCTCCAGCATTGCTCTGTGGAGAGAGGAGAACCTTCCAGAAGGACAACCATTTCTTCAGCACTCCACCAACCAGGCCTGTATGGTAGAGTGGCCAGACGGAAGCCACTCCTCAGTAAAAGGCACATGACAGCCCGCCTGGATTTTGCCAAAAGACACCTGAAAGACTCTCAGACCATGAGAAATAAAATTCTCTGGTCTGATGAAACAATAATTGAACTCTTTGGCCTGAATGTCAAGCATTATGTCTGAAACCCAGGCACTGGTCATCACCTGGCTAATACCATCCCTACAGCGAAGCATGAAGGTGGCAGCATCCCTCCTGCATGCTGTGGGGATGTTTTTCAGCAGCAGGACCTGGGAGACTAGTCAGGGTCAAGGGAAAGATGAATGCAGCAATGTACAGAGACATCCTTGATGATAACCTGCTTCAGAGCGCTCTGGACCTCTGACTGGTGTGATGGTTCATCTTCCAACAGGTCAACGACCCTAAGCACACAGCCAAGATAACAAAGCAGTGACTTCAGGACAACTCTGTGAATGTCCTTGAGTGACCCAGCCAGAGCCCAGATTTTAACCCAATTGAACATCTCTGGAGAGATCTGAAAATGGCTGTGCACCAACGCTCCCCATCCAACCTGATGGAGCTTGAGAGGTTCTGCAAAGAAGAATGGGAGAAAGTGCCCAAAAATAGGTGTGCCAAGCTTGTGGCATCATACTCAAAAAGACTTGAGGCTGTTATTGCTGCCAAAGGTGCTTCGACAAAGTATTGAGCAAATGCTGTGAATACTTATGTAAATGTTTGATTTTTGTTTTTTATTTTTAATAAATTTGCAAAAGTTTCAAATAAACTTTCTTCACTTTGTCATTATGGGGTATTGTGTGTAGAATTTTGAGGTAAAAGATGACTTTAATCTATTTGGGAATAAGGCTGTAACATAGGACACTGTGGGAAAAGTGGAGCGCTGTGAATACTTTCCGGATGCACTGTATGTACATCCAGTTTTGAAACTGTGCGCTTGTAACAACCGGCAGGTGAACCCAAACGCAGAGTCAAAAGAACCAGGTCGTGGGCACAGAGGTAAATTGACGAAAAGTGAGGAGTTTATTCAGGAAGAGGTCAGAACCAAAAAACACAGTCCACGGAGCAAACAATTCCAAATTGCCAGAAGCAGAGGGGTAATCCAAAACCAGATAGCAAGGGTCAAAACAGAGGCAGGCAATAACAACGACCGCTTGGTATGCAGCACTAGGCGTGACAATACTTTGCAGAGAATAGTGGCAAATGAAAGGCCTTAAATACAGTTGATGTGGACGTGATTGGTTAGAATTCAGGCGACGCTGATCTTGTAATCTGGGGTAATTGTGAAGGTCTGGAACTAGAGTCCTTGGCCCTCATTTATCAACCATTCATAGAAACTGTCCTAAATTCCATGCTACGAATGAATTTTAGAATGTTCGTAAGTACAAAAACATCAAACATGCGGAGGCCAGTCGTACGCATGTTTGTAAGTAATCAACTGTTGATAAATCCCACATGTTCTTACTCAGCTGCTTGTGCCCATTCATAGTCATTTGCATTCAGAAACACCCTCAATTGACCGTATTTGGTAACACCACATCCTTTCAAAACCATGCAGAAAATCCTTGTTTTTTTTCCCCGAAAATAATGGCCAAGGGATTAAAAAAAGAAACTTCAACGAAACTGAGATCGAGGTCCTCGTTGCCAAGGTCGAAATGAACCAAAAATTTCTGTTTGATTCTCTCAGCTGTGGGGTAACCAATAAAAAAAGAATACTGCATGGGAGAAAGTGACGTATGGTATTGGGGGTTCCTGCAGAGGGATGCTTTGTCAGCAATTTGCACATTAATGGAATGAAATCCTTTTCTATTGACATAATTAAATTTGTTTTGTGATGGTGTTTTTTTTGCAATGTGTGTGCAATATAGTGGTACTATTGTATTTGGAAATCCCACAATTGCGTAATATTTTTGTTTGATTTCGGCTTGTTGTTGATTTGTCCAAGGAAACTGGATGTATTTTGGGATCAGGGAAATTATGGCATCCAACATGGACGGCATAATCCGGCTCAGCGTTGACAGTGAAATGCCCGACCTGTCTCCAATCTCACGTTGAAAAGTGCCGGTGGCTAAAAATCCCAGGGTTGACAACAAGTGAATTTGGACTGGAATAGGATTTGTGCGGTTGGTCTGTCGCTCCAAAAAGGTCCCAAATCACGGCATAAACCCATAAGTATCTCTTTTGGAAAGCGGTATCTGCTCAGAAGCCACTCTGAACTCTCACCAAGCAGATTAGTATGCTCTCGGAAGACGCATTCCCTCCAGAGTGCACGGTTTGCCAAATCTTCTAATAAAGCCATGCTACATTTTCAAATACCCGTCAGTCACAGGTTACCTTCTAACACGAATTGGGTGACAAAACTGTTTCTCAACAAACATAATGGCTAATTAAGTATATATCATTTTTAAATGAAGAACGCGCATGGAAAATTGAGACTTTCAATATTGCCGTTTCCCTGTTCTACCACTAGATTCTGTGCATACGTATGGTCAGAGCTGTTCTTATATTTAAGAATATTTAAGTATAAGTACAAGATGATAAATTCCACACTTTGTGTGAAAATGTTCTCACACAAAAAAATACGCACAAATCTTTGCATAAGAATGGTTGATAAATGAGGGCCCTGGTCAGATGGCCTTTCTGATGAGGTGGGTTTCTCCCTCGGTCTGGGCTGAGATCTTATAGCGCTATGTAGAAAGAGGGATGTTGCATATGTTAACTGGTTAATGAGCTGTGTTTGTTTAGTTTACACTTAACATAGAGGGGAGTTAGCATACTGTGCTGGGTTTGAGGCATGTTCTTTAGCGTTTCATTTTATATTCTTTTGTTTGCTTAGGACTAAGCTACTTCTCAGGGCAGCATGCTGGCGCAGTGGTTAGCACTGCCGCCTCACGGCGAGAGGGTCCTGGGTAGGATCCCTGGGTGACATAGGGCCTTTCTGTATGGAGTTTGCATGCTCTCCCTGTGTTCGAGTGGGTTTCCTTCACGAGTTTTGGTTTCCTCCCATAGTCTGTCCAAAAGAATGCATTATAGATGTAATGGGTGAATCTAAATTGGTCCCATTGGGTATGAATGGGACTGTGATTGCGTGAGTGTGTCTGTCATGCGCTGTGTTGGCATCTGCGTCAGGCTTCAGTCCCCCTACGACCCAGTTGAGATAAAGCAGTTTGGATTAAACCAATTCTGTTTGTAAACACTCATTATTTTCAAACTGTGAAAAGTTTATAAATTAATGCTGTGTCCTGTTGGTTGCAGTTGGGGAAAGAAGACCCACCAAAAGTATCTTGTGTGCATTCTGTCATTCATGAACTGGCCACATATAATTTCCATATTGGTGCATCCCTACCAGAAGTCAAGCACAGCAAAATAGATTTCTTGCATTAAAAACAGAATTATCTTGCAGTGAACTCTTGCTGTAGACACTCATGCCTTGGGATGCGATAGGCTAGTTTACTTTATTTTGTTTGTTTCTTTGTTTGTTAAGTATATGACTGGGGTAACTAGTGTAACTTCCAGTACTACCAGGGCAAGTACTACGGCAGATAAGCAGTTATGCTGCCATGGCAATTTACACTGTGTTTCTTAACTCTTGCGAGCAGGAGTGTTTCGCCAGTTGACACTTCCTGTGTCAATTGGTAGACTATTTCATCTGACATGAAGGTCATCTTAGATTATGTTGTTTGTAAATTTTTATTTTATATTAAAGACAACTGAGACCTTAGTAGGGCTTTAATGTCTTACAATCAGCATGTTTTAAAATTGCCTTTTGTGCCCCTAGAGGTCACAGATCTGTAACTATTAATCATAGCAAAACTTAAGGAGTTAGAAAGTAGAAAATACAAAATAGAGTAAATAATATCAATAAATTGATAAAGAAAGTAACCCTAACAGTACAAATAGTACTATTGTATACAGAATTTCCCTCTACCAAATTGTAGTTTTGATAGTTTATACCAAATAAACAAATAAAACTAAAATGGAAGAGGGAAAAACTGTATACAATATGGAAAATTCAATAAAATCAAATAATTTATCTTGGGAAATAAGTATTTATATCATGACTAGAACAGTAAACTGATGTAGCAAAGGTTTTTATTATGTCATTTAACAATATTGCTGATGCAGTAAATTTATATAGCAAAAGCTTTTATTATGTTATTTCTTAATATTGTATTTAAAGTGAGGAATAATCTGAGGAGATATTTAATTTCATACAGACATATCAATATTTAAGTCTACTTCAGCTGTGACATACTGTATACACTATTGCATAAAAGTCCTCATTGATCATCTGCATTGGTTGATAGCCACTGTCCATATTATTGTTAATTTATTTCTGATTTCAGTTTGTGCATTTCGTGTTTAACCTTTGTAATATCATAAAGATTTTACTTTGTTTATTTTGGCGATTTACTGAGAAGCGCAGAAATTCATCTGACAGATCTTTTGGGAATCTCTTCCCGAAAAAGCTAAACTAAGTGAGACAGCCGTGGTTCACTGTGGTTGACGGTTATGTTTGTAGGAAACACAACGCAGATCCAATGAAAAATAGATCGAATGAAATCCAGGACGCTTGTGTGTGTGTTTGTTTTTATCACATTGTGGGGACCACGGCACATTGGCCCACTCACGTGGTGGGGACCGAAAACCTTGTGGGGTCCAGCTTTCTTCATATACTAATAGGACTGGGCGATATGGCATAAAAACAATATCGCGATATTTTTAAGCTATATCACGATACACGACATATATATCTCAATACCTTGAAATTTCCTCTAAATCACTGTATAAATGATAAATTTGGCCCTATATTGCATTAAATGACACCAATATAATGAAGTTTAACATAAAAAGTAAAGTAAATGCTTTTACTTTAAACCAATGTATAATATAGCAAACTTTATTCTTTATATTGGGGACAGACAAGTGGGCAAGGGGAGCCATTGATTGCGTGCTTATTAAACGTGTAAGACCTAACTAATAAATTATAATTATAAGGTCGATAAACTATAACTTGCGTTTAACCTACCTGCCGCTGTTCCTCTTCCTTCGTCATCTTTGGTTTTTCTGTATAAACTTTCTGTAGCATGCAGTCAATCACAAAACCAGGAGCCATCAGCCAATAGGATTCGCAGGCAGAAACTGCCAAAACCCCGCCCCCAAACTGCCAAAGCCCGCCCCTTTCAAACCGCGCGTGTAGAAATCTCACTCGAGCAAAAAAGCCGCTTGTCGGCA
Organism: Distichodus sexfasciatus; assembly: GCA_032718565.1. Classification (NCBI taxonomy): domain Eukaryota; kingdom Metazoa; phylum Chordata; class Actinopteri; order Characiformes; family Distichodontidae; genus Distichodus; species Distichodus sexfasciatus. The sequence goes on along the minus strand of JAVGVS010000100.1, from coordinate 827,708 downwards.
ATCTACTTTGCGTGTGAGGACATTTAACACATCAAGAGTAAAAAAGACATTTGAGAGAGGAAAAATACAGTTTGCACGCAATATCACAACGCGCACTCGATTCTTAATTTTGTGCTCTTGAGTTTCACATTTGTGCTCGCGACTTTGAAATTTACGGCTGCGAAATTTTTGCGGCTAGCCATTTTGTGCGCTCTAGTTTTGGCATTGATGTGAGGCTGTAGGCGGGGGAGCAAGCAGAGAAGCGAAACACGAAAGCGGTACAAAACTAATGTTTTCTGGATGGGCGGGGGAGCGAGCTGTCTGCTTTGATAGGGCAGAAAAGCTAAGTACATGCTGTCTGTTTAACAATAACGTTAGGATTTATACTTGATGGTCACGATATAGTCATTTACTACATCGCACGTGGAACAAGCCGAGAAACATTGAGTTTATTCGATAGAGGAAGTTCTGCCAGCAGCAAGACAAACTTATCATGGGAATATGTGAGTATAGCCAGGCTCTCTGTGGGCAGCCCCGCATTATTGTCGCTGTGGAGCATGTGATAGTGTGGCTGCGTTTGAAATGACCTCAGCCAGAACTTTCAGGAAATAGGCTTAAATTCTGTTCTTGATGCTTTTAACTTGCTTTAAACGTTGAGAGCTGACGTAATGTTAACAAACCTTAAATATTCATAAGATGCGAGCAACCTAGCTGCCATACACTGACTGGTCAAAGTCAAAGTCAACTTTATTGTCATCTCTGCTATATACTGTACAGATACATAGAGAGACGAGACGACGTGGCTCCAGGTTATTTCCAGTGCAAAATAGCTTCAGGGTCATTATCACCATTTGTTTTGCAAATGAATCGCAGTCACTTAGAGCGAAGTCAGAGATTGGTGATATTTTATAAGAGTTTTCAACTGAACTGTTATGCAAAAAGAAAGCTTTGCGTGCCATCAGTGCTGAACGCTGTTATAGTTACCCTGATGTGACACAAGCTATTTATGTGTAAAGACTTTATGAAGTCCAAATATTTTACAGTAGAAAATAAACAGGTATGTGTCCATGTGTCTGTGTTTACCATGTTCAAGCAGTGATAGTTATAATAAATACATATATTCTGACGGTTATGAGCTCAGAAAATAGACTCTGCCACTACAAAGCGTGTGTGCTGTTATAATTACCTTAACCAGACACAAGCACTATTTATGTGTTAATGTCCAGCGTTTATCTTCTGTACACATCCTATGAAGTTCAGCATTGACGGCACGTTAAGAAGGCTATTCAGCAGTTCAGTTGAAACAAAATCAAACTTGGTAGAATTCATGTACACTGCAAGCTTTAGACACCTGCCAAAGATGGTCCAATCAGATCAACTGCTCTAGATAAAAATCTCAAATTTGGTAGACTTTATCTAGCTGCACTCCCGAGTCAATTCCTAAAATATGGCTTTGATTGCTTAAAGGGGGCATGGCCTATTACAATGTCTATTTTTCCCCAAGTGAAAGTCCAACCACAGCCTAAACCGTACACATTATAATGAAACACTTTGGGGGACTGAACAGGATTGCGTGTCAGACCTTAGAGACCAAAAATAGCACATGTCCGCCTATAGATGGCCCTATTACAAACCAATATACATTTCAGCTTTTATATCCTGAACTGCGTAAGATAAATTTGAAATTCTTTTTCCCCCGATTCCCTAGAAGCTTCCAAATCTAATTTTGTGAAAATTCAAATTCATAGTAAAATGAGCTCCTTCGACACGGTTTATTCAGATTCTCACGAAAATTGGGATACTTTATCTAGGCTCTGTCTAGGTAAAAATTTGTTTGCAGAATTTCGATAAAACAAAGGTTTACAAAATTATGGATCGATTCATATTCTATGCGTGGCCCAGAATTACTTTGCACTGTGTAAGCTGGAGCCACGTCGTCTCATCCCTCTGTATACCTCTACAGTATATAGCAGAGATGGCAAAGTTTACTTTGACTTTCACGGACCGCTCAAGATAAAAAATCTGAAATTTGGTCCATTTCATCTATCTGCATTTCTGAGTCCATTCATAAAATATGGCTATGATTGCTTAAAGGGGGTATGACCTACTACAATAGCTAAACATTGTACATGTAGTACAGCCTATACAGTACAAGTTTGGTAGAAACTCTTTGGACTGCTGATGTGGGAAGGTCCTCTGTCCACACACATCCAAAATGACATGCCCACACAGAGGGGGCGCTGCAATACACTAATTTATATTTTAACATGTGTCTCTGGAACCATATGGAATGACAGCGCCAGGGAGGCGACTGCACTGGTGCTTGGAACCCGTTGATAACTCCTTGCAGTTCTAGTTGCAGTTTGTAACTTCTTCATAGTAAACAAAGTGTTGTGTTCTAATGTTTCTAGGAATTTCTATCTTTGGGTGAAATATACAGTGGTATTCAGTATGTGCTTTTGTGAATGTTGCACTTGACAAAACTGTTTAGGATATCATCAGGAGTGAGCATGCCTGCACACCTATAAAGCTTGCCCTGTCTAGCTCAGTTACTGTCAGGGATCTGGTTAGGATATGGCGAAAATACTTGCCGTTAGCCGTTAGCCGTTAGCCCATGTAGCGTGGATGGTTAACCCAAACGCGGAGTAGGACGCAAATAGGTAGGCGCGTTCTAAGGACACACACTCAATCTAAGAGATAAACCAAATAACTGGAGTACTCACAGTTGAAGACAAAATAAATCGGAGATAGGCTGGTTGACTCAATGACTGAGTGGTGAGCCGCGAGAAGAAGCCTCTATTTATACTTTCGACCGCGCCGACTACTTCCAGGTCCTCATGTCGGTCACATGATCGGAGTGTGTGTGACAGTTATTTAATTTTATTAAATCCCTTGACATAGTTTTCAAAGTATTTTACTATACTACACTCTTTTACGTCCTCCTAGTAAACACTGACTGTTTTAACATGCTATTTCTTTCATCTATTACTGAATAATGTGTATGAATGGTATAGTTGTGTTAACCATGTTTGTTGTTTTTGTATTTTGCAGATGAAGACAGCACTCATGAGATGCTTAAACCAAGCTGATCATCTTCCTCTCTGAAATTGAAGGTATTTAAACATTAACAAGTAGAGCACATGTTAGCTTGTGTTGCAGTTTACATATTTGATAGTTGTATAAAAGGTCTTACCTTATGTACTGTTCTCATTGTGTGTGTACACCAATTTAACAACAAGCCAAACTCCATCCAAAAAATGCAAAAGAGTCAGGATTCATCTTAGTTTTCTCATTTAATAAGATGCCGCGATGCATTTATGAATTAGGAGTGAAACTGCAAAACAATTAAGCAAAAATGTGTAAGAGGTGCAATGTGTAAGAGGTGCATTAGATGAATGTCCTTTGTTATTCGTTGCACACAACACACATACAACATCATTAACTAGCTGCTAAACAGCAAAGAATTACATATATTAGCAAACGGGCTAATATGCTAATCAAACATGCTAAAATGCACATTAAATCTGCTTATGCCTAAATTAATGTGTAACTAAATTAAGGTGTTACAGACGATGCTTGCCCCAGATCAACAAGTTAAACACATTCAGCAGAGTTTAGCGAACACGTCTGCTCTAGAAGACGCTGTGTCTACACTAACCTTACTTCCTATTTTAATTGCTAAACGTTTTTCCGGTTTCTGAAACACCACCAGCCGGGGGAGCCAAACACAAATAAATGAACATAAATTGATAGACAGAACACCTTAGTTAAACACAGTCTCAGGGTTAACATAGTGGGGACCCCGTTAGGTGACTTCTGAAAGTCATAATGTTTGCTGATAGTCACACACACACTCACTTTTAGGATACACTGTAAAAAAAAATAAAAATAAATTAAAAAGGGAAAAAAAAACGGTAAAATGACTGGCAGCAGCAACTGCCAAATAAAAACCATAAAATTAAAGTGAAAAAATTTATTTCAAATAATGTGTAAAAACACCAAATTTACAAAATTGTAGATTTGGTAGAAAAATGCTGTTATTTATTATTATGATGACCAAATATCTCGATTAAAAGGGCAGTTCTAAAAGTTCAGCAGATAACTACTGTTATCTTACAGTTTTTCTACTTATTATGATCAAATGCCTTAATTAGGGCAGTTCTATAAATTCAGCAGATAAATACTGCTATTTTACAGATTTCTCCTTAATTATTTTTCAGTAAAGTGAAAACATATTATTAAAAAAAAAGTCAAAGGACTGGCAACTACGGCTGCCAAACAAAAACCATAAAATGAAAGTAAAATATTGTAACTGAAAAACATTAAATGTATCAACATTGTCCTAAGTTAAATCGTGGATTTCATCTGAATTTGTACTATCAAACACCTTCAATAAAGCCACAGCAATACATACTTAGTAAACTTATTTTAAAGATTTTTATCCTAAATTCATGCTAATAGTCAGTGAAGTGTTAAAGGAAAATGCTAATTGTTTTTATTTTGCAGTCAACCTCAGAGTTAGAGGGTACATACCCTTCACTTCTCAGTGCTTGCAATGCCTAGTCTGACAATGTTAATCTATTTTAGCATAATTCACTGGAAGTAGATGTCTCAGCTATAACATATAACACCTAAAAGGGATAGCATCCATTTCTAGTGAGTTATGCCAGGCAAATGGTGTCAGACCGGGCATTGCAAAAAGAGAGATGAGAAGTGTATGCACCCTCTTACCTAACTCTGGGGTTGACTGCAAATGAGCAAATCAAAAAGCTGGTGTTTTCCTTTAACATAAACTCAAGACTAACACTTATTTTAGGAGACTGAGAAAAACATGAAATATAACACAGTGCAATACAAGTATGCCTATGGCACTAAATACAATGCAAAGATTCAGTTTTCACCAGCTGAGGTGTAGCTTGCACTAAAAAAATTTAATAATGTTGCAAGCCCTCCTGACCAAACATACAGTGAAACTGTGAAAGGTAACAGTGCATTGTACCACATAAAGAATTATCCTCTTCCAAATTGTCAGTAGTCCACTGGATCCCAGGTGCACGGGGGAGGGGCAGGGTAGGAGAAAGAAGATAAGAACATTAAAATCTAACATTCAAAAGAAAAAGCTAACTTTGTTAAAAAAAAACAAACAAACAAAGAAACAACAGCAGTAAAAACCAGCATCTGTGAGATGCTAGTGACACAGGACACAGGAGTGTGCATTTGGTCCACCTTCTCAGTCCACTGCTTTATTCTTCCTGTAGCCAGTTGTGAATATCCAAAAGGAATACAGTCTGAGCCACCACGTCTTCTTCAGAATGCAAACCTGCTCAGTATAAACACTCAACATGACATTAAAATAGTTAAACAAAAATACCGCAGTCAATTCTCCATACTGAGTATACTTAAGTTCATCAAACAGTCTTCAGCACAATCTTATACAATAAAAAATAATAAATTAGTAAAAAAAAAACAAAAAACAACAGCCTGTGAGTGAGATATATACCTGTAAACAATTCTGAACATGCAAAGGGGATAATGTCAGAGCCACTACGTCTTCTCTGCTGTGTGAAGTAACTGAATATTTTCGTGCATTACAGCATTTAAAGAACGCTATTAAGGCAGCTGGCCTATATCACTGCAGCGCGGAAACACATGCAGCGGGGGCAGAAAGACAGTTTTAAACAAAGATGTTGCATACAATGGCATAAAACCCTGCCGGTTAGTCGCTACATTTGCTAATTTAACTTACGCAGGCACTTCAGTTACTGTAGTGTTGTTTGTAAAATGTATGAATGTAATTAATTGACGGCGTCATTTTGCGCAACCTACCTCGGCTCATCGCAAACATGCGTCTCACGGCAGTCTTGGGCAGGTGACCCATCCCTCCTACTTGCTTTAAATAGTAAACAGGTGGACATGGAATTTACATAAAAAATAAATGACATGAAAAATGTCAAAAGTTTTTGGCCCCCATCCTGAGTTGGAAGTGGCAGAGAAACCTAGTATGGACTACTTTTACCAACTGTGGGAACGGCTCTGGGTGGTGGTTTGCACCCTACCAACCTCTAGCCATCACGGGGGTGGAAGCAGGGACAGAGCGTGACTCAGAATCATCCCCCAACCCCCAAACTACTGATAGGGGAATGGTCAGGGGAATGCCAGAATGGTCCCTGTGGCAACAACCTCCCCCACATTTCAGGGACTTTGTTGTAGATGGGTGGGTTGCTGGGGACAGCTAACCAGCTAGGTGGGGGCTGTGTAGCATGTTTGGGGAATTGGTGGGTGGAGTTTCCCAGAATGCACCTGGTTAGTCCACTTGGGATCTGAATTTGGGAAAAAGGGGATGTTCTATTTGTTATTTGTTGTTATCACCAGTATAAACAGTGCTTAGTAATAGAGGGCATTTTGTTCTACCTTTTAAGAGATATTTTACTACTCTGTTGTGTTAGGTGCCTACCATTAGCGAGAAGCCTATAATCGTTATTGACCTTCCGCTATTTCCAATGTCTGGTAGTTCTCAGTTTCTTGGTATGTACTCAATTAAAACGGGGTTGTTCCTTATTTTTGAGTTCATCTCTCTGGTGTTTCATTCAGCTATTCTTTACAATACATAAACAAAAATATATACAAAACACATGCTCAGGGCAGCAGTCCTCACAACACAGAGCATGCAGATAACGGGAACAGAAGAAGACTGTGTTGAAATACAATAAAAATGAGGCTTATAAACACAGACAGGGCTTTCATGCAAAGAACATGTGGTCTATCCCTCATAAACTCCTACATTTAACTTTTTCCCATCATATAGGCTAAATATTAAGGCTAAACATATCTCTCGAAATTGATTAGATTAGATTAGATTCAACTTTGTCATTAAACATTGTATAAATACAGGGTAACGAAATGCAGTTTAGCATCTAATCAGAAGTGCAAAGAGCAGCAAGAACAATACAGTATATACAGTGTGAACAGTTAAGTACAGATGAGGGCCAATATATTAAAAAATGGAAATTGTTACATACAGATCTGAAAATAGTTATGTACAAACTATGTACAAATAGTTAAGTGAGTAGTTATGTACAAATAAGGGCAGTGTAAAAAGTGGAGATAATTAGCATGAGCACACAGAAGAGCAATATACAAATGAGGTGTACAGATGATAATGGCAGTGTAAAGGTGGGAGCAAATGAGCAATTAATATACAGAAAGGCAATAAACAAATAAGGTCAGTAGATATACAGATCTTCTATAGTGCTATACAGAAGGGCAAAAATACAAATGTACTATGGGCAAATGAACAGATGTGCTATGTACTGTATATACAGATGTGCAGATGTGTAGTAGACAGGTCTATAGAGTGCTATGAATGTATATACTGTAGGATGGTTAGGAGGGATGAGGGGTACGAGAAGTGTAAAGGATTAAGTGTGTGGATGGGAGTTCAGCAGGGGACTGAGTTCAGTAGGAAGGCAGCTGTGGGGAAGAAGCTGTTTCTAAACCTGCTAGTTCTAGTCTGAACGCTCCTGTAGCACCTCCTGGAGGGAAGGAGCTGAAAGAGTTTGTTAGTCAGATGAGAGGAGTCCTTGAGAATGCAGTGTGCCTGGTGTAGACATCTCTTCCTGTGGACATCCTCAATGGCAGGAAGTGGAGTCCCTGTGATGCGGTGGATGATGCGGTTTTCACCACTCACTGCAGTGCCTTACGGCCAGCAACAGAGCAATTCCCATACCAGACTGTAATACAGTTGGTCAGGATGCTCTCTATTGCACAGCGGTAGAAGTTACCCATTGTGTCAGCAGACAGATGGTTCTTCTTCAGTGTCTTCAAGAAGAACAGGCGCTGAGGGGCCTTCTTAACCAGGCTGGAGGTGTTTGTTGACCAGGACAGGTTCTCTGAGATGTGGGTACCCAGGAATTTGAAGCTGGAAACACGTTCAACAGCCAAATAATTGATGTGAATGGGGTTATGGGTGTCTCCCTTCTCCCTCCTGAAGTCCACAATGAGCTCCTTTTTACTGATCAACTTGGAGGGAGTGACTGTATAGAATGCTGAGCTGAAATTCCTGTTGTCCAGATGTGAGAATACACAGTGAAGCGCTGTGGATACAGCATCCTCTGTACTCCTATTGCTTTGGTAGGCAAATTGGTGAGGATCCAGTGTGGGGGGCAAGCATTTCCTGAGGTGTGCCAGGACCAGTTGCTCAAAGCGCTTCATAACTACAGGCGTGAGTGCTACAGGGTGGTAGTTGTTCAAGCAGGTTGGTGATGAGTGTTTCGACACTAGCACTAAGGAGGTGGTCTTGAGGCACGCTGGTACTGCTGCCTGGCCTAGGGACAGGTTGAAGATGTCCGTAAAGACCCCTGCCAGCTGCTCAACACATGTTCTAAGCACACGTCCAGGAATGCCGTCAGGCCCAGCAGGCTTATTGCATCCAAACTCTCTTTATCTACCTCTATTTCTAATTCTAATTCCAGTTCTAGTTCGAAGTTATATTTAATATTCCATGTGTAGCTTAAAATGTATATATTTTGTACTTTATTTATTATTGTTTATTCCATGTGCCTTAAGTGTTCTTTGTTCCCTTTTCCTACTGCATTGTTTAAACTGGAGCCACATCGTCTAATCTCTCTATGTATCTGTACAGTATATAGCAGAGATGACAATAAAGTTTACTTTGACTTTGACTTTGACATTGATACGACTTAGTGCATTATGGACATCTGTGAGGGTGAGGGTGTGGCAGTCATCAGAATGTAGAGTTTTCACAGTCTTTTCCTTGTTATCCTTGTCAAAACGAGCGTAAGTCATTTAGTTCATTGAGGGAGAACACATCCATGGTTGTCTGTGTGAGATCGCTGGGCTTATAGTCAGAGATGGCCTGAATGCCCTGCCATATGTGTCGGGGGTCAGAGTTGACAAAGTGCTCCTCCACCTTCAGCTTGTAGAAGTGCTTGGCCCTCTTGATGCCTCTCTTCAGGTATGCCCTGGACATACTGTAGGCCTGTGCGTCACCTGATCTGAAGGCATTGTTACGTGTCTTTAGTAGAAGCCACTCTTCCTTGTTCATCCATGGTTTCTGATTTGGGTATGTTGTAATCTGCTTCTCTGTAGTAACACAGTCAATTGTGGTGTTGATGTATTCCAGTACTGAGTACATGTAAGAGTCAATGTTTGTGTGAGAGCCACAGGAAGCCTGAGAGGCAAACCTGCTCCAGTCTGTGTCTTTAAACCTGTCCTGGAGTACAGAATCTACCCCCGCTGGCCACACTTGGCTTACCCCGATGGTCTTCACTGATGGTTTTACACAGCTGATGAGCGGTGAGTACTTGGGGGCAAGAAACAAAGAAAGGTGATCAGACTGTCCCAGGTGGGGCAGGGGGGCTGCCGAGTAAGCTCCAACAATGTTTGTGTAGACATAATCCAAGGTTTTATCCCTCCTGGTGTGGCAGGAGACATGTTGATGGATTTTAGGAAGCACCATCTTTAGGTTGGAGTGGTTAAAGTCACCTGCTACAATAAATGCAGCCTCAGGGTGTGCAGATTGTTGTTTGCTAATGGCTGCGTGGAGTTTGTTCATAACAAGCTTAGCATTAGCATCTGGTGGGATATATGCAGCTGTTATTATAGTGGAGGTAAATTCCCTCAGCAGATAGAATGGTCTACACTTAACCATGAGATACTCCAGGTCAGCCGAACAGTGTTTTCCAACAATGACAGAGTTCATAGACCAAGCCCTGTTAACATAAATGCACAAACCTCCACCTCTTGTCTTACCGGAATCATCTGCTAGCTCGATAACATGCCAGGTATTCTGCTGTGTAGCCATGTTTCCGTGAATATCATGACATTACAGTCCATAAGTCTCCTGTTGTCAGTGATCAGAAGTCTTAACTCATCCATTTTATTCACCAGGGACGGTACATTATCAAGGAAAATGCTGGGTAAAGAAAGCCGGTGCGGTGTTAGCCTTAGCTTAGCTGTTAGCCCTCCACATTTCCCCCATCTTTGTTTAGGATCCCTGTGCCATCTTCGAGCTTTCCCGGTCGACCAGGTAGCCCATGAAGCGTCAGGTGTTCTTCTTAATTCAGGGATGAGTTGAAGGTTGCTGATAAAACAGCCATAGTTGTGTAATCCTATATTCAAAAGCTCTTGTCAGGTGTAAGACGTAGAAGCAAAGCTGAACGAACAGACCCAAAATGAGCAGGAATAACACTGCTAATTTGCAAAATCTGAAGAGACGCTGAGCCTCGCGTGGTGCACGCGCTTGCCATGTAAAATTATAATTGCCATAACTAAGCTCCAGTTAACTTTCAGATTAATTAGAACATTGGGATTACATTAGCTAACCACATGCTAATGTTAACGTTATAGTTCCTTCAAACCTTAAAAAGCTATGTTAACCATTCAAAATGGCATGTTAGACAGGCAGCCTTATAACTGAGCTCAGGCACTTCAACTATGGTGAGGTTAGCTGTAAGGGATGTATTGCTGCTATCAGTATTAATCTTAGCTCACCAGCTAAAGTTAGCAGCATTAGTTAAGTAGCGAGAGGGCAAATTAGTCTTACCCCTAAGAGTTTTTCATTCTAGCGTCTAAACGCTATGGCGTTTATGTTGTCAGAAAGCATAGTGTTAGATAAATTTCTACTGAATTCACATTTTCAGTTTTCAATAAAAGGCACCAAAGTTCTTACCGTGGATTTATGCTGTTGGCCCAGTTTGGCAGCGTATGTTACTCGCTGTCAAATGCGTGGCATGAACGGCTGTTCAAAATGAAGATTTGGCGCAATTAGAAAAATATTTGCCAAGGGTGCGGGTTGGGCACTGAGTTAGAAGGGGGGTGACATTTCCCCCTTTGCACTGCAAAACAGTACAGACACCATACACATCATAAACACAATATCAATTACACTTCAGCCTTAACTGCATAGATAAGCCATTGATATTCTTCCTATTCTTCTGCCGTGCTGTGCCAACCAGATGCATAATGTTTATTACAATGGTATAGCTCCTTGCATCTCAAGGTGAGGGGTGAGCACCACTAGTGGGCACCTACCAACCAGTTGGGTCACAACAAACAGGAGAAAATTTGTCTTTTTATGCCAATATTATGTAATGCATTTCTTTAGTGCCTATAAACATCATATACTCAAAACAATGCATCTACACACCTACTGTATAAATTAAAACAATCAGATCATATACAGAGTAATGGGAGGAAAATGTAAACATAGTCTCAATGAGGGAAAATGTTTTAACTTCGTTATCATTTTGATGAGACAACGGGAAGTATACAGAGGCCCAGAGAGTTCAACAAAATGCAAAAGCCACAACACGAATGCAGAACTTTTAAGGTGTTGCACAGGAGGTGAATGTACATACTGGAGAGTTATCAAACTAGCTGGCTATTGTTACTCTCACCCTCTTAAGCCTTACTTCTTTCTGGGGCATGTCCCCAATGTATTGTGCATTGTGTTCACAGCATGGTTCAGCCCTGCATCCGCTCAGACTTAAACATGTATCTAGCAGCACCTTAAATTGGGAATGGACACTAGCAAGTGAGGTAAAACCCCAGGGTGCTAATTTCAATTAATAGCATGTTTCTTAAAATGACTGGAGGGGCATTTAGTAAATGCCCATGCTGCGCAACTATCACAGAAGCTAGCTACCATTATACATGCACACACATACACACAAACTGTAGGTTTCAACAAAATCCAACACACATTCACACTTTAACCTATTGGTGGTGCAGACATGAAGCTTGGTGGAAAGAATCAAGGGACAGGCCTGAATAAGCATGCCAAATGTCACAACTTTTCATCAGTTTTTTGGGCTCTAATAGACTCCCATGGCAAAAAAAAAACCTTAGAAGTTAAATGTCAAAGTAATATAAAATTAATAGGATTTACTTCAAAATTACTAAGACAAATGTAGTTGGTTTTTTTTTAGTATGTTAATAAATCTTTTTATTATCAGTTACATTTTAAAATAGTCAATTGTTGTGATTTTACATAAATTAGTACGTAATTCGAGAAAGTGGGAAACATACAGTATAAATTAAACAGGATTTTCCCTTTAAAATGTGAAATACATGTAATTTTTCATTACTGGAATTATGCGTATATAACAGTTGGTTTATTAAATCAGAGATATCTGTAAAGGGGCGGCATGGTGTCGCAGTTGTTAGCGCTGCCGCCACACAGCGAGAAGGTCCTGGGTTCAAAAAAATGATGGGTATTTTCTGTTAAATTAAGATTTTTTTTACAGTGATAGTGGGGAACCCTGTTGGGTGGTTTCTGTAGGACTTAATGTTTGCTTATAGTTGCGCACAGTCTCAGGTTTAACATAGTGGTGACCCCGTCTGGTCAGTAATATCATGTAAAGTACTGGACATTAGATAAGAGTATGTTCTGATTAGTACTGAGTAGCAGTGTATGTTACCTGTCCACTAACATGGCCTGTGTTGTAGTTGATATGTGTTATGGTTGTTTGGGTTACACAAGGTCTTAATGTCTGCTGATAGTTACACACAGTCTCAGGTTTAACATAGTTAGAGACCCCCTGTAGGCAGGATAGAATCTTGATGTCAAACAAATTCTAATATGAGTATTCTACCATCACCACTGCAAACCGTCAGGAAACAAGAACTTGTTTGTGAAATTTGAGACTATGAGAAGCAAAATTATAAGCAATTCTGTGCAAAATTGTCAGGATTTTGTCTAGCAATAGGCAATTAATTAATATACTGGAGGAGTGTTTAGGAATTGTTGGTCAGATTTTGTTCACCTTATATTTTAGTGTACACTACATTCTCACAACCGCCACAACACAGGGAAAAGACGATACCATTGATATGCTTCCTAAAGATCATCTGCAAAAGGTAGTCTCCTGATGTACTGAAAAGTTTTTATTTTATTATGTGAAGTTATTTTTATGTGTCCAATTTTGGTGTTATTTAATGATTTTGAAGTCTTAAACATTTGAAAGTATTATATGAATGAATAATTAAAATAAATGATTCATAATCACATATAAGATGTCTTTTGATTATTTTCAAGAGAATACCCTTGAAGACTCCAGGAATTCAGAAAACGTGAGAGCTTTAGAACAATATCTTTGTTTTAATGTAGTTGTATAACACATCTGATCTTAAGATTTAGGGTTTAAAAAAAGTCCTTTCATATTTCAGTATACACCTCTGTACCATGCTCTTGTTTAATTGTCATGGTTTTCTTTACATTACCATTTGTAAAATGACATCTTTATTTGCTTTGAAAGGAAACAGATATAAGTGCTGTCTATTTGTCATGGCGCAGTATTTACTGGGGCAGAGAACGCACTTGCAGGTGAACAGAGGTACAGTTTATTTGGGAGGAAGCAGGCAGGGAAAAAGCAAAAACAGGCTCCAAAATGATGCAGGAAAAAAAAAAACACAGGAATGTACAGGGCAAAGAACAACGATTAAAAAAAAACAGGAAAAACTACACAGAAAAAATATACGAACGAAAATCAAGACAAAAATAGACAGACAAAAACATGGCAAAATGTAAAGTATTCAAATTATGGGGGGCTCGTGTTCCCAGCTTACGATACTTAGAACGGGAAAAATCCTCCATTAACCGGCATCTCTACACTCCACGAGGCGAAAGCAGATGATCCAGACTCCTTAGGGTAAACGGCAGTCTGACCGGAACAAGAGGAGGTTACTAGGAAACACGAGCCTGGGGAAAAACAGAGGGAAAACAGGTGAACAAGAGACACAGGCACATAGGCAAACTTAACAGACAGAACTACACACGCAAACTCGACGAAAACCAAACTCTCAAACAATACCACGCGTATATGAGAGTGAGAGACTCGGGCCGACTGGTTTAAATAACAAAGGAACAAAGAACTAATGAGTGCGTGTCCCAATTCCCAAACTGAAAGTAACGAGCACCAGCTGAACGTAATAATAATCGCGGGAGTGTTCTAAACAGATCTTAACCTACTAGGATGGGAACACACAGTAAAGACGACAAACGCGGAAGTATGGTGCGCTCAAAACAGGGAGTGAACTACTCGCAAGGGCACGAAGTGAAGACAGCGAGAACCCGGAAGTGGGGCGCGTGCTAGCGGGGGATGCTAAAGCTAACCGGAGAAACATGAGGAGTAACAGACACAAAAGGCAGGACACCAAATGTGAACCCAGAGGAGAGAACAAATACCCCCAGCTCCGGTGATTGTGGGCGTGGCACGGCCCCATCAAGAATAAAAAGAGGTGTAAAGGTGGACCCCGCATAACAAATGAAAACAAAAAACATAACGAATACCTGAAATGGTACCCACAAGTGACGACTCTGTCTGGGTTTTAACAGTTTTTGCTTCTGATTCATAATTTGAAGAGATATCATGATTTACTGATGCATTTTGATAATCCATGTTGTTGATGTTTTTTTTAAGTTTGTAGGACCTTTGAAAAGGGTGGTCCCCATTTTGTAACATTTAGTCAGGTGACCCCCACAATGTATAAAACAAGTGTGAATACAGCACCGAATACAGCAAAGGAGAACTGTAAACACGCATATGAGGTAACTACAATTTCCCCATGTAAGTTGGATTAGTTGTTATATTTTGTCTGCTTTTTAGGTGGTTTACGCAGCATGACTTCCAATGCGAGTCCTCATCTGTGTGTGCCAATTGTAACGTGCAACGAGAATTTTAAACGTGCGACCATGAAATGACTACAGTAACATGCCGTATGAATTAACTAGTTTACAGTCACGTTTTTAGGAAACGCATCTCAATTCCAGTCCCGGAAGATCTGGCTAATGTAACGTCACAGCATGTTGTGTACATTCGCGCCGCACTGAATCAGACAGCATACATTTCTGTAGCATTCCTAAGTGACCACTAGAGGTCAAAACTATTTCCCTTTCCCTGCTTCCCAATTATCAACTAATGGCTATCAGCTGACACCTATGGCAACTTTCCTACATTTTCTGAAAATTTCAGCCTTCTTCAACTTATGGTTCAAGCTGCACAATGTGTTTTGTCTGAGAAAATAATAATGATTCCATAGGAGGGGACCAGGGATGTAGATTGTTTATTATCTGTACCACTTAATGCCAATCAGGGTCACGGGGTCCAGAGCCTATCCCGGGACTATAGGTGTGAGGCAGGCGCCAACGCAAAAGTGTAGATTAATGTTGCTGTAATTCTAATTAATTTGCCAATTCCTAGGTTTGTTCGCTTGAAGGTTCCGATTCAGTACATGGATAGTAGTAAATATCTTAGCTCTTATTTTGTACATTACCTATTAGCCTATATTATATTACATATTAGAAAATTATATTTAGGAGCACAAATGATGAAATGGGTGAATCTAGATGTGAGAGACAGATATTGCATACTGTATACAACTATAACTTCCTCATGGTCCCCATAAAAATGTTTTTATAAAGATAAAATGTGTCAAGTTATGTCTCCTCATAAGTATTTTTCACTTGGGGTTCCGGCTGGACCTGGGGGGCTTGGGTCCTGGTTGGTGTGCTGCCGGGAGTGTGGGTAGGTGCGTGCGTTGGGGCCTCTGATGCATCGGTGGATCCGGGGGCCTCTTTAGCCAGTGAGGATGTTGATACTATCTGCCAGTATCCACTCTGCAGGGGGGATCCAATTGAGGCGGAGGACGGGCTTAACCTGGGTGTCCATTGTCTTATGTAGTCTGGAAGTTGACTGAATGTTGGGGTGGGGGTAGTTTTTCCTCTGGTGT
Source organism: Distichodus sexfasciatus (assembly GCA_032718565.1). NCBI lineage: Eukaryota > Metazoa > Chordata > Actinopteri > Characiformes > Distichodontidae > Distichodus > Distichodus sexfasciatus. Next base: position 811,979 of record JAVGVS010000100.1, on the reverse strand, counting down.
GGGGTCTGGTGGGCCGCCCCAGGCTCTGTGGGGGCCAGTGGTGCCGCAGCCATGGGCCCTGGTCAGGATGGGCCTGGGCCCCCCGCCCTGGGCAGATTTTGGGCAACGGGGGTGCCTATGGGGGTCAGCGGGGGAGCTGGCTCCAAAGGGGGGGTTCTTTGCCCCCTCCATTTCTTTCCTCCCTATCCCTAGTGCTTCCCCCCTCCTGCTCCATCACACCAACATACAGGTAGGACTTTGGGGTGCGGGTGCATCGCTGGGATGCAGGGGAGGTATTCGTCCTCTGTCTCCTCGTGACCACCTGCATCTCAATCATACACCACAACTTAGACACTCTCATTACTTACTGTCACATGACACATACATATAGGGCTTGGGGGTGGGCACATTGAGTGGCGTCCAGAGAGTGGTTTGTTCATTCAGCCTTACCCCTGGTGCTGGTGCCCACTTCTCAATTTTAAGTTGCACATAGACATTGAGGGCTCTTGGGAGGGGCCGAGCTGACACAAGCTGGTGGAGGGTGGTTGGTGTCTTGCCCCTCCCATGTTTTAAAGCATTGTAGAACAACACACACCAACACTACATTTGAGCGGGTGGGGTGAGGCACGGAGTCTTCTCACACCCCTGTTCTCTGTTCGCTGTCCGGGGCCGGGCCCTGTGAGGATGAGCTAGCTGTCTGGTTGGGGTCTGGGCTGGTGGTCCTCTCTGCCGCTGCGGGGACCGTAGTGGTCTTCCTGTCTCCACGCCAGAGAGAAAGGGGTTTAGCTCCAGGGTATGGCGCTGCTTGCCCCTCTGGGGGTAGTGGTGCCTGGATCTAGGAGTATAGAGTATATGTGGGGAGTGTGAGTGTGGGTACCATGTCCATTTTTGTGTGTCTACACGTGGGGCAAGTGTATGAATATTTGTTTGTGTGCATGAGGGTAGGAACGTATGCTTGCGTACATGTGCGCCTGTTTGTCAGGTTGTCCATGTGTCAGGTCAGGCCTTAGACTCCACCTCATTCAACATCTCAGGCCCCCCCGCCCTGCCACCACACCCTGCCGGTGGAGGGTGCCCCCGGCCACCGGTGCGTTGGTGGTTCCTCGCTCCGGGGCTGGAGGCTCGGGCGAGCGCTGGCTCACTCTCGGTGGTTGCTTGGTGGGGTCTTGCCCTCCTGGCTTTGCTGGGCCCCGGCTGGGCGGTGGGGGGCCCTTGGATCTCCTGGCCCAGGGACCGGTCTGCCCTGGTGTGGCCGACCGCCAGCGGAGCCTGCGGGCCTGTCGCTGCGGCCCCCTGGGGCGTCTGCACTGTGGCTGCTGGATGACCCTTTGGGCTCTCCTTTGCCTTTTTCTGGGTGGGAACTGCAGATGTCCCTGCGGTGGTTCTCCTGGGACTCCCGTGCCCTGGGGGGCCTCCGGATGTCTGGTGCCCGGGTCCCCTCCGTGTCTGCTTCATGCCTTGCGCGACGGGGCTGTGGTTCCCCACACACACTATTAAACATTTACATGGAGGAACCTTATGAACACAAGCGAGCTCACACACACAGGTGTGGACACAAGCATCCACATTGGTGTAAAAACAGGTGCTCACAGATACACACTGTCTTGATCTGCTGTTGCTTCAAAACATATTTTGTAATATTAGTTATGTGTGCTGCTCAATAACATTTAACATTTAGTATTTACTGTGATTCATACAGATGTTGGTTGTTGCTGAAATTTCTCTGCTGTTGTGTCTTCTGTTGTTTTCTCTTGTTGTCAGCAGGTATGGGAGCAGATTATCTGTTTCTGTTTTTGTTTTTTTTCTCTCTCTCTCCCTCTCTATCCTCTTTCTCCCTTTTTTTCTCTCTTCTTTTTTCTCCTTTTTTTTTTTCAGATGTGGAAGTTGGTGCGACGTTATTCTACACTACAGATGCAGCAGCTGCCCCAGATTTTCACTTCCTCCCCTATCCTTTCTCTATCTCTTTCAGCACTGTGTTTCTCTTCTCTTTCTCTTTCTCTTCTTTGTTTTTCTCCCTTCCCTCTCCCCCCGTCAGATTTAAGTTAATTACTGAAACAAATTAATGGAATGACATAGGAATAACAAAACAAAACAAATAAATGAATAAAGTTGTTCTCCGAAGAAGGGGGGGTGGTGGCGGGCCCAAAAGAAAGAAAGAAAAAAAAAGCATTTTTCACTAAGGTTGCAACTGGAATGAATGCCATTGCATTAATACAAACCTATAGTTCAAGTGTTTTGGGGAGAAGTTCATAGTACATTCTACACTACATTCACATACACCCCACTACATTTAATAGCAGCAACAAACTCATGTCCAGAGCAACCAGAATCACCTGAGACTTCTCTCATTCCCTTTTACTACCACATTTTTTATCAGCTCAATTGAACTTTTTCTGTCTTTCTGTCATTCATCTGCTGTTTCTGACCTCCCTGCTCTTACGTCTGTTACACAACCAAAAAGGCACACTGGACTTTAACATTCATAGTTGTTCTATAATATGTATGTGTACAGTTAATATTTATTAACATAATGTCTAATGACGCTGTAGGTGACGTCAGACACCGGAGACTCTCCAGGAATACATTGACTGGTGCTTCGACGTCATAGTTATGAAGAAGAACCAAACTGCATCTTCCCCAGCCAAAATCGAGACGCCGTCTTCCAAAAGAAGTCGGCCGGTAGATTCCCCCGAAGCAATGTCGCAGGAGGGTAAAAGTTTTACCGACATCTTGGATTCAATCGACAAGCGGTTGTCCAGTTTCGACGCGAGGTTGTCCCTGGTCGAGATCGTGCACCGTGAATTCCAATCCTTAAGGGAATCGTTGGAATTCAGCCAACAGCAGGATGGAAACACTCGCTGCGGAAAACGCAACACTACGGCACTCGGTCAAGTCTCTAACTGAGAATGTAACTCAGCTAAATAGAGAAAAAGAGACTGTCATCGATCTCCAGGCCCGTAGTATGAGAGACAACCTAGTGTTTGCAGGTATCTCGGAATCTGCCGAAGAGGACGCAGAAGCCACGGTCAAAAACTTAATCAAAACGCACCTGAAGCTTCCAGAGGACACCGTGGAAAACATCCGCTTCGAAAGAGTCCATCGGCTGGGAGCCAAGAGGCCTGGAGCCCCGAGGCCGCGTCCCATCGTGGGCAAATTCGGACACTTCAAGCAGAAGGAGCAGGTGAAGAGTCGCGGCAGGGAGCTGAGAGGAACAGACTTTAGCGTGAACGACCAGTTCTCCAAAGAGATCCTGGAGCGACGCAAAGTGCTGTTCCCAATCCGGCGAGGTTTCATAAAGAAGGGCTCCCGAGCGGTCATCGCCGTGGACCGGCTCTACGTGGACGGCCAGCTCTACCGCGACCGCAGTACCACTCCCTGGTTATATTATCACCAGCCCAGATAAGAATCCGTTATATTTTCAGTTTCTCTCTCTTGCTATTCCATTAACCTCTATCTAACTATTTATGTCAATTCGCTAATTTATCGCATCATAACAAATACTATACCGTCAGTCTCCGCAGCGTTAAATATTATTATAATGTTTTCGCTTCTGTCACGTTTCTCCTTGCATCCCTCTCCGCTTGCTCCTTTGTTTTTCTATCTCACTTCTTCTCACTTCTTCTCACTTCTCTACCTCTCTCACTGCACCGATCACCTGCTTTCCTACTCACACACACACAACACCCTATTTCTTTACATATCTGCATGGCATGACCATGTATACATGCACTCAGCGTCAACGCCACCACTCCGACCTCACAGCGCACACAGACACATAGGCACACAAGCGCATACACGCTCACTCATATCTCATTCATTTGAGCATCACACGCAGCCTGCAACATTAGCTACACACACGCATCTATGGGCACACTAAGGTTTCTCACATGGAATGTGAATGGAGCCGGCTCCAGAGAGAAGAGGTTAAAAATATTTAGCCAGCTTAAAAAACTACAGGCAGACATTGTTTTATTACAAGAGACTCATAGACCTGCCACAGCTGCAGATGATCTTAAATCAAGATTCAAGATTCAAGATTCTTTATTTGTCACGTGCAAGTTATACATGTACAACAAGCAGTGAAATGTATCCTGATCCGCTCTTTTAACTGTGCAATAGACAAGGAAGATAGAGACGCAATACAAACTTACAACATAAATACTAACTTAAATACGGAGGCTGGGGTAACAGGACAAAAAATAAAACTATATATTATACAATAAGGAACATAAAGTTAAATGTGCAAACCTGAGTTTCAACTGAGTTTCCTAATGTGTTCTCAGCCTGTTACAACTCTAGGCAAAGGGGGGTAGCAATTTTAATACACAAAAATGTTAATTTCACAGTAGTCAATACAGTTATAGATCCAGAGGGTAGATTTCTAATAATTAAATTATCCATATTTAATAAAAAGTTTTGTATTGTCAGTATATATGGTCCAAATGTTGATGACCCCTCCTTTTTCCACGCTTTCTTTACCGCACTCTCTGAACACCTAGATTGCGCACTCGTTCTTGGGGGAGACCTCAACTTTGGACTAAATAAGGAAATGGACAGGCTCAGTACAGCTGGAACTCAGCACAACTGGCAATCCACAAATATAGTTAAACAGTACATGAGCGACTACGGACTCTGTGTTGCATGGCGTTCTCTTCACCCCAACCGTAGGGAATATACTTTCTTATCACTCTTACTCTCGTCTGGATTATTTCCTAACCAGCAGCTCTCTAATGAGTAACATTTCAGACACAGAGATACACCCTATAGTTGTCAGCGACCATGCTCCTGTATCATTAACTCTAATAATTAAGAAGGCCACTCCACCAAGTAAAAACTGAAGATTTAATACATCATTGCTTAAAGATGAAGATTTCATTAAATATTTTGAGAAAGAGTGGGCTTTATATTTAGATTATAATGACCTGCCTGGAACATCAGCATCCGTTCTTTGGGAAGCTGGCAAAGCTGTGATGAGAGGTAGAATAATTTCATTCTCATCACATAAAAAGAAAAGAGAAAATAAATGTATTAAGGAATTAGAAGAAACTATCAAATCCTTAGAAGAAGCCTACGTATCCTCCCAGGAACAGGAAATGCTAAACAAAATACGTAAAGCAAAACTAGAATTAAATGAAATTATTAATAAAAAAAACTAAATTCTTAGCACAAAGACTTCGCTGGCAAAAATTTGAATATGGTAACAAATCAGGTCAATTCCTAGCTAACCAGTTAAAAATAAATAAAGAAAAAACAACTATATGTGCTGTTAAAGATTTAACAGGGGATACAGTATATGACCCTGAAAGAATAAACAACACTTTCAGGGACTTTTACAAATCCTTATATTCACCACAGATAAACCCATCTATAGACGAAATTGATCAGTTTCTTGATAATATAACTCTTCCAAAATTATCAGACGCTCAAGCGATGGCATTGGATTCTCCATTGACATCAGAAGAATTTCAGGAGGCCCTGAACAGTATGCCTAATAAAAAGGCACCAGGTCCAGATGGCTTTCCAGCAGAATTCTATAAAGAATTCTGGGCAATTCTGGAACCAACATTCCACAGAATGTTACAGGAAACCATGGAAAAGGGTAAATTTCCACCAAATATGAACTCTGCCCACATTAATCTTTTGCTAAAACCAGGCAAAGACCCTGTGTTGCCTACCAGCTATCGTCCAATATCCCTTATTAACGTAGACATTAAAATAATCTGCAAAGCTCTCTCGAAAAGAATAGAGAGGATAACCCCTCTCATAATTCATCCCGACCAAACTGGTTTCATAAAGGGGAGGCATTCCTCAACAAATACACGTAGATTACTTGATTGACTATTCATGCAATAAAAACTTTAAAATTACTATATTGTCTCTAGATGCAGAAAAAGCTTTTGATAGGGTTAACTGGAATTTTTTATTTGCAGTTCTACATAAATTTGGTTTCAGAAACTCTTTTATAAATTCGTTAAAAATATTATATAATTCTCCAACAGCATGTGTCAAGACAAATGACCAAACATCCTCCAGCTTCTGTCTTAAAAGGGGCACCAGGCAGGGATGCCCCCTCTCACCTTCACTGTTTGCAGTTTTTATTGAACTACTAGCAGCAGCAATTAGACAGGCTACAGCGATTACAGGTATTAAATGCAAGAATGTAGAACATAAAGTCAGTCTATACGCAGATGATGTGTTACTTTTTCTCCAGCATTCACAAACCAATCTCTCTGAGGTAATTACATTAATAAACTCTTTCTCAAGAGTCTCAGATTATTCGATAAACTGGTTAAAATCTACAGTTCTCCCGATTAATTGCTACTTCGAGAACTCTGCTTCCACTCCACTGCAATCTGGAAATATCAAATATTTAGGCATCAATGTCTCACCTAGACTGGCAGATTTAACTAAATTAAACCACATCCCACTTTTAAAGACGGTAGAAGAGGATCTAGCCAGATGGAAGTCCCTACCCATATTGCTCATGGGAAGAGTTGCCTCAATAAAAATGATGGTTTTGCCAAGAATTAATTATTTATTTGCAATGATCCCGAGTAAACCATCACCAGACTGATTTAGATCTCTGGACTCCTCCATCTCTAAATTTCTTTGGAAAGGTAAACCCCCGCGTATTAGCTTAAAAACGCTGCAAAAGACCAAGGACAAAGGAGGACTAGATCTGCCAAACTTTTATCACTATTTCTTAGCCAATAGGCTTCAACACATTTCAGGCTGGTTAAAACACACCCTCTTAGATGAGCCTTGGCTAGATGTAGAACAGGCACTATGCAATAATATAGAGATTTCGGATCTGCCATTCATTAGCTCAGTCATCAAACGACACGTATGCTTCAAAAGCATCAGTATCAGCTCTTCTCTGACAGCATGGTGGGAGTTTCTTAAAATGACTGAGTCTTCACTAATCCCATGCAAACGTACTCCTATTTGGAACAACCCTGACATATTACTAAACAACAATATGATAAACTTCACAGACTGGAGTTGTAAAGGCACTAAATACTTAGAACATATATTCGAAGGGACAGACTTCATTCCGTTTGACATATTAGTTAAACAATATGGGATTAACAAGAACAGATTTTTAGAATATCAACAAGTTAAATCTATAGTAAAAAGGACATTTAAGTCTAATCATATAAAATTACAAATACCACCAAGTGTGGCAGAATTCTTTAACCTCAAAACCCCCAAATTATTGTCTAAAATATACAGGACATTTTGCAAAATAGATGAATCAGTATCGCTCCCTATTGTAAAATGGGAGGCGGATTTATCAGTCAGCTGGGACCACAATTTCTGGTCTGAGATATGCTTAAAAACATTTAAAACGATTAGAAATCCCAATTTACAGTTAATACAATACAAAATCCTGCATAGAGTGCACTACACAGGTCATCACATGTTTAGGATGGGTTTTACAGCTTCTAACAATTGCTCACACTGTCAAGGCAATACACCCGATAATTACATCCACGCTCTATGGTTCTGTCCACCTGTTCAGAGGTTCTGGTATGGGATTTGTGAAGACTTAAGTGTCTTAAATGTTCCATTCCAGCCTCTCCTTCAGTCTGCTTGTTGGGCGACCTAGATGGTGTCACTACAGAGGTTAACACAATCCACATGGCTTTCACCGCTTTATGCATTGCTAAGAAGACTGTCCTCATGAACTGGAAAAATAAAAAATAATCTTAATATCAATCAATATAGAGATTATTTGTTGGACTATATTAGTCTTGACACAGCTTCTGCTGCCACATTAGACCAGTCTCTCTGGGCTCCTTTGATTGGCTTCATCACTTAGTGTAAGTGGGGGTCACGGTTCTGTCCGGCTTTGGTCTTTGTTGTAGACGTGGGGGGGACCGTATGGGCTTGGGGAATCTGGGGGTTACTCTGGGGGAGGGGATTCCTGGGGGTTCAGCGCTGTGGTCAGAGTCCTAGCCTGGATGGGGTGTGTTGGTGGCTCTTGGGTGGTGTTTTCTGGGGCCGGGTGCGGCGCTGCTGGAGTGGCCTGTGCCGGCAGGCGTGGGTTTCCGGTCTGGCGGCGGTACTGCTTTGGGAAAGATCCGGGGGGTCTTGGGGTCCTGGGGGCACTCTGCATCCGGGCTGGGGTTCCGGCTGGACCTGGGGGGCTGGGTCCTGGTGGGCGTGCCGCCGGGGGAGTGGGTTGGTGCTGCGCTGGGCCCGGCCCTGGTGCGGGGGCCTTCCCGCATCGGTGAATCCGGGGGCCCCTTTCGCTGGTGGGGATGTGGTCATCCATCTGTCAGGGTGCATACTGCAGTGGGGTACCATAGAGGTGGAGGACGGGCCGGACCTGGGTGTCTATTGTCTTATGTAGTTTGGGAGTTGACTGAATGTTGGGGAGGGTGTAGTATTTCCTCTGCTGTGGGTTCTGGTGGGCCTCCCCGAGATCTGTGGGGGCCGGTGGCACCGCGGCCATGGGCCCTGCTCTGGACGGGCCTCTGCCCCCTGCCCTGAGTAGTTTCTGGACAACGGGGGTGCCTATGGGGGTCAGCGGGGGAGCTGGCTCCACAGGGGGGTACCTTGCCTCCTCTGGTTCTTTCCTCCCCATCCCTACTGCTCCCCCTCTCCCGCTCCATCACACCAACATACACGTAGGGCTTTGAGATGCAGGTGCGTTGCTGGGATACAGGGGAGATTTTCCTCCCCTGTCTCCCTGTGACCACCTGCATCTCAATCATACATCACACTTAGACACTCTCATTAGTTACTGTCACATGACACATACATATAGGGCTTGGGGGTGGGCACACTGAATGGCGTCCAGAGGGCGGTCTGGTTACCCAGTCCTACCTCTGGCGCCAGTGCCCACTTCTCAATTTTAAGCTGCACGTAGACATTGAGGGCTCGGGGGAGGGGCCAAGCTGACACGAGCTGGCAGAGGGTGGTTGGTGTCTTGCCCCTCCCCTGTTTTAAAGCACTGTAGAACACACACACCAACACTACATCTGAGCGGGCGGGGTGAGGCACAGGGGCTTCTCACACCCTTGTTCCCTGTTCCCTGTTCGCTATGAAGACGAGCTGGCCGTCCGGTCGGGGTCTGGGCTGGTGGTGATCGCCGCCGCTGCGGGGACTGGGGTGGCCTTCCTGTCTCCATGCCAGAGCGAAAGGGGTTCAGCTCCAGGGTCTGGCGCCGATTGCCCCCTTGGGGGTAGTGATGTCCGGATCTAGGAGCTTAGAGAATATATGGGGAGTGTGAGTGTGGGTACCATGTCGATTTTTGTATGTCTACATGTGGGGCAACTGTATATTTGTTTGTGTGCATGAGGGAGGGAACGTATGTTTGCGTATAGGTGCGCCTGTTGGTCTTTGTCCATATGTCAGGTCAGGCCTAAGACTCCACCTCAGTCAACATCTCAGGCTTCCCTGCCCTGCCACCACACCCTGCCAGTGGAGGGTGCCCCTGGCCGCTGGTGCGTTGGCGGTTCCTCGCTCTGGGGCTGGTTGCTCGGGGGAGTGCTGGCCTGCTCTCGGCGGTCGCCTGGCGGGGCTTGACCCTCCTGGCTCTGCTGGGCCCCGGCTGAGGGGGTGGGGGGCCCCTTGGATCTTCGGGCCCAGGGACAGGACTGCCCTGGGGTGGGCGGCCGCCGGCGGAGCCTGCGGACCTGTCGCCATGGCCCCCTGGGGCGTCTGCGCTGCGGCTGCTGGATGACCACTCCGGGCTCTCTTCTGCCTTTTTCTGGGAGGGTACCTCAGACTTCTCGGTGGTGTTTCTCCTGGGACTCGCGGCCCTGGGGGCCTCCGGAGGTCTGGGGCCCGGGTCCCCTCCGTGTCTGCTCCATACCTTGCGGGTCGGGACTGAGGTTCCCCACACGCACTACTAAACATTTCTATGGAGGAACCTTATGAATTCAAGCGCGCTCACACACACAGGTGTGGACACAAGCATCCACATTGGTGTAAAAACAGGTGCTCACAGATACACACTGTCTTGATCTGCTGTCACTTCAAAATATATTCTGTAATATTTATGTGCGCTGCTCAGTAACATTTAGTATTTACTGCGATTCATGCAGATGTTGGTTGTTGCTGCAATTTCTCTGCTGTTGTGTCTCCTATGTTCTATTTTTGTCAGCAGGTATGGAAGCAGAATATCCTTTTTTTTTTTTTTTTCTCCCTCTCTACCCTTCTTTTCCTCCTTTTCTTTCTATTTCTTTTCCCTCTTCTCCCTTCCTTTTCTTCTTCTCTCCCCCTCTGTTGCCTCTCTTATCAACCTTATTTATCCTGTTTAAGTATTTTAATTAATTGGAAAAATAAATAAATGAATAAAGTTGACCTCCGAAGAGGGGGGGTGGTGGCGGATCAACAAAAAAAAACAAACAAACAAAAAAAAAAACAATGTCTATTTTCAGGAACATATTCAGGGGTCCAAGGATGAAGTGCTTATGGACCCCTCTTGTAATTGTTCTGTTTCTTCTTCTTCTTCTTCTTCTTCTTTTCTTGGCTGAAATGCATTGTGCAGCTGTCATGACACCCCTTTTGTTTTGTTTGTGGCCCTCGTGCCGTTTTTTATTTAAGTTTTAGAAAACTGTTAATAAATATGGCTTGCACTGTGACCTCGTTTCATTCCGACTCCTATCGTGACAGCAGCTTGAACCGTGAGTCGTAAAAGGCTAAAATTTTCAGCAAAAAGAACAAGGAAGGAAACTGGTAAGAGAGGCTACCAAGAGGCCAATGGCCACTTTGAAGGCGTTACAGGATTTTATGGCAAGGAGTGGTTATTGTGTGCATGTGATAACAATTTCACAAGTGATCCACAATTGTGGCTTGTTCAGAAGGGTCGCAACAAAAAAGCCACTTCTCAAGAAAGGCCACATTAAGGCTCGTTTGAACTTTTCCAGAATGCACCTTGAAGACTCTGATGCCAAGTGGAAAAAGGTATTATGGTCAGATGAGATCAAACTATTTGGACTCAATTCCAAATGGTACACGTTGTGGAAATCCAAGGCAGCTCACCATCCACAACGCACCATACCTACAGTAAAGCATGGAGGTGGTAGAATCCTGTTGTGGGGGTGTTTCTCTGCAGCAGGGCCTAGGGCTCTCGTCAAGGTAGAAGGAAAAATGAATGGGCCAATGTATCGTAAAATTCTTAAGGAAAACCTGCTGCCCTCTGCCAGAAAGCTGAAGATGGGCAGAATGTTCACCTTTCAACACGACAACGACCCAAATCACACAGCAAAATTGACCACACTGGCTGAAGGAGAAAAAAGTGTATGTCCTTATGTGGCCTAGTCAGAGCCCAGACTTAAATCCTATTGAAAACCTGTGGAAAGATTTGAAGATAGTAGTCCACCAATGGTCACCATCCAATTTGAATGAACTTGAACAGTTCTGTGAAGAAGAGTGGGCAAATATTGCTCAATCTAAACATGCAAAGTTGATAGAGAAGTATCCCAACAGACTCAAGACTGTCATTAAAGCAAAAGGTGGTTCAACAAAATATTGACATTGGGGGGTCATCCTTTATTAATCTCAGTATTTCTTGTTTTTGATTTTTTTAAAATTATTTTTCTGGACTTTAGCTATGATATCTTTCACTTGAATGTTAAAGGTTGCATTGAGTAAATAAAGCTGGAAAAATGCATATTTTGTGTGTTTTCATTTTAGGCTGTAAAGCAACGAAATGGAAATATTTCAAAGGGGGTGATTCTTTTCTTTACCCACTGTATATAAGAAGATACAGTGACAAGTACACAAATATGCAAGGGGCAATTAATGGGGTCCAAGCAAAAGTCTCAAAAAGCAGCACAAAAGCAGTTGATGCAGTAAGCATCGAAGAAAGGAGTAAGTGACCCAGACTGCATAAATTTATGTAGCATTATTGTGCCTCCAGAGGTCAAAGATCCTTAACTACATTAATCAAAATGGAAACATTTCAAGGGGGGTTACTATGTATGTAACAAATAAATCTTGAATGCCTCAATGTTGTAAAAGCTCTGGCTATGTGAAGGAGCTTCATCACACAATAGAATGCAATTGCTTAGCTCCATAAACACTCCTTGTACTAACTCTCAATATTTCCAGGCCTAGTTAGTAGTCTAATGGAGGTACCTTTGAGGCTTTGCCAGGTCACCACCACATCTGGAGATGAGTTTGACCCTCTTGAAAGGGCACAGAATTCACCCCCTCCCTAAAAACCCCAAACAAAAGCATTGGAAAGAGCATGGGGACCCTTTGCACGATTCATCGCAGCTAATGACTCGTTCATTAAGAGTGATGATGGATTAAGACTTCTCACGCTGAGATGAAATCAAGATTTATATGCACTGTTTCTGCGCCCAACTTGTGGGAAGATCATCATCATTTAATTCTATCTCTGCGGTCTATGATGGGCATCCAGAGAGTGGCTTATCAAATGGTGCAGTCAGCTGGCAAAACAGACAGACACACACACACACTGGAAAAAAGTTGTGTTGGCACATCTGGAGCTTACTGCCACAGCTGAGGGTGAGCTATGGATACTGGCAAGTTGCCAGATCTGAGAGAGAGAGAGAGAGAGACTTACTTATATGCATATTATGCTATGCATATGTTTATATTCTTATCCTGGAAAAATATGAACATAATAGTACAAGAAAAAAAAATTCTGGACACATTAGAGTGTGCTTTTATACCTCTGGCCCACCACTCTCACTTTTTATGTCCTTATCTCATGGTGGAAATAGGCCCCCAGACACTTCATCAGTGTCCTTCATCCGGCTATCTTCAGCTCCCAACTTTTATTAAAACTTCCTCTCTTATCAGCTCCTAGGTATTCAAGCAAGACAAAATGAACACCATTTGGATGCCACCTCCATTTGAGGCCAGTGCTTTTCGTTCAAGTCACTCAAGCCACCTTTAGACCACCACGTGCACACACGCATGCACGCGCACACACACACGCACACACATACAGATCTGTATAAAAGCCTGAACAAGACAACTCTCATAAGACACTATAGTTTATCCACATTATTTAAACAGATGTGTGTGAAGTTTTGAAGAATAGATGCTAATGAAAAAATGTGGCAGTGCAGTGCATGGTATTTTATGCCATCTAGCTATTAATGTTCCTCTAATTCTGTTTTAAAAGTTTAGAGTATTTTTGTGGAAGGCTATACCAAAAATCAACACACACTAATGTTGTATTTTTCATAAAAATTGTCTTTGATGCACTTTCTGTCATACCTTGTGAAATATTCAGTTAATTTAACATCTGTTACAAATATAGAAGCAATCTTAATTATGCATTTGTTATGCATTTCACATGAAATGCGTACTAAACCTTAGTACATTGTTTAGTAAATAAATAAAGCAATCTGGCACTTGGAGTCTGAAAAGAAACAAAATAAATCAAGTCAAAATTTATACAATGTAAAAGATTAGTTCTGATTAGTACAATGATCATATTTAGTCAGAAGCAAACACTGCTCACACTGGGATTTGCACAATATAATTATTTTGAATATAGAGTAATTAAAAAAGAAAACATTGACATAGAAGAATAATTTAAAATAGAAGAAATCCTGATTGTGCTGACCACCATCCAAACCAGTGCATTGAGGAGGTGTGCTGATCACAGTACAAGACATGTCAGAGGAGCCAAGGTTGTAAATAAAAATCACTGATGGTGTGAGCTTAATGAACATGAAGTATGAGATTGAAAATCAAGCACTCTGTCGCTCTTTTGCTCACACACTATCACTATCTTTCAGTTTAATAAAATGGCTATTTTTTCGTTCACTTTGGAATCATCATGCCACATCCAAAGGCAAATATAATAATCTGTAATAATGCCATTTTTTCACACATGTTCATTAGCAGTATAAAATCAATCAAGGCACATAATAAAAAAATCTAAATGAAATGTATTTTTGAAAACATTAACTTTTGTGTGTGATTAGCTTTCCCCTTCACCTTTCCTCACACAGACTACAGTGCTGGAGATATGCATGCCAGCCAAGATGCCAGATGTTCTCTTTGCCTGAATTGTGTTTTAAGAGTGGTCTGCAGGCTGGTAATGTGCCATGTTGCCTGCCAGGATTCAGTGGTTAAAAAGCAGGTCTTCACTTGGACCTGGGCCAAAAAGTAATATATTGTGCAAAGACACAGCACTACCCAAGATTCATCTGCCCCCTCATTCCCTATGAACACCTTTTGCAGAAGCTTAATGTGCCATTTGTGATTGGAATCTCTCTCACTGTTCTTTGATACAGTACGTTGTGCATTAACTGATCTTAAATATAGTGATTATAGGAAATAAATTATTCCTAATTATTCCAAACATTAATTAGATGGTTATGGGTAAATTAGCTCAAATACATTGAAATCTTCTGAGACTTTAGTGTCTAAAACATTACATTTGTCTATTTTTTCTTTGTTTTCTGCAGTAAGACATAACAGTGCAGTTGTTTTAAACCTACCAAAGACATTTTGCTTTCTAGTGTGCCAAGACCAAACTAAAGAGACCTGTATAGGTTCACTGTCCACATGTTTTCTGTGTGTCTTGCTCATTGAAAAATAAGCCTATTCCTTTGACAAATACAAGTTTGTTTTGGCCATTTGTTTTGTACCTCAAGTATACTGGATAAACTGAACTGGGGTAGGAATGGCCAGTGATGAATCGAGCACATTAAGCCTGAATCCTTCACACCTTAAAGTAAAAGACACAGTAAAAAGAAGGAGATCATTAGGAAAATGAGCAGAGACCTGAACTTTGTTTGTGAGAGGTAAAGATAAATGATGGCATCTCACTCTAGTCCATTATGGATTCTATTTATACAGCCTGCCTCTCAGGACCAACTGCAGTTTACAGACCTGTGTGGAATTAGGTTACCTATGTAATGTCTTTGCAGCAAAAAATATAAATACATTGGAACAACACAGTCTTGATTATTATCATAAATATTGATCATTTGGGTTGTTTAAAATATCCAAACTAAATATTCGAGAATATACATTTTTTGCTACATTCCCACACTATTCTATTCTTACATTCTATAAATGTGATAAATTCATCACAGTTAAAATTCTGATTTATTATATTTCAATTCAAGACAAAATAAACATTCAAAATAACATGCTTAAAAAAATCCAACAACATTCACAGGATATTACTTAAATGTCTGTCCAACCTTGTTATGTGCCAGGTTCTCTGAGTTCTGATAGGCCCCTGGAGATGGGCTCTTTACCAGCCATGCATTAAACCATTTGAATTTGATTGACAGTGGACACGGGGGAAACAACAAGAAGCAAGAAAGGTTACTATCCTCCCTTCACCACTTCTCGCTATTGTCTAGGCCAGGATCACCCCCTCAGGAATCAGTATGAATGGAAGAGAATAAAAGATTGCCCTCTGTATTTTTCCATTAGGCTTTCCTTTTGTTACAAGATACATAAATCGGCGGTGGCACAATGCAATATGTATGGTGGTGCTCCACCTGCGGACACAAGGTAATGGCTGCCATGTTGCAGGAGTGGGGATGATAAGTGAAGCAACGTGAATGTTAATGATAGTGATCATTTCAGTCTGCTCTGCCTCTCTATCTTTTGTCTCAGGCCCCTGCATGTCAGTGTCGGTGTGGCAAGGTTCAACAATAAATACAAGGTAAAAACAATGAGAAAAGGGATTATGTCCTGCATGGAAGAACAGTGATTAAAGATAAATAAGCAAAACTATATAGATGTAACAAAAAATGATATTCACTATCAGTTATTCTTACTGATAGCCCACTGATTGGATGTAAAAATATGTATTTATACTACATTACTCTTTTGCAGAATAGGAGGCATGAAGAAATATTTTGTCTCTACTTGATTTAAAACAAGAATTTAAAAAATCTTTATTCAGGGATCTTGAATTATATATGACAGCTGCATGCGCTACAGTTTCTGACCATTTCTAGGACAAAGTGAGATTAAAAAAATGAAATATACTAAAAAGAAATTCATCTACTACAGTCACAATCATCCCCTGTGGTCTCAGCTTGACCACCAGAGGCAATTTTCTCTTGTCCTCAAGTCCTTGATAATGTTCCTCTTTCTTGATAACTTACACCTGTATTTGCATGTATTTAAGCTTTTGTCTTCCATCTTTTGTCTTCGTGAAGAAGTCTTTGTTTTGGTTGGTCTGGTTCATGTTTGCTTACCAATTAAAGTATTAACTCTTGTTAACCCCTGCACCTGGATCCTGTTCTGTTATCCTTGCACCTCCGCAGGCTGACATGCACTTAAAAAGCAAATTAGATACAATGCCACAAATATGACAGAATGTAATAGTTAATATAACAATTAATTCCTACTATACAACTGTAGGTTTTTAAAATTGGCTATATACAGTACTGCGCAAAAGTTTTAGGCAGGCGTGAAAAAATGCTGTAAACAAAGAATGCTTTCAAAAATGGAAGTGTTAATCATTTATTTTCATCAATCAACAAAATGCAGTGAATCAACAAAAGAGAAATCTAAATCAAATCAATATTTGGTGTGACCACCCTTTGCCTTCAAAACAGCATCAGTTCTTCTAGGTACACTTGCACACAGTTTTGAAGGAACTGGTAGGTTGTTCCAAACATCTTGGAGAACTAACCACAGATCTATAATTCTATAATCCTACAAAATAATATAATGACTACAAAATAATATAATGACTATAATCCTACAAAATCCCTGACTTTGTGCAAGTGTACCTATAAGAATTGATGCTGGTTTGAAGGCAAAAGGTAGTAACACCAAATATTGATTTGATTTAGATTTTTCTTTTGTTCGCTCACTTTGCATTTTGTAAACTGATAAAAATAAACAATCATTATTTATATTTCTGAAAGCATTCTTTGTTTACAGCATTTTTTCACACCTGCCTAAAACTTTTGCACAGTACTATATATAGCACTTTTATAATAAGTTACAAACACTTAAAATGACCCATGATCTTTTTCATTTTTATATGGTAGCAGGTATGCAAAAACAAACAAAACAGACCCTCCAAAGATATTGGTTAATTTTTATATGAACAAATGTCTTGCTCTAAACAGCTGGGTTGATGACATCTCATGGGGCAAATTATACAGTAAATAAACAGATGTTTCATATTACGTAAGACTACAGTTTCTTACATTTGTCTTTGTTTTTTATATTCATTAAGTGGGGGAAAGTCAAAAACAGGTGGATGCAGACAAATGTTGGAATTAACACTGAAAAACATGTCTGGGGTTCATATCTGGCCATTCCTTTAAATGACTTTGACAACCTGCAAGCAGGCTGTGCCTGCCCCTAGTCACAAATAGGGTAATGAAACCTGACAATATTTAGATTAATTAAATAGACTTGTCTTTGAAGTCTGAAAAATGTCTAGAACTGGTCAGCATTTTATGTTATTTATCTGTTTTTCAATAGCTGTAATCAGTATTGAACTAATTACAAGCACATTGAAATTAAAGCAGGTAACTTCATGTGCACACTAGCATGCTTCAGAAGCTAGCATGCAAATACATACAAGTAGTTAATTTAATCAATAATGTATTTCATGCTTCCTTGATTGTTTCTGTTGTAATAGTCAGTGAGTTGAGTTGTTAAAGTGACTTAGCAAAGCTGTCTGAATGTAGTATGAATAGGTTTGGAGAGGTATTTTATTGTAATTTTCATTGTTATTGTCATCAGTAAGCATCTTCATGTAAGCTTTATGACCCTCTCTTGTGTTAAGTTTAAATCTTTATTCAATTTGTATGTGACAAAGGGATAGAAGAAGTTCAAGAAATTTAAATGACATAATATGTGGGTGAAGACATTAAAGACAGGAATGAAATAATTCTTAATTTACAAATGATGAATTCAAATGAACCAATCTGATCAATTACAATAACAGAATATCTAACATAATGCAACAACATGAACAAATAAAATTAACTATAATAAATATTACAAATAAGGTGGCACGGTGGCACAGTGGTTAGCGGTGAAGAATCATGGCAAGAAGGTCCTGGGTTCGAACTCCGGGGGAGGGATGTAGGAGTTTGCATGCTCTACCCGTGTTCATATGGCTTTCCTCTGGGTGCGCCTGTTTCCTCCCACAGTCCAAAAGCATACAATATAGGTTAATTGACGACTCTAAATTGGCCCCGTAAGGTGTGAATGTGAGTGTGACTGTGTGACTATCAGGTGCAAATATAAATGTTGTGCTCAGTGTTAGAGCTCAGAGCTCAGTGAGAGAAATAAACAGTTTGGGGAAGCATGAGCCCCTTAGCCTGCCAATGCCAATGCAAACTCTTACCCAATTAGGTTGATTAACAATTTGAGGGGGTTTTTTCGGTTGGTTTTTTTTTTCTAATTATTTGTTTTGTTTTTGACATTGTTGTGGCTGTTGTTGTTGTCCTTGTTGTTGTTGTGCTGTTTTTCTCCTACATGTTGTTCACTTTCCTGTCCATTCTTAATGTGCTTTGTCTGTCTGAATAAATCCACAATGTGCAATATGAGGAGATTTCCACACTCCTCCATTGCAGAACAAATCTGCCCCGACCACACAAGGCAATCAGACCATAAATTCTGTTTGTCTAATGTAACGGGAAAGGACAAGGGAAGAAAAAAATAAAATAAAAAAAGAAATAAAAATAACAATGTCAGTGCCCAACGCACATGTTTGCTTTGTCTTGCCTGTTGGGAAGGTAGAATGTGACAATGAGCATGAAGAAAGGTATGTGCTTTTAAATGTAACAAGTGGTTTGGACATGAAGAAAAGTCAGAAACCCCACTTTCATTGAACATAAAGGAGTGCAGATGAAGTTGTTGACTTCCTCACCTTTGCCAGTGCCCAGGGTTTGTACAAATCTGTATCTTACTTCATTCTCTGACACAGTATGTTCAGAAAGCTAAGCAGGTATGACCACATTTGGCATCTTACAGGGAGTTTGGCAAATGTTAGACAAGGAGAGCGATGAAAGATAAAGATGTAGGAGTGTCTTAGTAGGAGAGACATAATTTGTTTGTATTGTAAAATATTCGGCCAGCATATATAATTTTAGTTTTTGTTACAGTGAAGACAATTCTTGTTTCTCCGCTCCATGCAATGCTCCAAAACCTGCAAAACACTGATGCTTGGGAAAAGGAAAGTTGTTCTGATCAAATATTATTCAAAACGTCAAAATTCGTGAATGCAGTAACCATTCAATTACAAAAATTTTGTTACTATTACACATCCGGCCTAAGTAACGACTGTTATATTTTTATCTGTTCATACAATAAGTAACCTTTAAAATTTTGTTTGTACATGCAAAATGCTAGAGAAGGTAACACCCTCACCTCCTCACCTACTGGAGCTACTATATGCCGTTAAACACAGCATGTCATCAATGGTGCGTTAACCAAATTAAGGCTAAAACTACAGAAATACATGACACAAGTAAGATAATAATTTGCTTGACAGTTTAATAATGAGAAGAAAGCAGTTGCCTGGGTGGGCCGCTTTCACAGCCACGGTTTTCATGCCAGCACACAAAGAACAAGGGAGTGTCTGTTTTCAGGGACAAAAATGGCAGATAGGTCTGGTTGTTTTTTCGGGGTGGACTGTCTGAAAGAAGAAAATAATGATGAAAATAAAAACAATCGGAACATTAGTGTGGCAAGGTCAGAAACATCTTTACTGAATCAGTGGAGTGCTATGCTGTACTTACAGTTTCACTGAACAATCACTGTTCTATGGAATTAATGAATGTCAAATGCAATGATGCAATGCAAAACAGCAAGAAATTACAGTGTTAACAAGACACGCTTGCATTATTTTTTAATTGATGAAAGCCTATTCATACTTGTCAAATCTTTCACGGAGACTCTATTTTCATACTACAATCTCTTTCCTGCCTTACAGCCTCTGTCTTATTTGCATTACTTTTTTTTTGCAATAATTTCTCTGAATGCGACCGGCTACACTCTCATTGTATGATGTATTGCCTTTTTACAAGCATGCACGGCACTTCCTGGCTTAAAAAATCTGAACTTTAATGACATGATTAACGACTAAATTAATTAATTTCTAATTGCTTAATTGGTCACTTGATATACAGTATATGAGATAATTTCTAAATTAATGAGTTGATTTACACTGCTTATTGATTAAATATGACAATGAGTTATTTGCCCCAGTAACTGATTTGCAATTTACCCAATTAATTCACAAAAGCACAGTGTGAAGAGAGGTATTGCACAGCAAACTAAGCTAGGGTATGTATGCTAGTCCAGACAAACCTGATCTTAAATTACCTATTACTATTAAATCAATTATTTCTATTAAAACTGTACAGGTGAGATGGTTTAGAGAAAGCTATTCCTCCCAAATTTGTCATTATTTATCTAACTGTCGTACAATATTCTGGTTGAGAAAAGCAGAAGTTAACTTTTTAACTTCACTTCTTTAATGAAAGGGCATTATGTAAGAAGTAGAAATATTTGGGATATTATTAAAAAGAACTGGTGTCTAGCAATATAACTTGTCAAGCATAAGGCAGCAGTATAAATATTCCAGTGACCAGAGCCAGCGACCTTAAATATAGTACCGAAGAAACTATAGAAAACTGACACAGAACGTAAAGACTTGTCCCATCTGTACATAAACAAAAATGTTCACTTAGAAGTGCTAAGTTGGGCATTGTGTAGTGTTTTAATCCATCTGTACAAAATCAGAAAAAAACACTAAAACAAAGCATGTAACAAAGTGCTCAACATTAATGCCCATTTCACTGTTTTTTAAATGTTGTTAAGACACTGAATCATGAATGTTTAAGCTTCATTTTCCATGGCACTGGTTTATGGCTAGGCTTTAAAGACACTTAAGTTTTATGTTAGCCAAATTATTTAAGCAGCCAAATGAGCACTCAATTCAAAGAGTTCATTCATACAATATATGGCAGAATACAGTGCATCTCTTGCAATAAGTTCATGATGAAATGGTTTGCATTTGATTTGTGCAGGGTTCCTTAATCTTGTACATAATGGTACCTAGAATCAGAAAGTCAAAGACCTTAGGCCCTCTTCCCTTAGTGACAACAGAGTAGGCACAAGTTTCTCACTGTCTCTCAAAAACACTGATAATTGCAAACAGACTTTGTTAGAGTCAGACTGTCTCAAACTAAAAGCCAATGAGTTTAGACAATGTTACTCATGGTTAAGATTAGTATTATTTTTTAATTGCATCATGTGTGAATCTGCTGCAAAATGCTTATAGATATAATGTGTGTGTGTGTGTGTGTGTGTGTGTTTGTGGCCATGTATTTATCGCATTGTGGGGACCTTTTGTCCCCTAAAATCACTTTTATCTGTTTTTTTGGGCTTTGTGGGGACATTTGAGAGGTCCACATGAGGAGAAATGACTTTATAGAAAATAGAAAAGAGTTCTGTTATGTCATATCTTTTAAACGGTGTTCGCAAAAAAATTAACTAATTAACCACAAAATTATGGAAAGTTCAAAACTATTCATGCTGCACGTATAAAATGCTAAGAAATTACCTCAGTGGGAACTTAAGTCTCAAATCCTCACCACCTTCAAAAACTGTGTGCAAGTGTACCTAGAAGAATTGATGCTGTTTTGAAGGCAAAGGGTGGTCACACCAAATATTGGTTTGATTTAGATTTCTCTTTTGTTGATTCACTGCATTTTGTTGATTGATAAAAATAAATGATTAACACTTCAATTTTATATATATACAGTACTGTGCAAAAGTTTTAGGCAGGTGTAAAAATTGCTGTAAACAAAGAATGCTTTCAAAAATGGAAGTTTTAATCATTTATTTTCATCAATCAACAAAATGCAGTGAATGAACAAAAGAGAAATCTAAATTAAATCAGTATTTGGTGTGACCACCCTTTGCCTTCAAAACAGCATCAATTCTTCTAGGTACACTTGCACACAGTTTTTGAAGGAACTCAGGTGGTAGGTTGTTCTAAACATCTTGGAGAACTAACCACAGATCTATAATCCTATAATCCTACAAAATAATATAATGACTATAATCCTACAAAATCCCTGACTTTGTGCAAGTGTACCTATAAGAATTGATACTGGTTTGAAGGCAAAAGTTAGTAACACCAAATATTGATTTGATTTAGATTTTTCTTTTTGGCTCACTTTGCATTTTGTAAATTGATTAAAAAAAAATAAATAAACAATCACTATTTATATTTCTGAAAGCATTCTTTGTTTACAGCATTTTTTCACACCTGCCTAAAACCTTTGCACAGTACTGTACATATACACGTTGCACCTTTTGTTTAGTGACTATATATTTGTAATAGAGATCATACCCACTTTAGGCTTGGGTTTCTGTTGTGTTTTTGGCTTGAAATAAAATACTGTTATTCACTCCTGCACATTGGTTTCCTCCTGCTTATACACAGGCAGCATAACTTTAAGACCTTACTAGATAACATAACAAATGTAAGTGAATGCGAAAGTTCAAACAAAGAGACCTAATGAGCGCCGGCGCATCCAATCACATTACTCCTGGTTTTATATATAAGCAGTAAATCTGGCCTTCTTCTCTGTTATTACAGCTGTTCGATTTTGCGGTTCATTCCGTTTCGCTGCTGTCTTGGCTCCTTTCCTTCAGGGTCATGTCTGTCTTGGACCCTCCTCCTTCTTTGGGGGAATTCGTCTCTCCTTCAGCTGTTGCCAGTGAAGGTTCCGCTTTGCATACTTTACGGAGGAGTGCGCATGTTTCCCAACTATCTCCCGATAAAGAATATTCGTCAATGGTCCGACTCCTCTCGGCGAACCACTCTCTCATGTTCAGGAGATTTGCAGATCGCCGTCACCTCCTCAGAATACCCGGGACTTCTCGACCATGCTCACGCCGTCAACTCTTCTTCCATCATGGTCACTGCGCCGTTTTCACCTGCGCCCACCGCGTAGCTTACTGCTCAAGGTCTGTCTGGACGTCCGTCCATGGGATGCAAGAGGTCTGCTGCCGGAACCCGGTCTACCCGATCAACGCGCCCACGTCTCGACAACTCCAGCTACTTCGCTTCAGACCTCCGATCTGTGATTCTTCCATGACGTGGACCATGGGGTCATTCGATCATCACTGCACTCTTGAAGACGTTGCCAGAAACTATTCCAGCTGTGGCCCTCCTCTCGGCGAATGCATGCCTTTCGTCCACAAGGTTCACCCTTGCCACCGCTACTCCCGCTGCTCACTCCGGTAAACCTTTATTCTTCCATCCGCTGCTGTCTCTTCCCACATTCCATCCCGCATTCCATAAGGTAAGGACATTAATCTAATGTCGCTGCTATTACCTTCTCCCGAGTGCAACAGGCGGGTTAACATGCGGAAGGTTTCTGTTCCTCGTCTTCAACGCACTTGTTGATCTCCGAATTTGTCGGTGTGTTTGGTATTTATCGAGATGTCATTCGCTCAGTTTTTCCGAGCGCCATAAAGAACTGGACAGTTATCTTCACTCATTGGCGATTAGAACCTGCGTTATGGTGGGTCCCAATTCTTGAATATCATTCTTGAGTCTTTTATGCTAAATCTGCACTGCCTATTTAACTGTCCATTACTCACATTGATTGGTTGTGTAAACACTGTTGATGACACTATTCTCATCCCCCCGCGTTATGCCCTCCATCTACATTGGGAAATTGTCATATATAGCGATACAATGAAAGCTTATCTGCCCTCGAACTAATTGAATCGCATCCACGAGAATTGCAGTGCGTTTCTGCTCTCGCCATCTTCCCAAAACATCCTATTGTATCATTCCACTGGGTCACTCTTCATCTCGCGTTTGCTTGTTATATCCAAAACTTATCACATACACATTAAAGACAATATTGTTTTGCCAAATAAATAATTGTCAATCTAAAAAAAAAAAAAACACACACTTACTTATCTGTGGTATCCCTCACGCTCGATACACCAGTCACTCCTTTTGGATTGGAGCTGCATCCACAGCTGCTCATCAGAGAATTCCTCTATCAACTTTAAAATTACTTGGGCGTTGGTCCTCTGCTGCATTTGCATCTTATGTCCGTACCGATGTCTCCATGATCTTGAAGCACAAAGATCCATTGCATTATCTGATGTGAAGACTTTTCAGATGGTCGTTGGTGGCGGTGGATTTACTTTGTTATATAATTCCTGCTACTATTTCCTAACCTTCTCTACTACTTCAGTCTGTCCATAACGTTGGCATCTCCATAACAACTTTTAATAATGGACGTCTCCATTACGCCTTTGATAGTTTATGCCCCTATGACACCAAAAGCGCCGGCGTTTCCATAACGCCCCTGCATAACTTGGCCTGCTTCATCATAAGGCTTGCAAGGCGCTTGGCGTATCCATTATGCATTTTATAGTTTACGTCCTTATGACACCAAAAGCGCCGGCATTTCCATAATGCCCCTGCATAACTTGGCCTGCTTCATCATAAGGCTTCCAAGGCGCTTGATGTATACTTTACGCATTTTATAGTTTACGTCCTTATGACACCAAAAGTGCCTGCATTTCCGTAATGCCCCTGCATAACTTGGCCTGCTTCATTATAAGGCTTGCAAGGCACTTGGCGTATCCATTACGCATTTTATAGTTTACGTCCTTATGAAACCAAAAGCGATTGGCGTCTCCTTAATGCTTTTCAATCTTATTCTTCATTGATTTTATTACTGCATTTTATTCTCTCTTTGTAATGTTATGAATGTGTGGATCTCCATAACCTCTATAATCTAAGTCCAATTAATCCTATTTCTCCTTTAAGCAGGTCTAAATCTTCGCCAGACAACAAAACGGTAGAGTTTTCTTCTCCTCTTCTTGAACAATGATATCACTTTTTGGGGGTAGCCTTCTTCGCCTTCCTGTCTGGTCTCCAGCCAGAACTGCCGGCTTCAGAGACGAGTGAACCAATGACCAGCGATGGGCTTCCTCCAAAACTTATCACATTAAAGACAATTTTACAACTCAAATGTATAAATAAATGAATAGGTCTGTGTATAAATTGCAATATTTCACAATCTGGCCTAACATTGTAGAATTAAAAAAAAAATTAGAAGTTTAGTGATACTGTCTATATTAATGATTTTGGTTTAGTTTTGTATAGGATTGGTATATATTCATCTAAAAGTGATTAAGTTCTACACTTTCTACACTTTTGACATAGCATCTTGAAAATTGTAAAATTGCATCATAAAAAATCTTTAATTGTTAGGCTTAGAGAAATAGTCCAAAAGTAGAGGTTTTATTGGATTGTAAAATTCATTCATCATCCGAACTGCTGAATCCCAACTGGGGTCGCCGGGACTGGAGCCTATCCCTGGAACTTACAGGCGTAAGGCGGGAACCAATCTTGGGGAGACACCAACACTATTTCTCAACAGTGATTAGCGATGGTAGGTATGTAATACAAATTAGCACATAAACACTCAGACATACATACATGCATATAAGACAGATAGAAAGATAGAACACTACCAGCTCAGTTGTTTTTTTTTCACAGAGCCCTTTCAGTTGACAAGGCTCAAAATATTATCTTTGAAGAAATAGTGGTGTGTGTGGGGAAGGGTGGGGGTGTATTGGGATAATTATTATGTTTGTGCTGTCAGAAGACCTAATTAGCCTGGCTCATAAAAACATGACCTCTGGTCCAGTGAAAACAGGGCCACTCATCTTATTTCAGATAAAACATGCTGAACACCTGAGCAAACATTTATTTTGTCAGGACATGCACTCAATCCAGTCTCTAAACACACACTTAATAACTCCCATACGTAACTTGAGATATATATATATTTTTTTTTTTTTTAAAGATATTTTCTGAAACGAAATTGCATAAGACCAAAAAGTACACAGACCCTCAAAGTACTGCTGAATTTCAGTCGAAGCCATTTTACAAATGGAGTGGCCGGATGTGTTCTTGATTCTTGTGATTTGCTTTAGGTGGTGACTTGGTTAGGCAAATATCCCAAAATACATTTCACTCAAGTACTGGATAAAATCGGGAGAGCAGGTTTTATGCGTTATATATATATTTGCGTTTATTCAATATATTATCGTGTTTCATCCCATATATACAGTATATATTCGCGTTCATTCCATTTATATCAAGTTTCATTCCATATATATCCACTTTCATTCTATATATATAGCGGGTTTCATTCTATATATATATCGGGTTTCATTCCATATGTATCTGTCACGTTGTGGGTATGGAGCGGACGCAAGTTGCAGGAGGGTTTTCGTGGCATTATAAGTTTATTTTAAAAATATGGAAGACAAGGGATTAGGAGGGATCAGGGACACAAGACAAAGACGCGGAGACAGGCTACCATATTCACTACACAGAACCCTATGGCTAACTTGGGGAACAGGAACAGGTACAGGCTGGGACTAAGGACGGAATAGATGGGGAACAGGAACTGGAAAGACAATGGGGACCGGAACTATAACGAGGGGATGACAAGGACGAGAACAAAACGGGACAACAACCTAATACTAGCCTAAGAGAACCTAATACTAACCCTAAGCTAAGTGGCTAATGCTAACGCTATGCTAATGCTAACAATACAAGGGTAAGGTTCAAGTGGGAGTGACTAACACTACAGTCACCTATGCTATGCTAAAGCTAATTACTAACGCTAATGCTAATGCTACCTGCTAAAGCTAACTATGCTAACGCTAACGGTTTGTGCTAACTATTCTACACTACAACTAATGATAACAGCTACTCTACTTCTAACACTCTAACAGACACTAACAAAGCACACAGGACAAAGACAGACTTAACCACAACATCAGACAGACGGCAGACATCAGACAGCAACATGGGTGAAGTCACAAGGTACAAACATGGGATCAGGAGAGACAGGGACATCGTGAGGGTGCACAGGCAAAAACTGAAACAAAAGACTGAACTTATATAGGGGCTAAACTCATGAGACTACACAGACAATTAAGGGACAACCAATAGATTACACACAACTAGACACAAGGGGAGGAACCAACACAACATAACCATAAAAGGACATATACACACCTGAACCATGAACCTAAGTGAAACTATATACAGAGTCTCTTGCGGCCACTAGTGGCCGGCGGGGCCAACTGTCCTGGGGGAGACATGACAGTATAATGTTTCATTCCACATATATATCGGTTTCATTCCATATATATCACGTTTCATTTAATATATATTAAGTTTCATTAAATATTTCCTGTTTGGCTTTCCATATATATATGTACTGTATATGTCTTTATCTTTTAGTAATCCATCTCATAAAATTACTTGCACCTAAAAAGTATTGTGAATTTAACATTAAATTTACAATAAGTAATAGATTAATTAAGTTTATTATCATAACTATAATTTTATTTACAGTGAATAATTACAACCTAAGTTCTGAAGGTTAGGAGTTCAGTAATAGTACATTGGCTTCAGTCAATATCTGAATGATACCACAGACACAGAATTCAATAAAACAGCGTTTATTGACAAACATCAGTGGCAAGCAAAGTAGTCAACAATACAAACTGATTTCGGCTGAGTCATAAATCTAGATGTTATATGTGTGGGTGTTTGTGTGTGTGGGTGTGTGTAGGTATGTCTTTGAAACGGTAAGTGTGCGATTGTGCATGTCTGCGCCTGCAAAAGTGAGGGGCGTGACTGCGTATGTACATGTGGGGGAAAAGAGATGTTTATCAGCACTCTTGGTATTTATGGCCCAAAGTTTACGTACCCACCCAAGATTGGAATTGATACGATCCTTTGTTCTCCCTCGAGAAGGGGGAGAACAAAGCAGCCAAATTTTAAGAATTTTCAAGAACAATAGCCTCTCTTGGAGGGAGATTTGAATTTACCCCACTGCACACTCATTCCCGGCCCGATGGCAACTTTCTCTACACACTTAGTTACATAGATCTAAGATCAACCTCTGCTATTAAGGCCACATTCACCGTAGTAAAATGTTCTTTAACTCAGAATCATTACCGTCGACTGGAAATCACTATGAGCTGACCATGTTAGTACGTGAGAAAAGAGAGAAGGAAAATTAGGAGCTCACATTCAAATACTTGTGCGTCCGCGCAAGTGAGATAAAATTAAAGATCAAAGCATCACATAGATTTCTCCATTTAACCAGCTGACTTAAGCAAAGCAACAAGGATTATACAGTTAAACTAACTAACAAGTACACTGAGAGTATTTTATAAGTTTAACTAAACACAACACTGCCCAGATGAAACAGTCTTACTTTGAGACAAGAGCACTTCGAAGGGAGCACAGGCCGAATGGCTTGCGGCGCTGAGTCAAACAAGCAGGTTTCAGATGTGTTGGTGAGAGTCCAGCGATGCTTGGAGTCCGATAAGCGGAGCCTTCCAATGTCCAGGAGGGAGCCTCACGAAGAGTGGCTGTCAGATCACATGTTGCACGAGTCGAAGTCTGGACTGGAAACTGGGGGTGTTCCTTCCCGGGAAATCTTGGAGGTCCGGCCGTCCCCGAATCTCTAACATCAACCGCTGACCTGCAGTTGAGAAATTAGCTAGCTTAAAGTAATAAAAAGCATTTGAGTTGAAGGAGTGAGTCTCGTCACACGGGCCCATGTGCAAGACAAAGACTTTGTTCTCCCAAGAATTGATCTGCAGATGTTTCTCTCCCTTTGTGATCTCACCTTGGTAGCGAGGTCTGAGAGCCCGGAACAATGGCGTGCCAGCTCTTTTAAATGTCCCTCCTCCCATGATGTGGGAGGTCTGTGGGTTTAGGACCATCCCCTTATGCTGTTGCAGTTGGGTGGCCCCTATATGTGTGGCATGGTACCTACATATACAGTATATATATATAGAATTGCACTCTCTCTCTCTCTCTCTCTATATATGTATGATTTCTTGTTTTTTTGCATGTTTGTCACACTTACATGTTTCAGATTATCAAACAATTTTAAATATGACAAAGATAACCCAAGTAAACACAAAATGCAGTGATGTGAAAGACTCATTGCCAGTTATCGCAAACAGTTAATTGCAGTTGTTGCTGCTAAAGGTGGCACAACCAGTTATTAGGTTTAGGGGGCAATTACTTTTTCACATAGGGCATATAGGTTTGGATAGTTTTTTTCCTTAATAAACAAAATTATCCCTTAAAAACTGCATTTTGGTTTACTTGGGTTATCTTTGTCTAATATTTAAATTTGTTTGCTAATCTGAAACATTTAAGTGTGACAAACATGCAAAAAAAAAAAAAAATGCTTTTTCACTGCTGTATATATATATATATATATATATATATATATATATATATATATATATATATATATATATATATACATTCATATAAGCTGTACAATGCTCCCCACCTCCCTCTGCTTTTTATGTATTTTGAAATGGTAACTGGCAGCAAGTTACAGGCCTTAAGATATTTTACCTTTAGCAACCTTACCAAGTTCCTGATTCGAATATGAATGAATGAATGAATGTTCATACTATTATATACTATTGCAATTTGCAAAACTTTCATTCTACCCCAGCACTAAATATATTTAGAAATCTTTTCTTCTTTTGAAATACTGCCTCTGTACCAGGGAAGAATAATCCTGTATCTCTTTATGTCTGCAGCAAATGAGCATTTGAGTGACTGCATCATTTTTCTCCAAAGCTTGCCGCCATATTTACACCAATTTGATGTGTGTAATGAATGAAAATACCTTTAAATAGACAGTTAATTGTGTAACAGTTAGGGAGTTGGCCCTGTATGATCGAGATGCCGGTTGGAAGCCCAGAATGATAAAATTGCCATTGGGAGATACTCCTGGCTACAGTGTACCATCCTCAAAGCAAAGCTTCTTGAGCACGAGATTAAACCTGCTTCTTCACAGATGGGTAAAATGCAAAATCACATTTCATTGTAGTGCAATGTGTGTTCTGTGCTCCTGAAACTTCACTCACAAACTTGTTTTTACACACTCAGAGTCCACTTTGAGGTAGCTGACTGTTTGTTTTTTTAAAGGGTGTACTTCATGATGTGACAGTAGAGCTGTATCATTCTTATTTTTGATGACTAACTGCTAACATTTGAAACTTGTTTAGTGGAACCCAGTGATGATCTAATGAGATTTTTTTTTAAAAGCTGAGAACAACAAAAAAAATGCCACAATGTACACTGCAACCTGAATATTTAAATATGGGAAGAAAGTAACAAATAAACAAAGCATGGCATGACAGATGTGTGAAGGGGTAAAATAATAGACCTATGGGTGGCTGGTTGGAGATCCTACAGAGTACATGTCTGGTATTAAACATATCTACTGTATCTGAGTGCTGTTAAGATTCTAAGGAATACAAAGATGGCTGACTGATCGAAAGCACATCCCCCATTAAAATGTTAAAATCTTAGGTTAGGGGCACAAGGTGCAGTCTATGGAAAGAAACAGGCTGGTATACCACTATCAGTATCCTACATGGAGACTATGGGCACTGGTTCCTGTACCCTGGCTTTTTGTACATGTGAGAGAAAAGGGCACCAGGAAGGGATGGTGGGGCAACCAATCAAAAGAAAGTGCCAACCTAAGGTGAAAAGGTTGTATGATTTGTTCTCAAGATGTAGCAGTGTCAGCCATTCCTCCAAGTAAAGCTCCATGGCTAAAGTTAACTTTTCCCCAGGTCATAGTTCTTATTTTTGACAGAGATTTGTGCTATGAAGCACACAGAAGGTAAAACTACTGAGCTGTCCTCCTGCCAGCCAATCATCCTATAGTTTAACTAACTGACTCAGTTCACCTACCATCCCAACAAATCAACATCAGGACACCATCTCACATCTGACACCACCGTCTTCAGCCACATGGACAAGAAACAAATGCTTCATGTAGACCAGTCTTCATGATTATAGTCAGCTATTAATATAATAGTGCCCTTAGACTGTTTCACCATGCTGAAAAAACCTTCCTGTGTTAAAAGGCTTACCTTCCTTAATAGGAAGCCAATTGAGTGCAAGTGTTGTTAAAACCAATTGACTGCACAGGTGTGGTTTCAAAGCTGATTGTTTAATTACTGTAAATTTGTGTTTTGGCCGATCACATGGGGCTAATATTTTTGACCACCCCATTTTTTACTATATTTGATATAAAGCAAGCCTAAAATTGTATTTTATATTACAAAATGTACTGAAAGCTACTAAATAGCACTGGTGAATGTTTGATTACATCAAGTTTCATGCTGCAAACATTGGGAAGAAGTTTAGGAAAATGTTCCATAATTCCTGGGGGGCTGACATGTTAGGCTAATGGCTAACATGTAACAGTCTGTTATATCCTAACCAGATCACTGGCAGACTGTGAACATTTGGCATTCGGTTCATATCCTAACCAGATCACTGTCCGAATTGTGAAATAGTCCAACAGCCACCTAACCTGGCCACTTGAAGATTGTGAACGTCTGGCTTTCTGTAATATTCTAACGAGATCCTTGACACTTACCTGGTAGAGCAAGGCACAGTCATTGCATTGGCCTCAGAGCTGGATGAGGTGTTCACAGACGTCTTTAAAACATCCCTGAGGGATGACTGTCCCAGCAAATGTTCCATAATTCCTGGGGGGCTGATAATTTTGGCCTCAACTATATCATCTGGCTATCATCCCCAGACCAACGGTCAGATGTAGTGGACCAACCAACAACTGGAGCGCTACCTGAGATGCTTTGTCGCGGAGCACTTCTGAGCCCGCTACCTCATTTGGGCAGAACTTTCCCACAACCTGCAGGTCTCCTCTGCCACCAATCTGAACCAATTGAGGTATGCTATGGTTTCCAGCCTCCTATGTTAGACCATCAGGAACCGGAGGTTGAAGTACCGTTGGACCAACAGTTGGTTTGCCGGTGCCGGCGTCTCTGGACACAAGCTAATGCAGCCATTCACCGCGCCAACACTTGTTATGCCACCCAGCATCGCCGTCGGCACCCACTGGGACATTTGTACCATGTAGGTGACAAGGTATGGCTATCAACCAGAAACCCACACAGATTCATTTAAACTCACCTCCCGCTTCATCAGAATCTACCATATCACCCACCAGATTAACCTGGTCACCTACCAGCTCCAACTGCCTGCAGCGCTCCCGATTGATCCGGGATCCAAAACATCGCAGTTCAAGCCCTTTGTCACTTCTCTGATGGTGCCTACCACTCCGGCTCCCCCTCCTCCCCATATCATCAAGGGTGGTCCCACGTACACCGTGCATTGGATCCTCGATTCGCGGCCTCAGAGTCGCAGTATGCAGTACCTTGTCGATTGGGAAGGTTATGGCCCCGAGGAGCATTCGTGGATTCTGGCCCGGTTCGTACTCAACCTGGAACTGATTCAGGATTACCGTCGCTGGGTATCTTCTTAGCCAGGTCTGTCTGGTGCTGGTCCTGGAGGGGAGGGTACTGTCACGTGCACTGCCTCCCACGCTCATCAATAGGACCTGGAAGTGGTCAGTTGTGGTTCAGGAAGTATAAAAGGAGTCATTTCCTCACGGTGCATTGCTCTGTCATTGAGTCTACCGGCCCATTTTCCGCCTCTACTTGCCTTCAACTGTAAGTACTCCAGTTATTTGGTTAATCTCCCTGATAGAGTGTGTGTCTATTAGAACATGGGTTGCATTTGGGTTAACCACCATGCTACATGGGCTAACGGCTAACATGTAACAGTCTGTTATATCCTAACCAGATCACTGGCAGACTGTGAACATTTGGCATTCGGTTCATATCCTAACCAGATCACTGTCCGAATTGTGAAATAGTCCAACAGCCACCTAACCTGGCCACTTGAAGATTGTGAACGTCTGGCTTTCTGTAATATTCTAACGAGATCCTTGACACTTACCTGGTAGAGCAAGGCACAGTCATTGCATTGGCCTCAGAGCTGGATGAGGTGTTCACAGACGTCTTTAAAACATCCCTGAGGGATGACTGTCCCAGCAAGCATCACATTGTCATCTCATCCCAGTGCCAAAAAAATCCAGCAACCTGCCTGAAGGACTACAGCCCCATTTGCTCTGATTCAGGACTACAGCCCCATTTGCTCCTGGACACCTGCACTTATGCTAGAATGCCGTTTATAGACTTAAGTCCGGCATTCAACACCATCACCCCCCCAAAACTGTGCATGAAACTAAGCGTGTTGGACTCAGCACCTTTCTGTCAGAGAGGCTTCAGTTTATCTGTATTGGCAACAGCACTCCAGCACCATCAGACTGAGCATAGGAGCTCCTCAGGGTTCTGTTCTCAGTCAACTATTGTTCTGAGTGTTGAACCACGACTGCACCACCATGCTCTGCTCAAACTACATCATCAAGTTTGCAGACGACTGTGGTGGGACTCAACAGCCACAACCTCAAGTCAGCATACAGAGATGAGGTTCATCAGCTGGCTGGCTGATGCAGTGGAAACAAACTGTTACTTGGATAATCTTGAGGACATGTGCATAAAACTAAAGAAATGATTGTCAACTTTCAGGAAAATGTGCTCCACTCACACACCACTCAGCATTAATGTCACCATGGTAAAGAGAGTATAGAACACTAAGTTTCTAGGAGTTCACATTTCAGATGATCTCATCTGTACCACCAATATTATCTTCATCACTAAAACTGCCCATCAGCATCTCCACTTCCTAAGACAGCTGATGTGGGTCAGTGTCCATGACC
This sequence comes from Distichodus sexfasciatus, assembly GCA_032718565.1. Lineage (NCBI taxonomy): Eukaryota > Metazoa > Chordata > Actinopteri > Characiformes > Distichodontidae > Distichodus > Distichodus sexfasciatus. Next base: position 778,332 of record JAVGVS010000100.1, on the reverse strand, counting down.
ATGTTCTAGAGGGGCACCATAGAGAGCATCCTGTCCAGGTGCATCTCTGTTTGGTTTGGCAGTGGCAGAGCAGTGGATCAAAAACACCTGAAACAAATTGTTTAAGCAGCTGGCAACATAATCGGAGTGTCTTTCCTCCTGCTGAAGTTCTACAAGCACTGCATCAGGAAGGCCTTCTGCTTCTGCTTAACTCCTCACACCCCTCACACAGGCTCTTCACACTGCTCCCTTCTGCAGATGCCATAAACTTGTGTATAGTAGACAAAACAATAAAGTTTACTTTGACCTTGGTCACATAAGGGTGTTCACTCTGTGATCAGAAGGTCACCAAAAAATCCAGTAAAGGTACCACTGTGGTACTCATAAGCAAGATTCTGCACCCCAACCACTGCTCCCTGGGCTCTCTTCATGTCAGTTGCCCACTGCTCATTCATGGATCGGCCAAAGCAGAGGTCACATTTTGTTGTGATGCACTCTGCGCTGTAGTATGACATGTCTACGTTGCACAAACTGGAAGATCAAACTCGTTTTCAGGTGTCAGCTGGGTTTACTGGGTAGTAGAACTGCAAAATATAGCACAGAACAGTCCAAAATGGGTGTAAGCTGCCGTTTTGGCTACTATTGCGAATGCTCTGTGTTCACACTGGCTTCACTTTCTGCTACACAGGGATTAACAGTCACAAAGCCTGTTAACTACATTACTGTTGCTCATGTTTTTACAACAAAAGAATGAACTGAAATGTACTGTACTGCTCATTAAAAACAATACTATTCATTTAGCAACTGTATAACATTTGTTCCTTATAACATTCTGTACAGAAATCATCACGCTGTCAAACTGTGTTGGCACAGTTAGCACACTCACATTAGCTTTGGTAGCTTGTTAGCTAGCTGTCTCATTTTTAAACACAAATAACCATATAAACATAACAAAATGGCTCTACATATGAATAAACTCGAATATACAAATGGGTATCATGCTTATGCTCTTTCCTCACCTGCAAAATATAGCACAGAACAGTCCAAATGAGCGTAAGCTGCCGTTTTGGCTACTATTGCGAATGCTCTGTGTTCACACTAGCTTCACTTTCTGCTACGCAGGAATTAACACGCCAGTTGCTTACATAAAAAAGTCGCTACTGCCACCTATTGGTGAAAGTGGATATCGCTCAACTGGTAGTTTAACTAAAAGCAGGCGAGTATCCTCCAGTCCCATGAGAGTCATCAAGCAACCAAAAAAAAATACACCATGCAACAATGGGAGGTAGGGATAAAACACAAATAACAATGGACATTAACACCAGAATAAATGTCCAGGGTGCCACACCCTCTCCCACTTTCAAAAAAATTGTCTCTTTTCATTTTTTAAACTCCATGAACACATCATATTATTGTCTGCTCTTGAATCATTAAACTGCTTAAACACACACATATGGCATTTATCTCTAATGGCTAAATTTATATTTAACTGCAGCTTGAAATGAAACAGAGTGAGCGCTGTAGGATTATTGTTGCTTCACTGAAACCCAATACCAACTTATGTAGACTACAACCATCATTGTCTTTCAAGATCCTTAAAGTGTCACCTCATTAAGATGAATTCTCCACTGTAACTAGACACCCCCCCCCCCAAAAAAAAAAAAAAAAAATCAGCCAACATTGCATTCTAGTCTGTTACCACACTTACTGTTAGTGTTTAGATGTTAACCACCACATATTTTCTTATCACCATCTTAATTCCTATTGGTGACACCATTTTTTTCTCCGTCATATATTGCATTTTTGACCATTTTTTGTCTATATGTTTATATCTCTTGGTATATACCTGTAACTTGTTGTTAATTTTTTAACAAGGGGATGCATTAAGTTCTGAGTTAAAGTCTATGTCTCCACGCTCCACTTCATCAGATGCTTCCTCTTGGTGATGCTCCTGTAGGTCATGATCATCCTGTGTTGACTGTGGCTCACCATCCTCTTCTCTTATCCCATCCTGCAGAGCTGGTTCACTGTCTCTCCACTGGAATTCTACTGCCTGTTGTTCACCGACTTCAGTCCCAATAGCTGGAGCATCCACAGTCCCTGTTCTGTGGTGTTGGTGTGAGAGCCTCCACATTAGTTCACCTTCCTCATCTCTTTCCTGATCTGTGTCCTGAAGGGATACCTGCCGCTGGGTTGTCCCTCTGTTTAGTCTTGGCAATTCTGTCTGTTTGTCCTGTCTTTTCTCCCCTAGGTTTTTCAAATGTAAGCTGTCACAGGGAATCAAAAGATTTCTGTGTACTGTGCGACTCTTGCCTCCCTTCTCTGGTCTGATCATATAAATTGGCATATCAGGGCTTTTTTGACTCAGCACCACATATACCGCATCCTCCCAGTGTGAGCGAAGTTTTCCAGGCCCTCCCCTCTCAGTCAGGTTACGGAGCAGGACTCTGTTGCCAGTGTGAAGTTGAGCGCTGTAGGACTTCCGGTCATAATATCCTTTCCCTCTCCCTGCCTCTTTCTGGGCCATTGTTAATGCAATCTCATAGGCCTCTTTCATTTGTGACTGCCACTTTTCCACATACTCCTGAGAGGTTACTTGCTGCTCCTGTGATGGTAAGTTGAATAAGGGAGGGAGGGAATACAGGGAGTCATGGAGTATGGCCAAACAACAAATAGTATGGAGAAAACCCAGTCGCCTTGTTCTGAGTGTAGTTGTACGCATGCACTACCTTTGCCAGTGAGTTCTTCCAGTCTGCCTTTTTGGTGTCTGTCAGTGTTCTCAGCATGCACAGGAAAATCCTATTGAAATGCTCAACTTGCCCATTGCCTTGAGGGAAGTATGTAGTTGTATGAGAGCCACGCATACCACAGACATTTTGCAGCTGAGCAAACAACTGATTCTCAAATTCTCGTCCCATGTCATGATGGATTCTTGCTGGAAAGCCAAAATTAAGGGCAAAGTGGTTGTAAATCTTCTCCACCACTGTTTTGGCTGACTTGTTTTATGTTGCATATGCCTGTGTGAAGCGTGTAAAGTGATCCATTACCACTAGGATGTATTCATACCCATGCTTCATATCCAGGTGTAAAAAGTCTATGGACACAAGTTCAAATGGGTGGGTGGGTAGTGGTAATGGGGACCAGTGGAGCTCTTGTAGCCTTGCATGGCTGTTTCCTCTTCAGACATTCACATGCAAGCATCACAAAATGCTCCATATCACTCTGCATCCAAGGCCAGTAGAACCTATCTCTTATTAGCCCCAGGGTTCTCTCTGCCCCCAAATGTCCCATCTCCTTGTGCAGTTCTCTGAACACAGTGTTGTGATGTTCTTTGGGAGGAGCAGATCTCTGCCATTAGCTCTCCAGTAAAGGACTCCACCATCCTTTAAATGCAACTTGGTGAGGTGGTTTCACTTTGACATCATGACCTTTTGGCAGGCAGCCATTAGCTTTGTAATGCAAGACCCGGCCTATCACAGCATCTTGTTCCTGACTCATCCTAATTTCCTCTTGTGAAAAAACCTTTCCCATAGCCAGTGCTGTGGTGTCTTGTACTAGGCTGATTGCACTCTGGCTGAGTATAGTGTTCTTATGAAGGGGACTCTCCCTCTGATGCACTACACTCTCAATGACAGCTGTGATTACATCCTGCTTTACCTCTATTGCACACTGAGCCATATAGTGGTGAATGTCAAGAGGAAACCTGGACAGGCCATCAGCATCTGCATTCTCCTTACCCAGTCTGTATCTGATCATAAAGTTAAAGTCTGCCAGTTCTCCCACCCGTGTATGACCTGTTGCATTCACTTTTGCTGTTGTGAGGACATAAGTTAGGGGATTATTGTCTGTATGGACAAAAAATGTGGGGCATGAAAAAGATAGTCCCGGAAGCATTCATAGGAAGCTTGCCCACTTTAAGGCAAGAAACTCCAGCTTTCCAGAGTGCATATGATAATTTTTCTCTGGGGGTGTCAACATCTGTAAGCCATATGCAATCACCTTCATCTTGTCTGTTTGTTTCTGATACAACACAGCCCCCAGGCCGTGAGGCATCACAGTGGAGTATGAACGACCTGAATCAGGATAACCTAAGATAGGTTGCTCTGTTAGACAGTCAATTAGCCTACTTAAAGCATCCTGGTGGCTCCGTGTCTATGTGATGGGTGTGTTTGGTGGTGGCCAGTATGTTTTTTACTAACCTTTCTTCCTTTAGTTGTTGGCAGTTGTGGAGAAATGCAGGCTGGAGGCAGGGTCAGGAGCTGATACAGGGGCCTGGCCACTTTTGAGAAGTCTGGAATGTAGGCTCTGTAGAAGGAGAGGAACCTCAGGATCCTGCTCAGCTCCCCTACTGTTGATGGTGGTCAGTCTTTGAGTGCTTGAACAGGAGCTATCTTGGCTGGATCCATTGTATACTCCTCTTCTGATACCATCCGCCCAAGCAATCACACTTTACACTTGAAGACCTCACATTTGTGTGGGGTGAGTTTAACACTGTGTTTTTGGTATCTTTGCAGGACAGTTCTGATGTGATCTACATGAATGTTAAAGGAAGGAGAGTAGACCAGGTTGACATCTAAGTTGGGCTGGCAGATAACATCCTGAAGGCCTCTCAGACAGTCTTCCATGCTCCTTTGGAACTCTGCTGCAGCTGAACTGAGTCCAAATGGTATACGGTTCCATTGATATAGCCCCCAGGGTGTTATAAACTCTGTGAGAGGAATCCCTGGTGATATGCCTTGCCCTGATCAAGGACTAAAAACCAGGAGCTGCCATAAAGGGAGTCTAGCATATCTTGGATTCTAGGGATTGGGAGTCTGTCTTGCACAGATTTCCTATTGAGCTCTCTATAGTCACAGCACAGCCTTAATTCAACAGACTTTTTTCTGACACAGACGATCGGGGAGGAATATGGTGTCCTTTATACTGAAATCCAACCACGGTTCAACAGATCTTGCAGATAGTCCTTCACCTTTTGGTGTAGGGGCTTTGGCACTGATATGTAGGTCTTGCAAACAGGTGTGTTGTCATGCAGTGTGATATGCATGTTTAATGTGGGAATGCATCCGACATCATTTTCATCATAAGCAAAAGCGTGACATTCCTCCCATAACACTTGGCGTACAATCCGCTGCTAATTTTCACTTAGGTGGTCTAGGTTCTGGAGCATCCCACTGTGGTGGCTTTTGACTTGGCCGTGGAGTATTGGCTATTTCATTGAGCTGGACAGAATTTTGCAAAGTGCTTGTTTCAGCACTCTTGCTTGGGGACTCCAATGTAATGGGGTATACTGCCTTTATTTCTTCCAGGTGCCCCAGGATGGTGCAGGGGGCCAAGGTGATATCAAGCTTGCTGGTGTTGGCAACTGAGATTGGTATGTATACTGAACTTCCCTCCCTGAGAGTGACCAGACCTTCTTGGATGACCAGACCCTCAGGTAGCTGTGATGCTTCATCAGGGACAAACAACAGGCTCTGTCCAGCAAACTGGGCTTCCATGTGTGCTTGGACATATGTAGTGGTTATTTGTTCAGCAGCCAGGTGTATTACTTGCTTCCCTGTCTGTACTGCCCCCCCACTGTGATTTGAATCTGCTGTCTGTAACAACTTTAACATTGATTAGGTGGGCAGTGTGCACTATCCCCTGATTGTTTTGATGAAAAGGAAGATGTGTCTTGCAGAGAAATAGGATTTACGTGGGACCTGGAAGGTAGTTGGGCTACTGTGGGTCCCGACTCAGCAGCCCCCTCCCATTTCCCTGTATGAACCTGTTTTGCCTGCACCCTCAGGAAACGTGGCCTTCCTGCCCACAGCGATAGCAGTGTTTGCAAGTGTCACCGACCTGAGCCTCCCTGCATAACTGGCAACCTCTAGCCCATCAGCTGACTGGGTGTGGACATATTTCTGCATTTGGCCTTGACTTTACTCCTCCTAGAGACTCGCTGAACATTTTCTTCACTTCAAGCACATCAGCCCTAAGGCCCTCAATAAGCTTGGCATTCTCTGAATCAGACAATATCACACCCCCTTTAGTTTGTGTTTCATCACTAGTATCTTTTTGTTTGCTCAGTGGTATCTGAATATTATTGGCTTGCTGCTCTGTTTGTATTTCATTTACTCTAGGTGGCTCGGATGCAATGTTTCTTCTTAGTTTATTTTGTCATTCAGATTCTAGACTAGCAGCCTCAATTTATCTTTTCTATGAGGACTTCATCTGTGACTTTGGGGCTACTTTCACTTTCTGCTATGCAGGGATTAACGCACCAGTTACCTACTTAACAGAGTCGCTACTGTCACCTATTGGCGAAAGTGGATATCGCTTGACTGGTAATTTAACTAAAAGCAGGTGAGTATCCTCCAGTCCCATGAGAGCCATCAAGCACGCCAAATAAGAACAACCAAAAAAAAACAAAAAACAATGGGAGGCAGGGATAAAACACAAATAACAATGGGCGTAATACACCAGAATAAATGTCCAGGGTGCCACATCTACAGTGACAATCACTTGCTTTCACAAGCCTGTGTACTTCTGCGCTCATGTCTACATGGCCATGCACAGTTCTAACTCTGTTTTCAAATTTACCCAATGACATGGTGCAACAAGACAGCACATATTGAGGAGGTGGAGAACCTGACATTGTAACGCTAGGAAAACTAGCTCTAACTAAATGTCAGCAAAACCATGGAGCTGGTGGTGGACTTCAACAGTAGATAACAGCTATCCTTCACTGCCTTAGACATCAGTGGGACTGCACTAAGGAAACAGTTTTGGCTAAACAGTATATAGGCACTCAAAATACCCAAGAAAATGCAAAGTATTTCCACCTTATTTATTGATTCTTTAGGTTTTACTACTTAATTTTTGACCACAATTTCTAGCCTGTGCCTCATTTGTTCTGGTAGCTGTCTTTTGATCTCTGCAATGTTTTTAGACTGTTAATTTAGCTTTTCCCGTATTGTTCTGTTTGCTCCTAAAAGACTATTGCCTGGACTTTTAGACCATAATTTTCGGTAACCCATGTCACAGTTGTTTGCTGGAAACTGACCATATTACAAAGCTTACACTTGTCTCTGCATCTGTTAATAAAGCTTATAGGCAAAGGAAAGAGCTTTCCAGCAGGCTACACCCTGGAGCTCTGGGTCGGTGTAAACATAACAAGAACTCACTAGGCATCGACATCGCTGGCTAAGGTGGATTACAGGTATTTTTGTCAAAGTAGGGAAACTCAAAAAAGTCTTATGGAAGCAGAATCATCAAGGTTTTTGTCCTTCAGTAGTTTCATCAGCCATTTTTGTGAAATGTTTGGCCACCCTACGACAGGGAAGAGAGCGGGTGAGTTGTTGATCCAACTAAACAGGGAACTGATTCTCCTGCAGATTATGCACTTTCTTTCTGTACACTTACAGCTGCCATCAAATCAGCTTTGAAAACCTTGTATTATGTGGGTCTGACAGAGGAATTAAAAATGGAGCTAACTTGCTGGGGCAATGAACGAATGCTAGAACATCTTATTCAGTTAACAAGCTGACTCAACAGTCTGCTCCAATTTTTGACAGGAATAGTGGTGTTTCCAACCCCATCAGGTGAATGCATCTAACAGCCAAAGAGAGTATAAAAGAGCAACTATAACCTTTATTTTATAACCTGATGTCGACTGAATTCTGTGCTTGGCCCATTATTTGGATGTCCACCCCCCATTCCTCCTGAATATCTTGATCTTGAAGGCATTTTGCAACAAAATGCCAGTTTACAATTACCTCCCACACAAGGATTTATTCAAGGATTTTATTCACTAGTCTCTGGTGCCAAACTTCCAAAAGTCTGTATCTTTTCTTTTTCTGGCAATGAAAGAAGAAACCTTGGATAGCTATATCAACAAGGCTTTAGATCTGAGCATAATCTGCCCTTCTACTTCCCCACCATGTAAAGGGTTTTTCCACCCCCTTTTTTGGAAAAGAGATGGTGGATTGATGCCCTGCATAGACTACTGTGCCTTGAATTCAGTGACAATCAAAAATGTTATCCTCTCTCATTAATTATTGCAACAATTGAAGTTTTGTTGCAGTACAATATCTACCAAACTTGATTTATTCATGGTATTTACATCTTAATTAGTATTATGGAAGGAGATTCATGGAAACCTGTGTTATGAGTACTAGGAACCACTATGAGTACCATGGTTTAACAACAGCCCCCTTGGTCTTTCAGTTTTTTGCCAATCACATACTCAGAGACTTCTTGGCCTCTGTGTTTGCTGTACATAGATGGCATTTTATTCCCTTAGCCCAGAGTTACATACTCACCATGTTAAAGGTGTGCTTTTGTGTGAGTTTAAGCCATCTTGAACTGGCCTAATGCTAGCACTATAACAGAAGAAATACAGAGATTTTTAGGTTTTGCCAATTACCATTGCCAGTTCATTAGGCATTTTAGCACTTTGAAAGTAAGTGCAATAAACAGAAAAATATTTGAAGACCACTTTGTTTAAATAAACACTTCTGCAGCTGGCTACTTCACGGCAATCATTACATTAATTGTATAATACATTACGTGAAATTGCTGTGTTTTTTGCTGGGAATAAATATATAATAAATAATCAGAAGGCTTCATCATGAAGTGTTTTGAACTTGGGAAATCTGCTGCTAGTAGAGATGCCATGATAATGGGATTGTGCAGTGATATGAAGATTTTGTACTTAAGATTGTGTTGCTTCAGCAGCAGTAGAAAAACATAAGATGTCTTACCTGCTTTAGTTCCTAACCACTTCTCATTCCTTCTCCTTGTAATGTTTCATGTGAAAATACAAACTGGTAGCCATTGCATCATCCACACAGTTGACCCCAATTGTAGGAGTTTAAGTGGCTCTCTAATGTCATAATACTCTTGGTATCTATTTAAGTTTGCCTCAAGCCAAAACATGGACAAGATGAAGCCAATTGGTTGCTCTTTCCTTCACTTAGAAACCAGACAATCACATGTACAGTGAATGTTTAAATTATTACCTCCTTAAAGGTAATCTATTTCACTGAAACCAAAGCCTAGACAAATGATATAACATCAGTGCCAATTGATTTTACTCACACATTTTTATTGTACAAATGCACATTTGAGCCCCCTTGTCTTATTAAATCATATTTATATAATAAAATCAATGCCATTAAAATGTTCCAGGAGGATTTTAACACCAAAGGGATGAATTACATATCAGAAAACTCTATTAATTTCAATAGTACATGGCGTCATATTTAGATTTAATAGAAGGCTTTAATGAAGCAAGGCTAGAAAAGTGAGCCTCTCCTCCATTACCTCATGATGGATGACAGAGAAAGGTCAGCAGACACTCATTAACACTCTTTTAAATTACAAAAGTACTTGCAGCTCTTTCAGCCTTTCATCTCTCTCTCTCTCTCTCTCTCTCTCTCTCTCTCTCTGTTTCTATCTCTATCTGTCTCCAAGTAATGATCAACGGAGGGGTACTGAAATGGCTGCATATGTAAATACACTGATGTGGTGAGGGTTTCCCCAAGTGGACAGGTCCCCAAAGGTGATGATCATTGTTGGCTATTTTAACTCTTGTCTACCGATGTTGACTGGAAATGGATTTGCACATGGGGGGACTTTGCAACTAGTCAGTGTTACTAGATGGTCATTGAAAACATACATGTATAAATATCTAAACAACATGGATGGACTTTGGCAACCTACTTGGAAACAGTTGTAACCATGCAATTACAATGCATGTAAAACCACAGTTCAGTTCATAATTAAGCAACACAGTTGAAAGTTGTACAGCAAACTACAGCACCCAATAAATTTTCACTAAGAGGTTTTGTCTTCAACAAGAAGCATGCTGCTGCTATAACATATTATTTCTATGCAATTTAATGATTATTCTTAATTATCTCCAAATAATTTCTCCAATTCTTGACTTTGTTGCTGTTTTCCCTGGCAAATCAAAGTCAAAGCCAAAGTAAACTTTATTGTCATCTCTACTATAAACGCGAAGATAGAGAGACGAGGCGACAAGGCTCCAGTTTCTACAGTATGAACAGATAAGGCACATAAAGTAATAAAAAATATAAAAACAGTCACATAGCATAAGAAATATATGGGTAAATAATGGTATAAATATAGCAAATAGCATTTCGCAGATTTACAATCAATCATTTATATCATTGTTTGTTTGTTTTTTTGTTTGTTTGTTTTTTTTTTGGGGGGGGATTTATATCATTGTTGCAATAATATATGCAAAAATATTGTAGGAGCAGTGCAAGTATGATTTCAATTTTAATATGAAATACAATTCTGTTTTACTGTTGTGCAGAAAATAAACTCAGGAGTGTACTGTACAGTTAGTCTGTAAACATAAGCAATAGAGTTAGTTCACAGTTAGTGTGTGTGTTGAGTGGGAGGGCAGGGAATGTGTTTAAGAGTCTGATGACTTGTGGGAAAAACCTATTGCACAGTCTGGTGGATCGAGCCCTGATGCAGCAATAGTGTCTACTGGATGGGAGGTGTGTAAAGAGTCCATGTGAGGAGTGTGAGGGGTCAAGCACAATGCAGGAGGCCTTCCTGATGCAGCACTTGTGGAAGATCTCCTGCAGTGTGAGAGACGCTCCAATGATGTTGCCAGCTGCTTCAACAATGCTTTGTAGCCGTTTTTGATCGGCCACTGTGCTGTGGCCAAACCACATGGAGATGCAGCTGGTCAGGCCGCTTTCTATGGTGGCCCTGTAGTACATGGTAAGGATGGCAGGAGGGAGGCTGGCTCGCTTCAGGCATCTCAAGAAGTGGAGATGCTGCTAGGCCTTTTTGGTGATGGAGGTGGTGTTGGTGGTCCAGGTGAGGTTGTCTGAGATGTGAGCTCCCAGGAACTTGGTGTTCTTTACAGTCTCTACTGTGGAGTTGTGGATGCTGAGTGGTGTGTGGGTGGAGCAGGTGTTCTGAAGATTTCTTTGGTTTTGTCTACATTCATTATTATTATTATTATTATTATTATTATTATTATTATTATTATAAAAATCTAAAAATTAAAGCAGAAGTACATATAAATAATGTTGAGGTTATTCTAATATATGTATGTTGTTTAGGAACAGCATTCATCCATGAAGGGATCTGGTTAGGATTTGACACAATGTTAGTCATTAGCCGTTAGCCCTTGTAGCATGGTGGTTAATCCAAACATAGATTGAAGTGTAAGTAGATAGGATTAAATGCGATTTTTTCTAAGAACTCTCTCACTCAAAGAGCAAGGATTCCCACAAGAATCCGCGTTCTAACAGACACACACTCAATCAAAGAGATAACCAAATAACTGAGAGTACTCATAGTAGAGTTGGGCTGGTGACACAATGACTGAGCGATGTGCCACAAGAAAATGACCCTTTTTATTCTTCCCATACCACAACTGACCACTTCCAGGTCCTAGTGCCGGTCGCAGAACACAGTGTGCGTGACAGCACCCCCCCAGGGCTGACACCAGATGGACCTGGGACACCAGAGGATACCTGGTGATGGTAGTCCCTTATTAATTCCGGGTGTAACACAAAGCACAGTGTAGGTGAGACTACCCTCAATGATGCGGGGAGGAGAAGGAGTGGGAGTGGGAGGCAACATTGGAGAGGTGAGGGGTTTCAACAAGGGTTTCAGCTGAGAGGTGTGGAACACAGAATGGATCCGGAGCAACATAGGCAGCTGGAGCAGTTAGGTGATAGGGTTGATCCGGTGGTTTATCTTGTAGGGCTCGATGAAATGTGAGGTGAGTTTGCAGGAGTTGGTGTGGAGACGGAGGTTTCCTACATGGTACAAACGTCCCAGTGGATGCCAATGGCGATGCTGAAAGGTTAGGGTTAGGGGTGCTGGCACAGTGAATAGCAGCAGTAGCTTGGGACCACAGCCACTGGCATCTGTGGACCAACTGTTGGGCTGATGGTACCTCAATCTCTGGTTCCTGGTGGTTGAACATCAGAGGCTGGAACCCATAGCATACCTCAAATGGGCTAAGGTTGGTGGCAGAAGAAGTGTGGAGGTTGTGTGACAGTTTGGCCCAAATGAGGTAGTGGGCCCAGCAGCACTGATGATCCACAATGAAGCACCTCAAGTAGCACTCCAGCTGTTGGTTGGTCTGCTTTGTTTGACCATTGGTTTGTGGGTGGTAACCAGAAATAAAATTGCATGTGGTGTTGATCAGATGGCAGAAGGTCTTCCAGAATCTGGCAGTGAACTGAGGCCCTCCGTCTGAGATGATGTCCTTGGGGAACCCATGCACGCAGACTATGTGTTCTAATATCAGCTCCACTGTGGTCTTAGCTGACGGAAGTTCAGACAGGGCAACCAGGTGCACAGCCTTGGAGAACTGGTCAACAATGGTGAGAATGGAGTTTTTTCTGTCTGACTCTGGCAGGCCTGTGATGAAATCCAAGGCAATGTGTGAACAAGGGACAGGAAGTGGTTGGAGTTTCCCCAGGGTAGGTTCATTTGAGTCTTTCACACAGGCACACACTGGGCATGCCTGGACAAATTCCCTGATGTCCCTGGCCATGGAAGGCCACCAGCAGGCATAGCGGATGAACTGGGAAGTCTGTCGAGCCCCTGGATGGCCAGCAATAGCAGATGAATGCACCTAGGCCAGGATGTCAGGTCTGAGGGGAGTTGGCATGTAGAGATGTCCAGGTGGCACAACTGCCAGAGGGGGCTCCAAGGCCTGTGCCAGTTCCCAACAGAGTGGTGCAATGATCTGGGTGGTGGTGAGGACAGGCGCGGGGTCTGTCTGGGGACCGTCGGCTTCATGTTGACGGGAGAGCACATCCGCTTTGGTGTTCTTAGATCCCAGGCGGTAAGACAGGTGGAAGTCAAACAGTTTGAAGAACAGCACCCACTGCACTTGTTGTGGGTTGAGCTGCTTTGGATCATGATAAGGTTTTGGTGGTCCATCCAGACTGTAAATGGTTCACTGCCGCCCTGGAGCCAGTGTCGCCATTCGTCCAAAGCCCACTTGATGGCCAGCAACTCATGGTCCCCTACACCGTAACGCTGCTGAGTGGGGTCAAACTTCTTGGAGTAGAAACTGCAAGGATGCAGCTTCAGTTCTGGACCTCATTGTGACAGGACCACTCCGGTGCCAACATCCGAGGCATCCACTTCCACAATGAACAGCTTGGTGGGATCTGGATGAAGGAGGATCAGTGCCATAGTAAAATGGTGTCAGAGCTGTTGAAAGGCATCTTTAGCTTCGGGGGTAAAAGTAAAAAGGTGAGGTGTGGGTCATGTCAGGGCAGTAAGGGGAGCAGCAACCATACTGAAGCCCTGGATAAAGCTACGGTAGAAGTTGGGAAATTCCAGGAACTGTTGCAGCTGCTTTCAGGTCTTGGATAGGGGCGCAAAGCCATGTAGTCTTGGTTGCTACAGCACAGAGACACTCTGGAGTTGAGTGGAGCACTCTGGAGCATTTCACTATGGAGTTGATCTATCAACACTGCCTGAGTTGCAACCAAATCGCAGAGCATGGCGAAATCCGCTGGGTTAAAAGCATGAGGCTCAGTCATTCTGTCAGGGATTTGGTTAGGATTTGACATAATGCTAGTCATTAGCAATTAGCTCTTGTAGTGTGGTGGTTAACCCAAACACAGATTGAAGCGCGAGTAGGTAGGATTGCCACGTGATTTGTTCTAAGAACTGTCTCACGCAAAGAGCAAGGATTCCCACAAGAATCTATGTTCTAACAGACACACTCATTTGAGGAGATAACCAAATAACTGAGAGTACTCACAGTAGACACTGACACCGAGTTGGGCTGGTGACTCAATGACTGAGCGATGGGCTGCGAGAAAATGACTTCTTTTATTCTTCCCAAACCAGTGTGACACATCCCACCTAATTAAACCAAAAAGGCATCTAATTTAGGTCATTGTATGGGGTAAATTTTGTTTCATAAACTATAACAAAGTCAGAAGAACAATTCTGAGATGTTGAAATTATTGTTTACTATACAGGTAGAAAGTAGTGAACTTTATACTTTTTTTTTTTAACTTCCACCACAAAAAGAAGACAAAGCTAATAGTCACTCATTGAACTGAAAATGTAAACAAGGAAGCCAACAAAGGTTCTATCAATGAACGCTACTTTCCATTTCTACAGAATTGCCACAGTGGCAGTAAAGTTGTAGTTTAGTATTAAGCTAGTATTGGCCAATTGGTAAATGTTTACATTATTTTATCAAATTATTCTGCACATAAGCAGAAATTGTCAGTTCATAGTTTATACGTTTATCAAATTGTTGTTAACTGATATCAGTTCATTGCCTGTATAATATAAAAATGTTGCATGCTGTCATACCTAATGTCTAAAACTATGTAAAGAAATCTAATGTGTCAATTTGTCAACAATAATAACAACATATATAAAAATGTATGCCAGCACGGTGGCGCCATGGTTAGCACTGCTGCCTCACAGCAAGATTGTCCTGGGTTTGAGCCCTGGGTTGGCCATGAGGCCTTTCTGTGTGGTGTTAGCATGGTGCCCCTGTGTTCACATGGGTTTTCTCCACTCTGGTTTCCTCCCACAGTCCAAAAACATGCTGTATAGGTTGATTGGTGACTCTCAATTGGCCATGTAAGGTCTGAATGTAAGTGAGATGGTGTGAGTGTGTGGTCTGTGGTATGTTGGCGCCTGCCCAGGGTTGTTCCCAGTCTTGCTGGGATAGACCCCAGTTAGGATTAAGCGGTTCGGATAATGAATGAATAAATGAATAAAGATGTATATACAGTATACAGTATATTGCCCATTGTCACCCATTCTGACACCCCTCTTGTGTCCCCAGTGTTTGTGCTTTCTTAAATTGTTCATAAGGTCGGTCTTACAATGATGAATGAATACATAAAAATAGTATAATATTATACAACTTCAGAACTGAGGAAACTCCAGAACGTAAATGTTTTGCAAAAACACAAACTTTCTGTAAGAATTCTCTTCAGTGTTCATAGTTTCAGTTCTTACAGAGCAAATTTCAAGCAAGATGTCATTGGCGCATGTCAGGAAACTGCATGAGTTGGTTTAAAGAACACAATATCTTTGACAAAATCTGACAACCATTTTCCAATAAGCTAATTTGAATTAGAGCAAAGTCAAAGTAAATTCTACTGTCATCTCAGCTATATATAAAAGTATATACAGAGACAAGGTGACTTGGCTTCAGTTTTTAAAGAGTATAAAGAAGAAAGATGGCAAATAAAAAATGCATAAATGAATAGACTATAAAATATAAACTCTAAACTAAAGGTATAAATCATTGCTTCAAAGATTAAAATCAGATCTTTGCTTAGAATCAGACCTGATTCCATTATGTATATGTTTATTTATTTATTTATTTATTTATTTTTGAATGTCCCATGTGAGCGACCCTATGTTGTTAGGGAGGGGGTGGTTTGTTGTTCATCTCTGTTAAAAGGGGAAAAGGGGGAAATGTCTGACTAATGTTAATTGTACCCAATTTTTTTCACTGACATTTCCAATAAAAAAAATAACAAAAAAAAAAATCAGATCTTGCTTGTGTCTGCTAAATGCACTGATAAAAATTTAACATAATGAGCCACTTCCATAATGAGCCTGCAATTCATTTAAAAAAGTTACTTTTGATAATACAGATAAATTTCTCTAACATAAAAATATAAACATATAATATAAAAATATAATAGCATGTAATCTTATCCTTAATGAAAATGTGCATAATGTTGTTGAAGGTAAGATTCTTTTGCCCACCGCTGCTATTATACAAACCATCTGACACCTTTTCATCATCTCTTCTACTTTTTCTCCCTTGTGTCACTTCCAGGCAGGAAATGCAAAAAATTACACTCTATTCTCCATTTTTTTCTCCGGTTGTGCGTCCAGTTCTGACAGTTTTTCACGCAACAATTTTGTCAAGCCATAGGTAACTTTCAACAGCAAAGCAAACCATTGCATTGCTCCTAATATTGCCACCCTACCCAGAAGCCTTTTCCACATTGCAACCTTTCCAGTTTTCTCTCTGAACTAATCATTCGAATCATTTGTATTCTGGTGGTGATAAGTAGTCTAACTGCAGATTTCAGCAGTTTCATTGTGAAATGGCCACTTTTTGTGTGGACAGGGCTGGAGCAGTCACTTTTTGTCCAGATGGGACTGAGCAGTCACTTTTTGTGCCTGTTTTGGATTGCAGGGGAGCATCTGATTCTTTGGCTTGGAGGGGCGTCCCTGACTTTTTGGCTTGTAGGGGAGCAGTCATCTAGTTAACTTGCAATGGGTTGGCTGACTCTATAACAGGAACACAGAGAGAGAGAGACAGAGAGATTGTTATTGTGGGGGTTGCAGAGGAAAACAGGTACAGCAACTGATACAGCAGAAGATGACAGGATGGCTGATGATGCAGAAGAAGAAATCAGAGATGCTATTGGCATTGCACAAGCTGTAAGAGCAGCTGGGGCCATTGAAGAAGAGGTCACAGTGTCTGATGTCATAGCAGAAGAGCTCAAAGACTCCTGGTAGACTCTGCAGCAGGAGAGAACAGAGCAGCAGATGCTTCAGCAGGAGAAAACAGAGCAGCAGACGCCTCAGCAGGAGAGAACATAGTGGCAGTTATCTCAGCAGAGTGAGAGACGCATTAGTAGGTGAGATCAGGGCAGCCAATGAAAAGAGTGCCTAACAAAAATGAGCAAACCAATCATAAGAAGCAAACATTAACTGGATAATGAATAACTAAAAAAAAAGTAATGAGGACATATATCTGGCTGAGCCAATGAAAGCAGAGTAGGCTGAAATAGCCACATGAAACCTCCCAGCAGCACCACGAGTAGGCAGCGGCTAACAGCGCTTCAGTGAATTCAGAGGTTATACTGTATTTTCATTAATCTTGTTTACTTTTGGTTTTATTTTGTAATTGGTGATATGCATCGCGACCACAAATGCAGCATTCAAGTCAGTATGAAATAAAGAATTTTATTCTTTATTTTTACAGAAACGTGGCTGAACTCAGACATCACTGACTTGGCTATCCAGCTAAACAGGCTAGCATGCTACTGAGCTGACAGTGAAGCCTCTTTGTCCGTGTGAGTGCAGTGCAGCTCGCGTTGCCTCACTAGCCTTGAACTCCGAAGATTCTTTGCACGTGACACGTATCCAAAAAGGAGTCTTGAATCCAGTCTTTTCTTTTGTTGTCTTTTTCTTTACTACAACTTAGACTTTTACAAGCAAAAGATAAATTCTTAAAACTACAAAGATACTTTATGTGACAGTCAAAAAACTGTAACACTCCTGAGTTCTCAGCTCTAACACAATACTAGTTCTATATGTTATTGCATCTTCATGTATATTTAAGGAACCAATCAGATTACAGCATGAAAGGCATGTATTACTTCTATTGTTACATACTAGTACATTTAATGTGTATACGTATTAACATAATTCTATTACGTAGCACTGTACATGGAAAGTTATGGAAAGTTCCAGAAACATATCTCTACTTTTTATTGCAAATAGTTATAAAATATTATGCACACAAAATGGCTCTAACAGTCTGGTAAGAGCTGCAGAGGTGGTTTATGCATCTACATCAACAAAGTGCTGCATGAACTCATGCTGGAGTGAGTTGCCACTGCTCACCACGGATAGAGTTTTTAGTCGTAAAGTGTTGCCCGTTCTATCTGCCGAGAGACTTCTCCGTGGTGCTATTTGTAGCTGTGTACCTGTACGAGGCTATTAACAAGCTCCAGACTGTGCACCTGGATGAATTTTTCATCATTGCTGGTGACTTCAACCACACAATTCTGAAGTCAGTTCTCCCCAAATTCTACCAACATGTGGACTTTGCTACAAGGGGACAGAACTGTCTGGACAAAGTCTACACTGATGTGTGAGGTGCCTACAAAGCAGCGGCATGCCCCCATGGCTCTTCTGATCATGCAATGGTGATGCTGCTGCCTGCAAACACATCCTGTGAGGAGAAACATCAGAGTCTGGATTAGTGGAGCTGTCTCAGCACCCCAGAACTTTTTCAAGTGTACAGATTGGAATGTGTTCAAACTAGCTGCGACATATAATGGCTGTGTGAACCTAGATAAGTTTGCAGAATCTGTGACCTGCTACATCAGCAAGTGCATAGAGGATGTTACCACCTTCAAGAATGTCACCACTAGAGACAACAGAAAGCCCTGGTTCACAGCCAAGCTGCATGCATGGCTAAGAGAGAGAGATGCTGCTTTCCAGTCTGGGAATAAAGCTACTCTCAGAAGAGTCGGAGCCAACCTCTCTTGCTCCATCTGACAAGCAAAGTGAGCATATGCACAAAAGACCCAGAGCCACTTCAACAACACAAAAGACTCTCACAGTTCATGGTAGGGCATTCAGGATGCCACACTCCCTGAGGAGCTGAACAAATTCTTTGCACGGTTTGATGCACTGAACAACACACACGCAATGAAAACCATGCCTCCAACCACTGACCAGATCATCTTTCTGCCTGCAGCCGACATTAGGAGAACTTTCACCAAGGTCATCCCACAACATTCCAGGTCATGTGCTAAGAGACTGTGCTGATCAGCTGGCTGAAGTCTTAACAGACATCTTCAACACATCACTCAGCCAGATGATCATCCCAGCATTCTTCAAGTCCTAGTGCCAAAGAAATCTTCAGTATTCTTTCTAAATGACTATCATCCCATTGCTCTGACCCACATCACCATGATGTGCTTTGAGAGACTTGTTCTGGCAAAGGTGAAAAGCAATTTTCCCCACTCACTGGACCTGCTGCAGTTTGCCTATCACCCAAACAGGTCAAGTGAGGATGCCATATCCACTGCACTTCACCTTTCCCTCTCACACTTGGACAAGAAAGACACTTATGTTAGATTGCTGTTCATAGACTTTAGCTCAGTTTTCAACACCATCATTCCCCAAAGACTGTATGTGAAACTGAATAAGTTGGGACTGAGCACCTCCCTCTGCAACTAGATACTGGATTTCCTGTCTGTATCAGCGACATTTCCAGCACCATCATACTGAGCACAGGTGCTCCCCAGGGATGCATTCTCAGTCCACTGCTGTTCACACTCCTGACCCACGACTGAACCGCCCTGCACGGCTCAAACCACATAATCAAATTTGCAGACAACACAACTGTGATGGGGCTCATCAACAACAAAAACAAGTCAGCATACAGAGATGAGGTTCAGCAGCTGGCTGTCTGGTGCAGTGAGAATATCCTGTCACTGAATGTAGATAAAATCAAATAAATGATTGTCAACTTCAGGAAAACTTGCTCCTCCCACACACCACTCAGCATCCATGGCTCCATGGTAGAGACTGTAAAGAGCACCAAGTTCCTGGGAGTTCACATCTCAGATGGCCTTACCTGGACCACCAACACCACCTCCATCACCAAAAAGGCCCAGCAGCATCTCCACTTGAGAGGAATGAAGCAAGCCAACTTCCCATCTCCCATCCTCACAGTGTTCTACAGGGGCTGGTAACAGCACTGTTGCCGATCACAGACGGTTACAAAGTATTGTTAAAGCAGCTGGCAACATCATCGGAGTGTCTCTCCCCAGCTGCATTACATCTTTCACAAACGCTGCAACAGGAGGGCCCCTCAGATCCCTCACATGGACTGTCCTCCCATCCAGCAGACACTATTGCAGTATCAGGTCCCGATCCACCAGACAGCGAGATAGCTTTTTTCCCACAAGCCACCAGACTCTTAAACACACTGCCTGCCCTCACACCCCACTACACACACCCAGACTGTGAACTGACTCTATTACACCTCTGCACTTTACACAACAGTTTCAGGGATAATGTTTATGAATAATGTTTATGTTCACAGAATGTACAGTATTTTCACTTCAAACTGCTGCTTATCTGGCACACATTTAGTGCCGGCCGATCTAAATTGCAATACATCATTGTCACTCTTTCTAGTTATTGTGTCTATTTCTAGATTGTGAAAATGCTGTAAACAAAGAATGCTTTCAAAAATGGAAGTGTTAATCATTTATTTTCATCAATTAACAAAATGCAGTGAATGAACAAAAGAGAAATCTAAATCAAATCAATATTTGGTGTGACCATCCTTTGCCTTCAAAACAGCATCAATTCTTCTAGGCACACTTGCACACAGTTTTTGAAGGAACTCGGCTGGTAGGTTGCTCCAAACATCTTGGAGAACTAACCACAGATCTTCTGTGGATGTAGGCTTCCTCACATCCTTCTGTCTCTTCATGTAATCCCAGACACACTCGATGATGTTGAGATCAGGGCTCTGTGGGGGCCATACCATCACCATCAGGACTTCTTGTTCTTCTTTACACTGAAGATAGTTCTTAATGACTTTGGCTGTATGTTTGGGGTCGTTGTCCTGCTGCAGAATAAATTTGGGGCCAATCGTACGCCTCCCTGATGGTATTGCATGATGGATAAGTATCTGCCTGTGTTTCTCAGCATTGAGAACACCATTAATCCTGACCAAATTTCCAACTCCATTTGCAGAAATGCAGCTCCAAACATTAAGGGAACCTTCACCATGCTTTACTGTTGCCTGCAGACACTCATTATTGTGCTGCTCTCCAGCCCTTTGACGAATAAACTGCCTTCTGCTATAGCCAAATATTTCAAATTTTGACTCATCAGTCCAGAGCACCTGCTGCCATTTTTCTGCACCCCAGCTCTTATGTTTTTGTGCATACTTGAGTTGCTTGGCCTTGCTTCCATGTCAGAGGTATGGCTTTTTGGCTGCAACTCTTCCATGAAGACCACTTCTGGCCAGACTTCTCTGGACAGTAGATGGGTGTACCTGGGTCCCACTGGTTTCTGCCAGTTCTGAGCTGATGGCACTGCTGGACATCTGATTTTGAAGGGTAATAAGCTTGATGTGTCTTTCATCTGCTGCACTAACTTTCCTTGGTTGACCACTGCATCTAAGATCCTCAATGTTGCCCATTTCTTTGTGCTTCTTCAAAAGAGCTTGAACAGCACATCTTGAAACCCTTTGAAATCTTTGTCTGGGAGAGACCTTGCTGATGCAGTATAACTATCTTGTGTCTTGTTGCTGTGCTCAATCTTTCCATGACATGAAACTGTCTTCCACAACCTCACCTTGGTAGCAGAGTTTGGCTGTTCCTCACCCAGTTTTAAGCCTCCTACCCAGCTGTTTCTGTTTCAGTTAACGACTGTGTTTCAACCTACGTGTGACATTGATGATCATTAGCACCTGTTTGGTATAACTGGTTAATCATACACCTGACTATAATCCTACAAAATCCCTGACTTTGTGCAAGTGTACCTATAAGAATTGATGCTGGTTTGAAGGCCAAAAGTAGTAACACCAAATATTGATTTGATTTAGATTTTTCTTTTGTTGGCTCACTTTGCATTTTGTAAATTGATAAAAATAAACAATCATTATTTATATTTCTGAAAGCATTCTTTGTTTACAGCATTTTTTCACACCTGCCTAAAACTTTTGCACAGTACTATATATTGTACTTCTAGTTTAAAGTGTATATTTTATATTCTATTCATATATTTTATTGTGTCTTATTTGCCCCTCGTACCTTGTTATTTGTTGTTTGCCCAGTTAAAACTGGAGCCATGTTGTCTCGTCTCTCTGTATACTTGTACAGTATATAGCAGAGATGATAATAAAGTTTACTTTGACTTTGACTTTGAAAAACAGGTGAACAAAATAACAAAGCTGGATTAACATTAAGAACCAGTCAGAAACAATAAAGGGGCAAGACAAGGGGATAAAGGACAGGACAGACAAAAGACAAGACACAATAAACAAAAACTGAACTAGGGCTGTAGGAATCTGGACATTGAGGTAAGTTTCACATGATGTAAACATAACTGAAACAGTTATGACAATGAAACTAAGGAGAACAATTGATACAATTGTGAAGCAATTGATTTAGGAAAAATGACCCCCTGCTCTGAGTGAAATGTGAGTAAATATGAGTGTGAATGAACTGAGATTTACTTGATGATTAACTGATGAATTATTTACTTAGGACTCCTTCCTAAGGGTGGCACAGTGGCGCAGTGGTTAGCGCTGCCACCTCACAGCAAGAAGGTCCTGGGTTTGAACCCCAGGGATGGCCGTAGGGCCTTTCTGTGTGGAGTTTGCATGCTCTCCCTGTGTTCATGTGGGTTTCCTCCGGGTGCTCCAGTTTCCTCCCACAGTCCAAAGGCATTCAATATAGGTTACTTGGCGATTCTAAATTGGCCCGTGTGTGTGCCCGCCCTGTGCCCATAAGTTCCCAGGATAGGCTCCGGTCCCCAGTTGAGATTAACCAGTTCAGATAATGAATGAATGAATGACTCCTTCCTAAGACTGTGTCTGCCTCAATTCATTGTTACCGAACCAATTCTATGTCTCATCCCTCACATGCCTATACACAAAATCTGCCCTGTAATCCATTGCCTCCATTGCTTCTGTCCATACATCATTACAGCTCCGATCATTGGTGACAACAACAAGCACATAACACTCACCCAAACACCATATTGCCAGGACATGCACGTGCAAACATGCACACCTTCTCCAGTCAACACAAGTGACCCAAGAAAAGTTTTAGTTTGTTAATTTTTAAGCAAAAATAAATAAATAAACAGATTGTCATGTTGGGGTGCCGTTTAGCTTAAAAATAAAAAGGGGTGAAAAAAGGAGGGAGAAGCAGGGGATGAGTGACAGTCAATTTATTCCAACAAAAGGCGAAAAAATGCAAAACCCAAAAACAGTCTGTATCTTCTGAACCAGCAAATGATAACAAGGAAAACCCAAAAAAGTGGTCTCGTGTGCCCACTGCGCCTCTTGCTGCTCACACCCCTTGGGGGTCTCCAAACTGGAACCTTGCGACGCACTCCTAAGTCCCAAGGCCGGGGAAAGCCGAAAGGAGCCATTCCTGTTCCCAAAAGAGAGAAAGGCCCAAGGCCACTGTAGCCAAATAGTGAGGCCCACATCAGCGGGCAGCACAAATCTGGAATCGTGAAGAAAAAGACAAAAAAAAAATGAAACAGGCAGAAAACTCCAAAGTAATCCAGACGGAATTCCACGAAAAACGAACCACACGACACACGAGGCTGAGAGAGAAGAACTCAAAGAAGGGCCGGATTGGCTGGTTTAAATAATGAAACGAAACAAGCTAATAAAGTAATAAACCAATGGCAAAACGTACACTAAATCATATTCAGGTGAAACCGTTTAAACCGAAAGTAAGGCCGCGATCTAATTCACCCGTGAATTACTGAGGAAAGGGCGTGCAAAGTGCAGACAAAACCCGGAAGTAGGGAGCAGACTAATCGGGACGTGAACTACTAGGAAGGGCACACAAAGTGTATACTCAGAACCCGGAAGTGGGGAGCGTTCTAACGGGGCGGTGCACCGCTATGCAAAACCTAACATGATCTACAACCCCAAATCAGAAAAAGTTGGGACGGTATGTTAACTTAAAATCAAACTGAAAACAGTACTTTGTTAAATTATCTTTGACCTGTATTATATTGAAAACAATACAACAGCACATTATTTAATGTGCTCCTCATGAATTTTATTGTTTTTTCAAAATAAACACGTATTCCAATTTTGGTTCTTGCGACACATTTCAAGACGTTTAGGGACTGAAGACACCAAGTGATGAAGTGTTTCAGGTGTAATTTTGTCCCATTCTTCCTGCAAACAAGTCTTAAGTTGGGCAACAGTACGGAGCCTTCGTTGTCGCATTTTGCACTTCAAAATGCGCCACACATTCTCTATTAGAGACAGGTCGGGACTGCAGGCAGGCCAGTCAAGTACCCATACCCTCTTCCTCCGCAGCCAGGACTTTGTAATGTGTGCAGAATGTGGTTTTGCATTGTCTTGTTGAAATATGCATGGGCGTCCCTGGAAAAGATGTCTTCTTGAAGGCAGCATATTGTGCTCCAAAATCTCTATGTACTTTTCAGCATTAATGGTGCCATCACAGAAGTGCAAGTTACTTTTGCCAAGGGCACTGACCCAACCCCATACCATGACAGACCCTGGCTGTTGGACTTGTTGCCCGTAACAGTCTGGATGATCCTTTTCTTCTTTGGTCCGGAGCACACGGCGTCCATTTCTCCCAAAAAAATACCTGAAATACTGATTCATCTGATCACAGTACACGTTTCCACTGTGTGATGGTCGATCCCAGATGCCTCAGAGCCCAGAGAAGTCGACGGCGCTTCTGGACACTGTTAACATAGGGCTTCCTTTTGGCACAGTACAGTTTTAACTGGCATTTGTGGATGTAACTACGTATTGTGGTACTTGACAAAGGTTTGCCAAAGTAGTCCTGAGCCCATGTGGTGATATCGCTTATAGATGAATGACGATTCTTGATGCAGTGCTGCCTGAGGGATCGAAGATCACGGTTGTTCAGCATAGGCTTGCGCCCTTGTCCTTTACGCACTGAAATTCCTCCAGATTTCTTGAATCTTTTAATTATGTTATACACTGTTGAAGGTGAAATATCCAAATCTCTTCCTATCTTTCTTTGAGGAACATTGTTTTTAAACATTTCAATAATTTTTTCACGTATTTGTTGGCAAACTGGCGATCCTCGGCCCATCTTTGCTCTTAAAGGACTAGACCTTTCTTGGATGCTGCTTTTGTACCAAATCATAATTACAATCACTTGTTGACATCACCTGTTTCAAATCACATTATTATTTAACCAATTTACCTCATTACTAGACCTAAATTGCTCCTGTCCCAACCTTTTTTGGAATGTGTTGCAGGTCTGAATGACAGGAAAGGATGTATCCAGACAAAACATGAAATATTTTGTGTTCATATTGTCTGCAATGAAATACAAGTCAAAGTAAATTTAGAAATTCACTACTTTCTTTTTTTATTTGCATTTTCCATACCGTCCCAACTTTTTCTGATTTGGGGTTGTAATCCACACGAAGGGAGGACACTGAAACGTGATCCCCAAGACAGACTTACCTCCCAGACTCAGAACTCCGGGGACCGTGAACGTGGCATGGCCGCCGAAGACGGCGCGGCCGTGACAATTATAAAACTACCTTGGAATACATTGTTTTTATCAAATAAACAGTGCACGCTGGTCTATATATGCATATATGGTTAAATATCCTAGAAGTTATTTTCCTCGGTGCTATTAAATGTATATTAGATGTTTATGATTAAAAAGAAAATGAATAATTAAAACTTGCGAAAACCTCAGTGAAACTAAAGGTCAATAAATTAGATAAACTTGCAACAGTAAACAAAAAGAAAAATGTAATAGTCATTTATTCATGCAACATGCTTTCAGAGGAAGGTGGTCATTTTTTATGGCATTCATCTATTTATTTAATAAGGCTTGCAAAATAAAAGATTCTCCTCTCCACCATTGGCCTGTAAATAATAATATATCAAATGTTTCATCTCAGTGGCAAGTCAAATAACCAACTAATGCAATTTTATCAATTACACTTTTGTCTTAATTGTTGACTTCACTTAGCACAGGAGCCTAGGCACGACAGCACACTGAGCCATTTTTCAATTAAAAGGTCCAGATGTTTTCAGAGGCTTCAGTAGACACAGGCAGTTATGAGAAATGTTTTATCTGCATTGTAATAATCACTACAACATCAGCTCCAGGCACCATTTACATACTCATGTTTTATTCCAGGCCTCTTTTCTAATGTGGCACTTAATTATAGCCAGCATCACACAATGGAAGATTTCTGGTGCCGCCAAATATATTTATTTTGTAATGTAGAGAGGCAATGGTCCCCTCTGCAGCTAAAGCAATGGAATAACATTTCACTTAACCAGCTATAGACGATAAAGGAATATGATTTTCCACTTGAAGAGGTCATGCAAGCTAAAATGAATAATATCCAAATGAGTGGGCCTTTGGTAGATCAGATGGATTCAGGCTGTTTGAACTGATAAATTAAGTTTTCCCTATACATGACAAATGTAGACACAGGCATGTAGACATAGAGTCTCAATAAGAGGGTGAAGAAAACCAGAAATATATGCAATAAAGAGATAGTTCTCCACCAAAAGACCTTAGGCACAATTGCGTTAACATTTAATTAATAATCCCTGTGAGTTTCAGGTCTCCCTATTTATATGTAAACAACTATCAGTATGGAAATAATCACAGGCTGATAAAGATATAGATTTTAATCTACTGTATATGAGAGTCTTTCATCGTCTCAGTGTTCAGCTACCCTACTTCTCTGTTAGCTTCAGGCATTATGTTTTTTTTTTAAATTATCATTATTATTTACTTCCATCTTCTCTGAATCAGGTCATATAGACCTGCTGCCATCTAGGTATATGAATTATGTTTTTTGAACATTCATTCTACCCTAAAAAATTTTTTAAAAAAATTCAATGCATATACCTCATATTGTGGTCATTTTGTATTGTGGTAGCATGAGTAACACATCTTAATTGTCTCTCTTTCTACTTCTATTTTAAACTTTAAAGTTTACATTCATATTCTACTTCTAGTTTAAAGTGTATATTTCATATTCTATTATATGTTTTATTCTATGTGCCTTATTTGTTCTTTGTTCCTTGATCTTTGCAGTGTTAAAACTGGAGCCACGTCGTCTCATCTCTCTGTATGCTTGTACATATATAGCCGAGTTGACAATAAAGTTTACTTTGACTTTGTCATGCGCACTCCGAGCACGCGCCCAGCATGAGGACTCAGAATCTCGTGGGAATCCTTGCTCTACACGTTTGAGAGTTCTTATATCAAATTGCACGGTTCTCCTTGCGTTCACTCTGCATTTGGGTTAACCATCCATGCTACATGGGCTAATGGCTAACGGCTAGCATTGTGTTATATCCTCATCAGATCACTGACAGAATGACTGAGCCTTATGCAGTTAACCCAGCAGAGTTTTCTGTGTTCTGTGATAAGGTTGCGAGTCAGTCCGTGTTGATAGAACAACTCCGTAGTGAAGTCGCGTCTCTGCGCTGTAGCGACCACAACCAAGCGGCATTGTGCCACAAGGTTGTGGAACTGTGGCAGGAGGTCGCGGTGCTACGCGGAGTTGTTCAGGAGCTGGCTGATGAGCGCCATGCTCCAGTCGCGGCAGCTAGTTCTCCCCCTCCCGACCCTCAGATTGCTTTACCGCATAAGTGGAACAGCATAGACGGGAAGTGCCGTGTTTTCTTAATCTCCCTGGATCTTGTGTTTGAGTTTCAGTCCACCAGATACTCCATAGATTGCCAGCAGCTTCTTGTCTCCCTGCTGTTCGGGCAGGCAGCTGAGTCTTCTTTCAGAATCAGATGTTGCCATTCATATCCTGAATTCACCCACCAACTCCATCTTACGTTCGAGCATCCCAACAATGAGGTGGAAACCAACTCCAGGCTCTACCTTCTGTGGCAGGGCGGGTCATCCATGAGCTGCTACACCATGGAGTTCTGTGCCCTGGCTATCCAAACAACCTGGGGAGACACCACACTCTGGATGGCCTACTATGAGGGACTGGCTTCCCGGATAAATGATGAACTCGCTGGGCGAGAGCTTCCAGGCATGCTGGACAGTTTGATCCAGCTCACCCTCTGGGTCGATCTCCATATGAGCCCTCCCCCAAGGCCAGCTCCCCATACCCTGCCACCAGCCTCCTCAGCCTCTCAACTGACTCCTCTGCACCTGACCACTCCTCCTGTTCCTTACCTGTTTCACCAGCATGCCTCTACAGCTGCAGCACCTGGTTCCATCGGTTCTCCACCTTGCCCTCATTCAGGAGCCGGGGAACCAAGCCGTCTGCCCTTTCCATCTGGGAAATGGCCAGACCCCATCCCCATCTTCATCTCAACTCCAACTTGATGGCTTTTTCCTGTCTCACAGTTCAGGTACACCTCCAGGTTGCTCACAAATGGATCAGAAGTTCTGCCTTTGTTGACTCTGGTGCTGCTGGGAACTTCATTGATCAAGCATATGCCAAGCAACTGGGTGTGGAGATTGAGACATTATCCCAGCCCATCCAGATCACCTCTGTCGATGGTCAGCCCGTCTCCACCAGCCCAATCACTCACCACACCCATCACCCTCACGATTGACCAGCACTAGGAACAGATCCAGTTCCTCCTCACCACCATTTCATCACCTCCTCTCATTCTTGGACAACCCTGGCTGCTGCTGCACATCCCTCTCATATCCTGGTGA
This sequence comes from Distichodus sexfasciatus, assembly GCA_032718565.1. Classification (NCBI taxonomy): domain Eukaryota; kingdom Metazoa; phylum Chordata; class Actinopteri; order Characiformes; family Distichodontidae; genus Distichodus; species Distichodus sexfasciatus. The sequence goes on along the minus strand of JAVGVS010000100.1, from coordinate 750,163 downwards.
CAAAATCAGATCCTTCAATGGGGGCTGACCAGTTCTGAACTTTGCCTGTGGGCATCAGCTGTGACATGCTGTAAGGAGTCTGAGGCCCCTGACATCAACACAGACCTGGCAGAGGTCTTCTGTAAAAGATGCGCCATTCAGTTACCACCTAACCGCCCTTACGACCTGGTGATAGACCTCCAGCCCGGCACGATGCCACCCTGCTGCTGACTCTTCTCCCTCTCCACTAATAAGATGCAGGCAATGGAGGAGTATGTAACCAGCACGCTCTGCCAAGGCATCATCAGGCCCTCCTCTTAGCCTGCCACCATGGGGTTCTTCTTTGTGAAGAAAAAAGACGGCGTTCTCCGTCCCTGCATTGACTATCGAGGGGCTCAACAAGATCACCATTAAGAATCGCCACCCGCTTCCACTAATACCACCCTGGACGCTCTCGCTGGTGCCACCTACTTTACAAAGTTGGACCTCCAGAGTACCTACAACTTGATGCGCATCTGGGAGGGTGACACGTGGAAGATGGTCTTCATTATGCAATTGGTCACTATGAAAGTCTGGTGATGCCCTTCTGCCTATGCAGTGCTCCTGCAGTGTTCCAACAGTTCATCAACAATGTGCTGTGGGACATGCTAGGTCGTTGGGTCTTCATCTACCTTGATGACATCCTCATCTACTCTCACACCCTGGAAGAACACACCTAGCATGTCAGGTTGGTTCTCAAGAGACTGCTTGCTCACCAACTGTACTGCAAGTGCCACCTGGACAACTCTTCATTCCAACCTCCCTCCATTCCAACATTTTTACCTAGGCCCATTCCACTGTCATCTCAGGCCATCCAGGAGCCCAACGCACTCTCCAATTTGCTCGCCATGCCTTCATGGCCCAGGATGTCTGGGAGTTTGTCCAGGCATGCCCAGTGTGTGTCAGGGCTAAGGACTCCAATCAACCAACCCCCGGGGGAACTCCAACCACTTCCTGTTCTCTGGAGGCCCTGGTCCCACATTGCCGTCGATTTCATCACAGGCCTGCTAGTCTCCAATGGAAAGAACACCATCCTCACCATTGTGGACCAGTTCTCCAAGACTGTGCACTTGGTGGTCCTCACCAGACTCCCATCAGCTAAGACCACTGTGGAGCTGATATTAGAGCACGTACTCTGCCCGCATGGGTTCCCCAAGGACATCGTCTCGGACAGAGGGCCTCAATTCATAGCCCGATTCTGGAAGGCCTTCTGCCATCTGGTCAACTCCATTCAGTCTCTCATCTGGTTACCACCCACAGACCAACGGACAGACAGAGCAAACCAACCAACAGCAGGAGCACTACCTGAGATGTTTTGTTGCAGATTTTTTTGTTGTCAGCACTCCTGGGCCCACTACCTCATTTGGGCTGAACTGTCACACAAACTCCACACCTCCTCTGCCACCAACCTGAGCCCATTTGAGGTGTGCTATGGTTTCCAGCCTCCAATGTCCGACCATCAAGAGCTGGAGGTTGACATACCATTGCTCCAACAGTTGGTTTGCCAGTGCCGGCGGCTCTGGACACAAGCAAAAGCTGCCATTCATTGAGCCAACACCCGCTACGCCACACAACACTGCTGTCGGCACCCTCTGGGACACTTGTACCACGTAGGTGACAAGGTGTGGCTTTCCACCAGGAACCTCCATCTTCACACTGACTCCCGAAAGCTCACCCCATGAGCTTGGGGTTGGGACATGCAATATCTTGTCAACTGGGAAGGTTACAGCCCTGAGGAGTGGTCTTGGATTTCGGCCCCGTTCGTATTAGACCCAGAGTTGATAAGGGACTACCGTCACTGGGCATTCTCTGTCTTAGACATGTCTGGTGCCAGTCCTGGATGGGGGATACTGTCACGTGCATGCTGAGCACTCGTCCGGCACAAGGACTCGGAATGAGTCGGCGTAGTCGGGAAGAATAAAAGGAGTCTTTTTCTCGCGGCTTGCCGCTCAGTCATTGAGTCTACCACCCCAACCCTCTGATTCATTTCAGTGTCTACTGCAAGTACTCTTAGTTATTTGTTTTTCTCCTCGATTGAGTGTGTGTCTGATAGAACATGGATTCTCCTTGCTCTATGTGTTAGAGAGTTCTTATGGACTCTTTACACTCCTCCCATCCGGCAGACGCTTTCGCAGCATCAGGACTCGAACCACCAGAATGCATGATAGCTTTTCCCACAAGCCATCAGACTCTTAAACACACTTCCTGCCCTCACACTTCCCCCCACACACACCCGGACTGTGGACTAACTGACTGCACCTCTGCACTTTACACATCACCATCACTGTGATGCACATGCTGCTATACAGACTCTCATGTTGTACTGAAACTGTCTACGGAAAGATGTAACTTCTCCTCAAATGACTGTTACTACAACACTGCTGTAATAATTTTGCACTGCCGCTACTTATTTGCACAACCATTGAACATTGAATGTATATATCAATGGCCACTTTCTGTTTCTACACAAATTTTTGAAAAATATTCCACAGACCCAGGTTCTCCACTACTGTTAAAATATCTGCAAAACTTAAATGTTAGTCATACTTTTTTACTGTTTTATTAAAAGACTGGATATAGACTTTTTCATATTGAAACTGTATCTAACCTCCTGCACATCCAGTGTCAAGTCAACTTCCACTTTTCAAGGCAATACTGCATCCAAACTGTCTCTACTCTACTTCTATTTCTAGTTCTAGTTTGAAGTTATATTTAATATTCCATTCCTAGTTTAAAATGTATATTTTGTATTCTATTTATATATTGTTTATTCTGTGTGTCTTATTTGTTCTTTATCCTTTATTTCCTACTGCACTGAAAAACTGGAGCCACGTCGTCTCGTCTCTCTGTATATCTGTACAGTGTATATAGCAGAGATGACAATAAAGTTTACTTTGGCTTTTTCATATGAAATCGCGTGGTTCTCCTACCTACTCGCGTTCACTCCGTGTTTGGGTTAACCATCCACGCTACACAGGCTAACGGCTAGTGGCTAGCATTGTGTAATATCCTCATCAGATCACTGACTTTGACTGTCATTTTATTTCAGGATCGGGATTATCTTTACATATACTGCTGTAGCATTGTGTTTAAAATAACTTTAAGTGTGTTTTTTATTTTTATGTTCTGTAAAGACAGTCAGGACTACTACTACTTCTACTACAACTACAACTAATACTACTACTGCTGCTGCTACTTCCACTACTACTGGTGCTCGTACTATTATTACTACAATTTTTCCCTCGTAGTATTGCCTTGTGCTTTCTTGCACTGTCATGTTTCATCTGAACTTTATGTCTTGTCTTGTGACAACAAATGTCACATCATTATTGCTCCGGAGAATATTATTTCAGCTGCTTAATATTATTTTGGCTGCATGGACAACCAACTCTTGATACTACTACTACTATGTCTGCTTCTACTACTACAACTACAACTACTACTACCACTACTACTACTATTATTATTATTATTGTTATATTTTAATAGTGTATATAATATAATATATTAAAAGTGTTTTGCTCACAAAAAGGCAGTTCAGCAGTAAATTAGTGCATACCAAATTCTAAAACAACAAATAATACTGGCACTCCATCTCTTCTAACACTTGAGTGGTGGTGAAAATATATAGGCAAAGGAGCAGTCATGACACTGATGCATTGCAGGGACAGCCTCACTTGCATTCATCATGTCCCATGCTAAATTAATCTTGATATACTCAAAACTAAATTACTTTCCCGTTTCACACACCATTCTCTCAAAAGAAGCTAACCAATGTTTGCATCTGTTTTTTTATTTATTGATAAAGGTTTTTCATTGTTGAACATGTAATAAATCGCAGAATAGAATATTTTCATCAGGCCCATCTAAAGCAGACGTGCATATTTCACATTATTGATATAATTAATTAAATTAACTAGTAGTTAGACATGGAGCAGCAGAGCGAAAAGACAAGATTTTGCTAAAATGTTGTGTATTTGTGTGGATTTGCCGGATTTGCATTTTGAGACAAGTAAGATTTAGATCAGATAGTTTAAATAATGGCTTTGTGCATGTTATTGATTAAATAAAAAGTATTCCACAAATTGTGACTTTAATTAGTCCGATGAGTGTCAGAACGGAGAGGAGTAGCAACAAACATTGCAATCTGAAAGGACAAAACAGCAAGGTTAAAATGCCACCAGTTTTGTGTGTGGGTGGGTGGGTGGGTGTGTGTATATGAGGAAGGTTTATGTTCTATATATTTGTATTTCCATTTTTTTTCTCTTTGTTTCTCTCTCTCATATATATATATATATATATATATATATATATATATATATATATATATATATATATATATATATATATATATATATATATATATATATATATATATGTATACATATATATATATATGTATATATATACTATATATATATACAGTAATCCGGCTTTGTATTACAAATTGTCCCAGCTTATTTTGAAATGATTTGCATCTTTTTAGGCAAATTCATTCAGTACGAAAAGGCACTGACATTTCCCCATCTCTTTCAACAATGCTTCATTCAAATTTATTGTCAGAGAAGTACAAGTAAATGTTGTATTCATCTCTTGATAAACATTTCTGATTGATAATGGGTTTCTGTTGCTTTATGAATTTTATGAGGAAGAGTATCTCTATTCGTTTCAATGTTTTTACTTGAGGGCCGGTGGGTTGTCTAATTGGGATTTATTAAGGAAAAAAGTTGGCAGTACCACGTTTATTTCGTGGCTTACAAGCATGCAAGCAGATCTACACCAATGGAAGGAAAGGATTCTAAAGACCTACTTCCACAGATAAATCCAGCATCCCTCACTGCTGCATCCTTGGGCATAAATCTACAGCAATGCTTAATTCAATCTCCTCCCTGCATCTGACTTGGCACACCACAATTTGATTACCCCAACTATACTTTTTAACTCCTGTCAAAGTGAAAGTGAGGCTTATGTAAACATCTACCCAGGACACATGGTTACTTAGGATGAGCCTACCCTTTTAGTCAAACTGCATCAATGAATCTTCATCGACACTAATACTTTTTTAACTGCATATGCACAATTAAAATGGTGTGGCAAAATATAGGACAAACCATAACCCAGGCCCATCCTTTGAATTGTATAGACTGACTCCCATTGCGCAGCAACTTCTATTCCCCCAACCAGCCCTTTTCCCTTACTATCTGAGTCTTGCTCTCCTGAAAACGTGGACATAGCTATGTCTACTGTATAGTGAATTACAAACATTATTATTATTATTATATTATTATTATTATTATTATTATTATTATTATTATTATTATTATTATTATTATAGTTATTATTATTATTGGACAAGTCTTTTCTATTCTGCCAGAGCAATATGTTTTTATTGGAATTTAAAACTCAAAAACCTCTTTATGTCAATAAAAGCTAAACAAAGAAGAAGTATGTTAATGCTAAAATTAAAGAGTAAATAATTTTATTATTCAAGAGTAAATTTTCTTATTAAGACCATATAAACAGAACAAATTGTTTAGAATGGTAGGCGTTTATTATTATTATCATTAGTAGTAGTAGTAGTTGTTGTTGTTGGAGCAAGAGTCTCTTGAAAAATATTATTATTATTATTATTATTATTATTATTATTATTATTATTATTATTATTATTATTATTATTATTATTATTATTAACTTAATTAATTGAAATATTTTTTTTTCCTAAAACATGACTTTTCCTACCCAGGTTTTGTTCGGCAAAGCTTCTGCACTGCATTTGTAAGACTTTAGTGCCCCCTTTCTCTGACTACTCCATGCCACCCAAACATACACACACAAGCTTTGGTAGCCCAGTTTAATTACTGCATTTTAAAGATGTGCTAGGCTGAGTGCAGTCATGCTTTCAAATCAGCAATTTTCCTTCATTCAGAAACCACAGGAAGAAAAACAACAACACACATGATTTCACAAATGCTAAACATTTAAAATATTCTTTGTGTCTGAAGTGTGAATTTACCTAATGGTTATGGTAGCAAAAATATATGCATTGTGATTTTTAAAAAATCATTCTGATTTGAAATATTGGTGTTGTAATTGGCTTTTTAATTAATAACTACTTGAAATGCACCCACAGACATTTTAAGCCAATCTGTTTTTTCCATTTCAAGGTTGCCTGACTTTAAGTGAGTGTCTTTTAGGGACATATAGATGTAAGAGGCACCTCCTTCATAAATCCAAAGGCCCTTTTGCAAGATACTAATTAGTCAAGGGTACAAGGTCATTTGATTACTTTTCCACCGTTATTTCATTAAAACAATGGAAAAGGTGAGGAAATGGTGATGTAATGCAATCACAGCCCAAGGAGGGCCTATGGTTGATTTGATTTTTTTACATTGTGGTTGTTGTGTTCTTGCTTCCCTTCAAAATGTCTGATTATTCTGCATAAAAATGTAAAGAATTTATTTACCTTTTTGAGAAATGTCATTTTTTGACTTACTAACAAGACAGATGATTTGAAAAATTGTGCTTGCTCTTACTAAAGAAAAACAAAAAACAAAAACTTGCTTACACGGCGTCAGAAATGTATAATGGTGCTTCTTTGTACAGGAAATACACTGATACAATCATGTTATTCACTGCCTTATTAAATTATATTTCATAAAGGTAAATGTACCTAATAATGTATATTATAATAACAAGGGACTGAGTAAAGGAAAATTATAAAGTACAATTTTCACAGGTAAAATTTTACATTAAATGTCATAGGCAATAGACAGTTTTAAAAAATAACTAAATAAAGCTAATGCACCTGGGAAATGTATACAAATGCTTATATTCTTTTTCTTTTCTTTTTTTCTTTCTACCTGTTTTCTTTGTAAGTTGCTGTACACAACCTATTTAAAGGGGCATTTAAAGAACATAGAATAAAATTTTGGAAAGCATGTTTTTCAAAATGTGTGAAAGTAATGATTAAAATCAGATAATTTTTTGATAAATTAATAATTCTGAAATTGTTTTATATGAGTTGTAAGTACAGACAGTTATCCACAATAATGATTATAGCCTACTTAATAAATTATATGTATATCCCTATATCTATTTCCAGTCTCTCTGTTGTAGAAAAATACAATTGTCATTGTGCAAATTCTAGAATTATATTAATCTTAGTCATCTAATGATGTATAATGGTGTACCCTACAAACTTTTTTTCGGTCCTGCAATAGTAAATTAATATAATGTCTAAATTGGAAATGTATCATTTGTTTTGGTGTTTGGTGCCTTAACACCTAGCTGTCTCTACAGTTCTTCCCAGCAGTTGCTGAGCTTTATAGACATTTTGTTGATTAATGAAGTTCACCTTTAGATTACTTGATTTGATGAGCAGTACAACCAATTGCTAACATAATACATCAGGAATTGTTTTGTCAACAATTTATGGTACTATTCATCAAATGACCATCACTGCATGTTGACTAATAGTGTCATATCTGGCATTATGTCAATATAGAAGTTGAGGCAGTTGATTTTTAATGATTTAGATACACTCTGGACTGACCTGTGGATATGTTTAATTCATAGTGGATGTTCTTTATAGATGGATTGCTGGCCTAGAGTAAATCATAGAGGTAATGGACCAAGAGATTTTTAATGAAAATGATTCAAGTGGTTTTTACCATGCTACCCTCAAATGTTTGTATGTAGCAAATCTTATGGCTTTATGCTTTTTACCTCTTTTAACACGGAGGGTATGCATGAGATTCAAAATAGGAGTTTCACTGATATGATCATACTGTCTACAACAATTAATCTTAAATATGGGTTAGGTGCTGGGTAATTTCTAAAAGAAACATTTTGGATGGTAGATCCTTAGTCTGATAAACACTCCCCATCCTAGCAAGTTAACATCAATTAAGATAAACTGGCAGTACATCCAGATTCCGAGAAGTCACTATTTTTACTTTTACTTTTTCTCAGGATTTTTATTTAAAATAGTATATTGGTTGGAATTGTTTTGTGTCGTTAAATTACATAATTCACTTCAAAGTTTTGTTACTTTGTAGTGCAAAATTACAATGACATTTGCCATTTTAGTTTAAACAAATTATGTTATATGTCTGATGTTATTAATGTCAACAAGTGCTGATAAGATCTTATCAAGATATAGCAGTGAAATCAATTCCAAATAAACTGAAACACAGTTTATTTATTTTATTTAGTTAGTTTATTTATTTATTTACAAAATGCTGATTTGTTGTCCCACTCCTGGCAGGCTATTCATTGTTATCCCTGTTAGCTTAAAAATCTTATTAGGTCAAATAAGGAACAAAAGATTCTAACATAATCACACAAGGTAAAAAGTTCATTGTTGACCACACTGGTGAAATAAAATCAGTAAGCCTTTAAGAGCTCATTCCTTCCATAAGTTTTTGTCTCATGTATTAATTTTAAGCAAAGTAAGTGTGTTTCCACTTGAGACAGTGGGGTAACAGCTGTAGGCCAGGGAGGAGGACAAGTGGAGGATGATTGATCACTGGGAGCGAGGAGACATGATACCTCTCACCTTCTCCCCAAGAGATTCCATGCCAGCCACTGATCTCTTACATCTGCCTATACTCTTAACAGAGCTGGGCAAAAAGGGCTGGCTGGATTTGTTGCACATGTCTTTGCTAATAGGTGAGGCTTAAAATCACAGCATTCAAAGTGAGAAGCCAGCACTTACATTGGTTGTATGGTTCAAGAAGGATACATATTCCACACAAAAACAAGGTTAAAGAATAAATGCTTAAAATGTCACACAAAGAATGGATGAATAAAATCTAAAACTGTAAAAAGTAGAAGAAACAGTAAGTAGCCCAAACAATAAAAGGGTATGAACTCGTTAAACATATATGTTAAACTCACATATATTTAAAATTACTTTAAAATAACAATACATACAAATATATTTTCAGTAAAAATATTACTCTTGTTTATAATAATTATAAATATCTATTTGACATCTCTATTTTGTTTACATTAATTATAAATATCTATTGGAGATTTCTATTTAGCACTTAAACTCAACAAAAAGGGTACTGTAAAGCTTCAATGACCATTCCACTGATGACATCATAAAGATCTTTTTACAACCTAATTTTTCTTTAAAGCAACATTGTTACTAACCTTCACAAATTAAATGAAGCTTCATAAAAACATTTATTTGATATTTGATTGAAATACACCATTATGGTTTCATTAGCTCATTGATTTAGCAGTAATCTCATATCAGAGACCATCAAGTAGATTCACCGTAATAACCTGGGGCTAAATGCTAAAAAATGATCCAGACTAGCTTATGACCCTATTACAATCGACCCAGGAAACTGTGGACAAGATTCACTGGGCTCTGTTTCAGTTCTTTTCAGTATTGTATTACCATCCTCACTCTTGCACTGATAGAAGTCAGCGTGTGATTCAGTGTTTCACCTGACAAAATGTAGCTGGCAGTGGAGACATACACCTTCAAAACTCAAAAAGAAGAAAGAAGTAAAAAGAGCATGTATAAGAAGACTTTGTCTCATGGTTCTTCTCTATCTTTCTATCCATCCATCCATCCATCTGATGAACAATGTGGATACTCACAATGAATGACCTTTCAAATCAAGTGTTGTTCCCATAAACTCTATATCAACTAGTCAACAGCCTAAAATGGGAGGCTGGGTGTGTGACAGATGCGATTCAGGAAGAGAGCTGGCAGCGTACAATTAAAAAATATGGAAAATTCAGTAAATGTGTATTTTAAAAACGTATTGCATATATACAACTTTTTAATTGTTTCAGAGTGTATGTCCATCCTACAATTTTACTTGAAATCACTTAATAACAGTTAACAACATCCAACAGCAACTGTAATATTTATTGTTTATCAATCTGAGACTAGTATGCAATCATCTTGGTCTTTAGGGCATTTGTAATGGTTTAGGCCTTTTCCATGTTTAGCCAAAAAAAAAGGGTAAAATAATATTTGTTACAAATTGCTGTTTAACTTTCTGATATGGAAGTAGCACAACTTACAGTACATTGTTCTTACATAAAGAGTCACAGAATAAAGTTGTCATTCAGTTTAAAAAGGAAATCCAAAGCATTAACACTACCACAATATATACTGTCTGTTTATAATTCTTGTTTAGTCAAGTAACAGCTCAACATTTGTCTTGTCTTTAGCATGTTTTGAATGAGACATTAACAATGAAATATTGCATGCACTGAGCGTGTATCGGGAAAGAAGTATCGGGAAACGTACGTAAACCAGATGAGGGGCTGGTGCTAACGTGGTTAGTAATGTCTCTGGCATTACCCGCTCCACTCATTTCCTACAATCTCCCTCGGCAACAGGACATGGCTTGGCGACACCCAGGCGAGGGACTAAGTGGCTAGAAGATTCCTGATGTTACTACGGTGATAAGAAAATAAATTGCTCATCTATTTACACTTCAAAAATAGCATATTATTCTATTCAGGATCTTGTGATGATATTTGTAGTAATAACACTGGCATATCTAATATAATAACAATACTTAACTTTTATTGTACTATTACTGCCAAGTGTAGCAGCCAGTTTGTAAATCTGTCAAGATGAGGTATTGTTCTGATTGAACTGTCTGAAGGTCCTTGGGAGTCATTTAAATAGGGCTTCAGTAAACTTATTATGCAGTTACATACATTTTGTAGAATGATAAATTTTGGATTTACAAACTTCCCTTGCGTTTAAGAGGATATGTGGTAAATTAATGTTTTGCCATCCATTCATTTCTATTTATTTAAACCATAACTAAATAAACAAAACCTATAATGGAACAACACACACTCCTCAACCAACAACAGCAGGTGAAAATCACAGTATGTTTAATAAATTTGTAAAAAGAAAAACAACTTCTAGCATAGGTGCAACAAAATCTTAGTCTTTAGCATCTTTTAAGAAGCATCTTTCTATATATCAGTGCTCTCACTTACTGAACCACTTTCATTTAAAAGCAGTGAATATAACCTTCAGATTAAAATAACTTTTAATTACAGCTTTCATTCGAATAGTTGCTTAGTTTAAAGGTTATGGTACCTTAAAAAGTATAGAAGGCGGATAAATGATCTCAAATGGATGTGTGTGCAAATGTTTTCTTAAAATAGTTAGAAAACATATTTCTCTCACACACAGTGAGTCTAAAATAAATACCACACATTTTGCTGTTTTAACATATAAGTTAATTTATTATGCAGAATGTCTATTTACTTACATTTAGTACAATTACTTTTGATTCTGCTATTGATTCTTGAAGGTAATGCCCACTTTAAGGTAACACACAGACAACATCCCTATACTTAAACCTGTCTCCTCCCTTCACCAGTGAGCAAGCCACTCTATCAGTAAATGCTAATCTCTTAATTAACAAGCTAATTAGGTAATTATGACTTTGCAGAAGAATGCCTAAATGAAATATGACAAGACAGTCATGGTTTTCTGAGACACCTGTGGGCTGTTTTTGGCTGTCACCTTAAAAAAAATGCAATATCAATTTCGAGGAATGGCAAAGTGCTATCTTCTCACTTTCATAAACTGTTTGGGCTTGGGTGTGTGATTTAATCTTAATTTCTCTTGAAAAGGGATATTATCACATAGAAGGACAGAACATTTGGTTTAAAATTGTCAATTAAACATGTTTAGTGTGGATCTCCAATTAGGCAATGGTTAAATTAAAATGTGTTTACATAATTAAGCACAATGTAATTAGGAATAGCTCTTTTTCATTTATTTTAAATGATATTCTGACTACTCTGATCATATTTTTCTTTTAGCAAGCCAGAGTGTTGTCTGGTATGGTGGTATCATGGCTCAAATGTTTATAATATTTAAACTATATTCTGAAAAAAATATAAATATAACAGTGACAAAAACCAGTAAGTTAAAATGATAATTCATGACAATTAGCCATTAAGATATTTAGAAAAGGTTAATCATACAAATAATAAAAGAATTAGCACAAATGAAAAAGAAAATCATGATTCTGTTTTTCAACAAAGACTCTTTTTACCCTTTGATGGGAAAAGAAATTGCTTCTCTATTTACACTTCAAAAATAGGATATTATTCTATTTAAGATCTTGTGATAATGTTTATAGTAATAACACTGGGATATCTGATATAATAACATTTTTAAATAATCATTTATTAAAAGTTATTCAACGATTACTGCAAGGTATAACAAACAGTATGTAAATTTGACGATATTAGGTGAAAGTCATTGTTGTATTATTCAACAAAGATTCAGTTTTTCCTCTGAATAGTATTTACTAACTCTTCATAAAATTTGTAATCACTTTTAAAACCATAAAAAAAGACATTAATTGATCAATAGTTTTTGTTGAAAATTATCATTTGTAGACTTTTTTGTCTTTTCAACAGATAACAAATATAAGCTGGTTCAATAATTTCTTTATAATATCAGACCTGTCCCAGTTATGTAAACATGGCATAATGGCACAAAATCCTAGTGTCTCTTTTCTTTTTAGTATGTTCCCACACCGAAAGATTTGCTGTCACAATCTTGGAAATGAATTATGTTGACGTATGGCTGGAAACAATGGAGAAAAGGCATGCAATGTAATGCAATGAAGAATCATGCACTGCTCCAGAGGAGAGGATCTGGAGGTGTTCCTTTGAGTCCTTTCTGACAGGTATGCAGTGAGACTTGACAGCTCAGTATTGCAATGATAAATGCAGTAGGCCTGGGACTCCCATTCACTAAACTCTGGTGTGTGTTGATACTTCAAGGTCAAGTGAATAAGAACAGGCTGAATCACACATCCAAGGTGGGAATGGGGCACTATGCCTCTTCATAAGTTTGATTATCATAGGAAACCTTCAACAATGAAGAGTTAAATGTTCCAAAAAATTAATAAATAGATTAACTTTTATATGTGTTTCATATGTTTATATGTTATCAACTTCATCCAAAGGGCTGGACAGTGGCGCAGTGGTTAGCGCTGCTGCCTCACAGCGAGAAGGTCTTGGGTTTCAATCCCCAGGTCAGCCGTAGGGCCTTTCTGTGTGGAGTTTGCATGCTCTCCTTGTGTTTGCGTGGGTTTCCTCTGGGTGCTCTGGTTTCCACCCAGTCCTAATGCATGCAATATAGGTTAATTGGCAAATCTAAATTGGCCCCATGAGGTGTGAATGGGAGTGAATGTGTGTGTGCCCTGTGGTGTGCTAGCACTTGCCTAGGGTTGGTCCCCGCCTTGCACCTGTAGTTTCTGGGATAGGCTCTGGTCTCCCTTGAGCCCAATTGGGATTAAGTTTGGATAATGAATGAATGAATTACCTTTATCCAAATGATTGTAGTTGTTTACTAATAGTCATTTAGATATGTGAAGTAATATTGATAATAATATTACAATTGTGAATAGTAGTTATGCAAGTAGGCACATAAATGTGCATTCACACACACACACACACAGATACACATACACACATACACACATTTACACACAGTGTTTCTTACAAGCTAATTCAATGCATGAAGCAGTATCATGTCCTGTGACGTGCTACGTGGTGAGAATAGTTTGACTACAATAGTTAACATTTGCTATATGTTTATGAATATGTCAAATACAGTATCACACTCCCATAAACATTTAGATATCAATTGCTCCAAGTAATGCAGGCACAAATTACATGCAGTACTAATACAGCATCTTACTGGTATAGTCCTATGGTTACAAGCAGGGAGCTTAGAAGAGAATGTGAGAAGTTTCAAGCTCTCTCCCAATTTTATTGAAAGATATTCCCTGTTTAATTTTACCCCCTATACTGTAGATCCTTAGGGAACAGTGGATTTTCTGCACATATTATTCTTTGCTCTTTAATTACCCTCTGTTAATTCCCCTTGTTGAACATGTGAGAGGAAAAGAAGGTCTACAGGGTCCAGGAGTCACAGTATGCTCACCACCGACATTCACAGATATGCTGTGATGCATTGTCACATGCTACTGCATTTTGAGTGGGGTGTGATTGACTTTACAATTGCACCTAAATGAACAGCCCCATTTCCTCTGCCTTCTGCATCACTTATTCCTGCTAATTAGTCCCATCACAGCACAGTCTGACATGTCACAAGTGTAAGATTTGTTCCATCGAACCACACAAGTTTAGAAATGGACACAAACAATGCAATTTTGGATTCTTTAAAAAAGGAAGTGTGGCACCACGTTTTTCATAATTTGCATAGTTCATACTCTTGAAAAATAGAGATAAAAATATTTTAGTCCAAATCCATAAAGTCTAATTTAATATCAACCATTTAAACCTATAAACCTAAAGTCTTTTATAAAATACTATTAAATCTATTATTGACAATAATGTAAAATATCTGAAATATAATTGTTATAATTTATAATTGTTTGTGGAGCACTTAAATCAAGTCAAAGAAAAGAAGTGTCATAATAGTGTGGTTTCTTTAAATTTGTGCACAATGTTAAACGTGAATGTAAGCTTTTGGTTAGGTGGATAAAAAAGGTATATGCAGAAACAACTCAAAGTTTGGAAAATTTAAAGTCATTTAAACCAACATCGTCTAAAAATCCGCATTTTTGTTGCTTTGCCTCAGTTCTTGTGAGAAAGTCGTCGACTGAGCGGAAACCCTCCAAACACCATTACGCGTGACATACGAAGGCGTGGAAACTTCAGTGTATCTCCTTGCATCCAGTTTACCGAGTAGTCTGCTACCATAGCAACTGCAGTGGAGCACGGCGCAGCGCAGCCTGCTCGTGCACTAGATGTCACCCTTGGCAACCACCAATCACAAGTTGATATCTCTCTGCGCTAGCGTAGCAAGCAACTGAACTTCAGGGGCGGGGCCTCTAGCACGACTGAGGTAGCTCATTAGCTGTTTCAACGATCACTCAAACAAAGACCGCGCAGGGATTGGCTCAAAGCATTTTATGTCCAATATTATAAACATGTCCTCTGCTGCAAGCAAGGCTTGGTAGAGGCGACCATAACCTGCTATAGTCTGGAGATACGAGGAGCTAAAGCAATTCATTATCAAATTGCTATCCACTAATATAAAACTTCGGGTATGTCTTTTGTGTATTTCATTGCAAATATATACAGCGTTAATAATCTGATCGCATTATGTTGTACTTGCGTGCTTTAAGGGAGTACGGGAAAAGTGGGACTTCGGGGTTCTTTCAGATATTCTTGTTTCATCATTATCATCAGTATCATTAGTAGCGTGTTGGCATTTTGTTTTGGGGGGGTTCTGTCGAGAAGTGACAAGAATCTAGACCCCTCCTCTGCAGGGCGGAGCGTACATTATTATGTCGATTTTTGTACGTTTTTTCAGATCACCCTCGGCTCTCACACGTCCACACTGAGTGAGTGGCATTGGCACATTGTCAATCGCTCACTACCGCTGCCATCAAACATAAAGCACACATAACCAAGAGCTCGCCTCATAAATTTGAGCAGATGTTTTGTGCATTGCTTTATGGCTTTTGAATGTTTTTTTTCCTCGACAGCTTTCCTTCTGTGCTCTACTTTTGCTAAAAAAACTTTCTTTTGTACATCTTGTATTTTTCCTGTCACCATTACGTTGTAATTGTGTCAACGGTTTATTTTTATTATTATTATTTCTATCTTTTATTTGGGGGTGGGGGGAGAGGTACACCCTTGAAAGGAAACACTGTAGCGACTTTTCTAACTCAAAGTTTTCTGTGTTTTTCCTCTGAAGCGTTCAGTTATTAAAATTCTTTGTCATTTGTTTCCTTAGACTACTGGATATTTTGTTCCCTCTCCCGCCTGTTAGTGCGGATTTGAGCAAGTTTTCAAGAAGTGCAAAAGGAGAAACAGTATAAAGAAGACTCCAAATCGCATACAGAAATTCAAGTCATCTTGAACGGTTCCGTTAAAAGAGAAGAGAAAGTCTCTTTGGCATGAAGGCTCGGACAGTATTCAACGCGCTCTCATCTGAATGCTGAAATTGAAGCAGTACCACTGAGATATTCTCGTTGATATTTCTGTAAAGGACATATTCAACGCGATTGCGGATTTTTTTTTCTCGTTTGTTGGACGAACGTTTCTCTTTTGCCTTCTTCTCTCCCAGCCGTTTAACCTTACACCTTTTGGAGTTTCTTCCCTGCAAAAGGTCGCTCATGATATAGTCAAGTTGCATTTGCATGAGCTCATTCATAGTGTGCTTAGCCGTCTTATTGACTCAGTAGAAGCGCATTGGTGCTGTGGCGGACTATGGACGAACAGGCTCGGATCATGCAGACTCTCGGAGGGGTGAATCTGGCTGCCCATTCGGTTCAGGGCAGCATGGCACTGCCGCCTCCACATGGACATGATGGAGGCGATGGAGACGGAAGAAAGCAAGACATCGGCGATATTCTCCATCAAATCATGACCATAACAGACCAAAGTCTGGACGAGGCGCAAGCAAAGTTGGTGTATTTCTTTAAATTACTGACGACTAAAGTGGTTGCACAGTGAATAATAATAATAATAATAATAATAATAATAATAATAATAATAATAATAATAATAATAATAATAATAATAATAGAGAACAAAATAGGTATTGTTAGTGATAAACTTTTATAGCGAATTGATAATACATAGAAATATCTAATTTAATTAAGGCTGTTTTGTTTTGCCACCTGTATGTAATTATACATTTGCTCTCCGAAATACCCAAAAGTTGTAAACAGCAATGAACAATAATGTGTGGTCATAAATGAATGCACTTAACTATTCTTAACTTGCAATTATTCTTTATTTGAAAAACACGTGGGCTTTCCAATAAGTTCCAAAATCGCTGTTCAGTTGTTTAAAAATTAGATATTTTAAGATTTTAACACTAAGCTCACACTCACAGCAAATTATTTAATGTATGTACGCAGGCTAATGTTTACAATATAAATTAAAATAATTTTAGTGCTTCATAATATAATGGGTGCAACAGGCGCATTTAGGTTGACATATGCATTTACATTTTTATCCAAAAATGTATGTGTTATCAATGAACCCACAATTAAAACAGGGCTTATATTAAGAACGATGAACATATTCATTATAGTGACTATATATCAATCTTGTGTGTTACTAAACTGACATAGGAAACATGGACTGAACTGCCATAGAATGAAGCCTGCCCTCTTCAGCGTCCTGTGCGAGATTAAGGAGAAAACAGGTAAGATTGAGTAGAGTTCACAGGAAATGCAGAAAGAGCAATATTACTGCCAAGACGTCTGTAGGAACGGCAGTTCTGTGGCATTAAGCCTATACACACCGCCATCTTTACCACTTGCCCTCTTTGATCTCGATAATCCTTTGGACGTCACTATGTCTCAGTTATTTATCACTAAACCACCTGCAGCATAAACAGCTCATGGTAAAACTCGCACATTTTACCACCATGCGTTATTTTGCCTAAAAAGCGAACTCATTTTCTCTCCGTTGACTCGTCGCGTTAATCTGCGCCGCAGGAGCTCCGACGAGTTCATATTCTACATTGACACTGCGCCGCATTCGATCGAAGAAAAACATAAAATAAAACATTCCATACTGTTATTTTTGCCCGCATAAGTGCCCGGTGTTAGTATTTATCACATACTGTTTCCTTAATTATCTCTCTTAGCATCCAGCGCACTCGTGTTAATGTACTACTGAAATGTTGTAGGGAAGGTAGACCGGTTTCCTAATTATAAGCCTAATTATATGTCCAATTTATAGGATAATTATTTGCAGACCTGCAGCTATTATATATAATTGCTTAATTTATGTCCTTCTATACTCCTGATGACCCTGCGTGCTTTTGCAATATGTTTGCTTGCATGTAAAAAACTTTAACTACTATTATATATATATATATATATATATATATATATGAATGAAAGGACACATGTTAATGTATGCAATGCTTGCCTGAGTCACATGGATTAATTAACATGTGTCACTGGCTCACAAAAGGGGGAATTGCTTCAAATGCAGAATTAGTGTAGTAATCTGTAACGTGCACACAAACAATAGCACTGAGTTATTATAACATTTATTGTTGCTTTCTACACCTGATTCTATTAAAGCGCCCATAACACGGGAGGAGTGTGGTAAAGCATGCACACATTTTCTAGGCGAAGGGTTAAAAATGAAAAACTAATTGATTTTATGTGGTAATTTTCCAAAAACAATCAAGAAGTTTTGCAAAATACTGAACACTGTCACTAATTAGTTTGCAATCATTCATCATTTGTATGTGGTTCATTAAGTTAGAAAAAAAAAATTTTTGGAGGCACTGTAATGATCTAAACTTTTTGGATTTCAATTATAGATTACATTTAAAATTAGCCAAGATGAATTTATTTTGTATTTTAAGTATTTTCTAATTTAGTCTGTTAAATGTTGTAAAGTATTAGAACACACATATCGATGTTCCCACCTGTATCTACTCTTTACCAATCGTTATAAGTAAAAAAGTAGGTTTTGCAAAATTGTGGTCTTTGTATGTGACTTATAAGCACAAGCATTTTTATGAAAAATCATAAAACTTGTAGGCTGTTGGAGATTTCTGTCAATTTAGTTCCGGGCCCCGCGCGGCTCTCCGAGCTGCTTTAGTTTAATGCCTGTACAGAGATGGAACTTACAGTTGTTCCAATCTACTTTAAACTTTACAGTAGCACATTATCAGAACACAGTGAACAACATTTCAGGCATGTCAAGAGATTTTATTGATTGCACATTTTTAAAAGGCTGAGTGTTTTCATTTGTAGAAAACCATTATTTTAGCTTTGTGTTTCCTGTGCAATTTAAAATAAATGTATCTTTCTTTCTGCTTGTTTAAAAATTTAAACCCTGTGTGGTTGTAGATTGTGCTTTCATGTGCGTCCATTTTGTTACATCTAATATAATTAGGTTCCATATTGTATTATATCTCTAATTAAATATACATACAGAATAGAGACCCTAAGTATGCTAATTATTTAAATGAGCATGTTTACCAGCTCACTTGCTGTAATCTTGCCTAATCCTTTTGATGTAGCCGTTTTGAAGGGTTTATTTTTTTCCTTCTGGAGCACATCGAGCGATTCACTAACAAGCATCTTTGCAGCAGTTTGTTCCTAGCTCACAAATGTAGATATGCTTTGTGTTTGGCATTGCCTCTTGTTTTATAGAAACAACTTCTTCTGGTCAGGAATGGCTTGCTGCTTGCAAAAAGAAGTAGTTAAATGAGTGCAAATAAATGCAGTATTTTTAAAGACCTTTAGGCTTCTAGAAAAACTGCTTCACAAATTTTACAAAGTTGTCTGAAGGACGTTATTGTTTTTGGATGCACTGCTCTATCTGCAGCAAGGCAAGAAAGGCTTCTCTCATCTTGAACAATAAGTTTTATTTTTGTAGTTGGTTTGTTGATGGACATTGTCTTATCAGGGTGACCTTTGTGTAGAAGTATCTGGTACCCTACCTATTTTTAATGAAATGCTTTGTTATTTTTTCTTATTCTCTCTACCTTGCACCAACACAGTAATAATCAGAGATGAACCCTCAAAGCAATCAAAATTTATCCATATTAATTTGAAATCACAGTTGATTGTTTTTTCTGTAATACACTGTTAGAATCGAGACTACCAGTGTATGTCGATGTAGGTCTTAAACAACATGTACAGAATTTGTCTGCAGGATGCATTTTCTCAGCTTGTATATTAATGTAGATAAGACAGTAAATGTATTTTGGCTGACGTCTTTAAAATGCATTTACAGGTGTTCAAGTAATTTGAGCTGTTCAATGTTCATTTAAAATAGATCTTTTTATTTTTGTTCTAAGGAAATAGTTCTAAAAAAATGAACATATATCCACAGATACGCAAAATATTTGCATGCAGGCTTTCAAAGTTAACTGAAATAAAATGTTGTTTTCCTCTTGACTGCTTTTGGACCAGTTGTATTCAGGACTTGTAGTCAGGAAATGCAAAGTGGGTATATCAAGCCTAAAGTGTTTGCATTTGAAGTGTTTTACAGTGAAGAATAAAAACTATGTATGTACACAAATTTAGAAACAAATGAAGGAAAAGTAGTTTGCATGTGCATGATGATATGTCTCTAGACATTCCTTCCTTCCTTCATTTATTCATTCATTCATTATCCAAACATATCAGCACAAACACTGACAATTATAATTGTTATGAGAATCCAAAACCATCTTGGCAGTGTAATTCAAATGTTCCCATCACCGACTGTGAGAATGTGTGGACATCTCACAATTACACCATATAACCTGCAGGGGGTGGTGCATAGATTTACCCCTACCATCTATAATCCTTGTTTGGCAGTGTTTAGCTGGCCTGCTGGCCTTTACTGACCATCCCATATTGGAGCCCAGGGCTTCCTGCGGCATTGTCTACCACTACTCTTCTACCACTGCCCTGTGCTGTTCACCAAGACTCCAGCTCCAGCATGCTGTGTGGCGGCTGACGGTATTCCAGCAGCCCTGTGATGTCCCATGGCTGACTATGCTAGTGAGCCATGGTGAGCCAGCTTAATTTATGGAATAATTATGTGTGGCAATATTGCTGTAGTATAGTAAAATTGTTTTAAAAATATTTCAACTAAAATTGTAAACTGAATTGAAGATTATCAATGTTTGTGTTGTGTTGATGAATATTAGTATGGCACTGTGTGCAAAAATGTTTGCTGTAAAAAAGGGTGTTAGGTTAACAAAATCCCTGGAATTATTGGGACCCCAGGGTACTATGGAGATTTGGCATGTAAAAGCAGTTGTTAACCATTTTAACCAGTTGTCTGTATGTCTAGGATAGGGAGGAGGGGAGGGAGAGAGATAAATGGATAGAAACATTTTGCAATGCAAAGCTCTATACTGTGTAAGGGAGCTTTCTTGGCACTTCACTAACTGTTACTGTAGTCGCTGAGCAGATTTCCCCATTGCTAAAGCCCTAGAAGTATTAATTCACTTTGATATGCTAATTAGAGGGCATTATGCAAGAAATGAGATTAAGTGGCAGCATGAAGTCATTTGCCTGTCAGTAAATTGACTGTTTTTAGCAGGAGGGGTTTGTTTTTCTCCCCTACACTTTTTTGCTTTTTGCATTTAAATGAATCGAGTGAAGGGAATGTGGCAGAATCACTTCAAATTATTTAGACTCTGTATTGCCTTTCTGTGAATTTTTAGTGTGTGTGTGTTCCCGCTTTCACTGCTGTCTACCCATTCTTTTTTTCTCATTCTTCTCTTGGATGAGGCTTTATTGGAAAATTTGCAGACTTTTCTGAAATACTCAAACCATAATCATTATTAAAAATATCAGAAGTGTATGTAATATTTTTTTCTAGAATACAGATTAAGTTTAACCAAGTTCAGTGTGCTTTAATATTGCTCACTGCACCATTAATTCTTTGCAAATAAAATCAAGCAGGTAAAAATAGTTCAGCATACAAAATAAAGAGGGTTTACTTGGTAGTGTAGTGTTGATAATGCCCTGTACTTTGTCGCTTGGGCGTTAAGCAGACATGTCTGTGGGTGTGGGTGGGTGTGTGTATTGTGGCTTGTGCTCAGTTTGTTAGCTCTCATGCTGGTCAGCAGCAGTGGCAGCAACAGTGGGAGCAGAAAAGAATAACAAAAGGTGAAAGATTACCTCCATATGAGAGAGAGAGAAAGAAAGATAGTTGGGGGAGGGGGAGCTGTGGTTGAAACACCAAACACCACTCCTTTCTGAAGTGAGGTTTAATCAATAGAGAGAGATTACAGAAAACTATTACAGTGCCAATCTCTCTCTCTCTCTCTCTCTCTCTCTCTCTCTCTCTCTCTCTGAGGTTCCTTACCTATTGACTTGTTGTTTTTATGACCTTTGACTCATCAAGTTCAGGAATGGAGGGATTGGAGGACAGAGAGGCTAGAGGAAGCTAGTAGTGTGGCCCCTGTACACACACACACACTCACACACACACATGCACACACATCCCCTACACACACATACCTGTTTCTCTGTTTGCATTTTTTTTTGCTCATCTTTGGCAAACATCCTGGATGGTGCACTCAGAACTGGCTGAGATAATCTGTAGTTGCAGTTATAATTAACCACATGCAAAGCTGGCTAAAACATTACCTCAAATAAATGGAATGGAAGGAGTGAGAGTAAGCATTTCTTAAGCCCTGGGGGGCATTTATTTTGAGGTGGCCTGACAAAGTGGTAATGAGCCAACTAAATATACACTGAAGTTGATTTGACATTTGCTATATTAGTGCTGTTATCATTGAGCTTGTTATTAGTTTTTTTAAGTTGTGAAATCAGTTATATAGGTGGTATGCCAGTGACATTGAGTGTAATATGAATCCATATATTGGAAATTCATTTTTTTAAATTACCACTTAATTACATATTTATTAATTCATGAGTGAACACACTCATTAATTGTTTGTTAATTGCAAAATAACAAAGGAGTACTTCACCATGAAGATATGACAAATTAACTCCAGAGCATAATCCATGTTTCAATAGTCAGGCTAGCATAGGGGATTTTAGCTTGATGACAATGCAAGGTCCAAAGGAAGAGATGAAAAGTAAATATTATCAAGCACACCACCCTTTGGTAACAATAGTGCGGATCCAGCCTCCCCTTTCATGGATGCAGGGGTGAAAATATGCGGGCCGCAATAGAAAGCCATTCACCCAAGTAGACAATTGACTGTGGGCTGCTTTTTGTTCACGTCTGCCCCGGTGATGTGTCTGCAGTGACAAGATAGTGTGAGGCAGAATAGCTCCCACTCAGCAGTGTACCCCACCTCTCTTTCTCTCTCTCTCTTTCTTTCAATCTCTCTCCCCTTCTCTCTTTCATTTGTGTGGTTAGTGAGGGATAGGGGAAGAAGCAGCCAGCTATACTCTCCACAGCTCCTCAAATCCTGTAGCCTTACAACAGCGGCTGGTGGCAGTAAAGGGGTGTGTAAAAACAACCCCGAAATTGAGAAAGCCGAAAAGGAGGGAAAAGATGAAAAAGAAAAAATATGATCATCTTTCACGTGTTTACTGTATGTTTATTGCTTTGTAGTACCTTAGTAATATTTTATATCAATTAATCCAATTTCTCTGATCCTATATATAAACAACGTTTTTTTCTCAACACAGACATTTTTCACTCTGCTTGACTAAAAACTCTCTCACTCTCCCTCTCTCTCTCCGCCTATGTCACACACACACAAGTATGTTGAAATTGTCTATTTTTATTCTGAACCATCTCTTCTTTCAGCAGTGTATTTCTGGAACTCCTTATAATTTTTACCAGCCCAGATCTTACCACAGATCTGGCCTTTTGTAAGGTCAAAGGTTAGGAGCGCACACAATCGCATGCACATGTACAGTATGCACACAACTCACCCATACACACACACACACACACACACACAGATGGCACTCTCGGGAAGTGGTGAAGAGGGAACATCTGATGAATCTCACATCACCTCTGACTTGTCAGCTATCCTTTGTCACTTAACCAAATTGCACTCTGTATTGAAACATTAAATTTTCATTAAAAAAAGTAAATGTTCTAGCCTGCTGCTGCTGTTTTAATATTTACCCCTCCCCCACTTGTGTGTATATAAAGCATAGTCACAAAGCATAAAGCCACATAACTCCCATTTACTGAACAATGTTTGTGTCACAAATGAAAAAACAGATTGCTATGAGCATAGAGTAGAATAGAATAGAATGTCATTCGTACATATTAATAATATTAATAATACATTCAATGAGAACATAAAAATAAAGGTTTCTGACTAGTTTTCAGCTAATAGTATACTTAAGCATTGTATACTTATACTTAAGTATACTTATACTTATAATAGTATATTTAAGCATTGTCCATTTCATTTTCGAAACTGCATTTGTTTACTTGAGTCCCACCTGGTAATCAAGTAGTTTTCCATGCTCCAAACTTTCTGAGGGTTACCATTAAGGCATATCATTTGGGTCTTATTCCTTAAAGCTGAACAAACTTCAGTAAAATGCATATCACTGGTGGTACACTTATTAGTGCAAAGAGGGTCAGATGGGAAGGTGGGAGCAGGGCACAAGTGGTCCTCTCACTGTAATGATGAAGCTATTTATAGACCCCCATTTTCATTAGACCTGCTGTTTCAGGGAAGAGATTTCCTCCTGGGCCACTGGATGCTCTTAGTTCATTTACTTTCCCATGCAGAGTGCATGTTTGTAGCTTTTTCACCGCTGTGGCCAAGCAGGGATGGTTTTCTAGGGACAGATTTACCACACAGTTGTGAAAGATTTTTTTGTAAGTAAGTTTTAGATATATGAATGTCTTTATTTTCTTATATGTTTTATTGCATGGTTATTGTAGTTGTGAAGTGATTTTGTTCCAGAATCAGTGAGCTCTGTCTGTCTCCTTGTTCTAAATTGACTCTACATCCATATTTCCCTTAAATTTATTGGATGAAACATTTTATCTTCCAAAGCTGCATCTAAATTGCAATCCTAAAGCTGTTTAAACTGTGTACTTCGTTTCAAGAGCAAAAGCAAGATGTGTTTTAGAAATATGCAGTCTTCAACTAGAATTATAAATAATCATGGCACTCATTTAAAAGTCTGGATCCCCACAACCCATTCCAGTTTCTGTGCTCAGCCTGTTTGCATTGCTCAAATTATGTCCCCATGCCATTATTCCCCGTTCTTTTCACACATTAGAATGATACACTGGAAGCAGATCTGGGTAAAGGACTGCAATGCAATGAAATTTTAATCAGAATCTCCTGCTACTTTAATAAGGCAAATAATTCTTATTGACTATTGTATTAAAGGGATGCAATATAAGCGTATGTTGCTAACATGAAAAAAGTTAATGAGAACTGTTAGCACAAGTTGTTAACCATCATTCATTCACTTTAGTATATATCGTCTAGGTAACTCTTTAAAACGGTAACCATCTAATATTTAATTCATAACAAAGCTTGCGTTACTCTAGCGTCGCTTTACCAATGCTCAACCTTTTGTCGACCGCTGAAAGTCTACCATAAAAGACATTTAAGCTGATATAAATGTCCAGAATCTAGTGGACGTCCATCCTGGAAACCAACAACTGGAATCCAACTCTGTGTGTCTTTATTGCTGAAGGGATTATGTATTGATTTATTTTTTTCCACTTATTTCTTTTATATCAAAACAGCTCCCTGATACCATCACTCACTTTGACTTTTCACTTAATGTTCACACATTTACCTGTTAAACATACATGAGTAATACTCAGATATTTTGACTGACACATGCCCAGGAAGCATTGAATGAATTATTGTTAACCATCCTGGAATAGTGAAGAGGGTGTATTTAAAAAATGCTGAATGAAGGAGTGCAGTAACTTAGTGGTGAGCATTGCACAAAGAAAGCCTTTAATTCCTATCTGAACTAGTAAGATTTACTACCTGTACAGTTAACTGTGCTAGGGGGACTACTCTCCTCTCCCTAGTCCTCCATCTTTATAAATCCTATCATTTAAACTACACAAAAGCTCAGTCCAAATCTGACCCCTCAATGGTTTTCCCTCCCACTCTTTTTCCCTTTCTCTACCCCAGCCCTTGAAGCTCATTTTTGCAAGCTGAAGCTATGGAAAGATGGCACAGAGCCAGTGAGAGCTAGATGCTGTCTCAGGTTTCAGGGAAAGGGGGCAGATCCAGTTTTGAGCCTGTGGTGAAATGACTTAATTGGTGTCAGAGCCCAAGGGATACAGACCCTCTGTCTCTCTCCTGTTCCCACTCTGATTTGCTCTGAAAAACATCATCCTTCTCCTTTCCACTCTTCTTCCCTCTCTCCTCTCCTTGCTATTCCGCTACTATCCAGACAGAAACCTGGCGAGCATGCAGGTTGAGTGAGGAGAGAACAGCACCATAACAATAATGCACTGATGTTTGGGATGACAGAAATTAATCTGCATGCAGCTCCCAGAAAGAGGTGATTAATGACTGAGAGCAGAGAAACACTGTCCTTTCCATCTGCTTTGATGCCGATTGAAAAGCGGGAAGAAAGCTAGCTGGTTTTCATTCTTGCTCAGAAAGTGGAGGTCATACAGAGTACATTATAGCTCTTTTTCTCCACCACCTCCCTCAGTTACCCCTTCCACAATGCCTATCTTCCTCTTCTCTTTCAGTGACTGGGGGTCCTTTTTGATGGATACCTCGGCCACCATATGCTGATAACTGTCAGTCAATATAGTTCGCTAAAGGTCCTGATGAATTATCATTTCTCTTGCTTTAGCAGTAAGTGTTATCATTATGTTACTCTTTAATTGTATCTCGCCACAGAGAAAAATAAAAAGTTATAGAGCACAAAACACACACACACACACACACACACACACACATCTCTGGCAGTGGCAAAGTCCCAGAGACAGCATGTCAGTTACTTGTTAATTCATTTAATCAGGGTTCTTGGCACTCAACTCGTCTCATGGCTCTGCTGCAGTAATCTTATTGAGGGTGAGATGTGGAGGAAACCGTATGTCCTCGGCTGGAGAGTTCTTTTTCTGTCAATCCCAGCACTCCATGCTGTTCAGCGCATCTCTGAATCACATGCCCTAATGCATAATTACTAATGGCTCCAGTTCAATTGCCACTTGTCTTTACAATGTAGAATATATACAATGGTGGAATGTATTATGGGGTTAAAATCTTTCCATGAGTAAGGTTTAATATAAAACTTTGACTAGACTAATATTTTATGATATTTATGATTATGATGTTTTGGAACTTGAACAGTCTAAGGAAAGCATCAGAAGTGTAACTAAACCTTTTTCTGTCATAAAATCATTCATGTATAGTTTTGTTTTTCATCAAAGTTTGAATATACGTATGAGCAAGATTCAATGATACACAACACAACATGGTGAACCTTGGCATTATATCCGTTCATCCTTTTACACACACACACACACACACACACACACACAGGCACACACTTCCACCCATGCACATGCACACATGGACACACAGACGTACATACAATTGCACACACACTCACAAAACATTTGACTTCTGAGAGAGGACAAAACACATTGGAACTTTGTGCTTAGTTTATGAGACATTTGTCTCTGGCAGGTGTGTAATAAGTGGCTTCTGACAGTGGCTATTCTGCTGACCTGACCTGACCTCTCAAATAAGTGGACCACAACAAAAATGTGACCTCTGCCTTTGACCCAAAGTGCAGTGGGTAGCTAACATGCAGCGCCCAGGGATTTTACCTTGCTGATGAGTACCTCGGCAGTACCTTTACCATTCCGGACTTGAACCAGTGACCCTTCAATCACAGGGCCAACGCCCTAACCATTTTCCTACGCTAACAGACATGATGGCAAAAGAATTATTGGTAGGTTTATTTGAATTATTTATTTATCCTGTTTATGCTTTCCATGTTGATGTTTTCATCGAGACAACTTGAATATGTGAGCAAATAAAAAATCTTTGTTTAAAATATGTCTGAACCTTTTTGTAGTGATTTCTGAAATCTCTAAACCTAAAATGCATATAGTTGAAGAAAATACATAACTTTCTCTAAATAATTTTTTTTTAAAAAGAGTCTAAAATAGTGGACTTTCACCTGAGGAACATTTTGTTATTTGTAGTTTTATTGCTGTGAAATTTCATTTCTCAAAGTCATTTCTCAGACAATGTCTACCATGTTTTTTTTGTCTTCTTTGCACACTGGTATGGCACGTAGTACTGGAAAGCTTTTTATTGGACACTTTATTTGGGGGATGTTATGGAGAAGTTCATCATTCCCCAGTGCTTTTATAACTTGCACAGCAGTCCACATCCTCGTTAATTTGCTCCCAGTCATCTAATGTAATCAGGAAGAGTAGGGGAGTCATGCCATGCAAATGTAGAACAGTCAGATAGGACAGAGGGCATTATTCTCCTCCCTTCTCAAATTATAGACGCTTTCAACATGACGCTGTACGTGTGTGTGTGTGTGTGTGTTTGCACGCAACAGAGAAAAGGGTGTTTGCCGATATGACTTTGGTGATTAATTAGCATGCATGGTTAAGCTTGTGCCTTATGGTTTTGGACGCACAATCTTCATTTTTGCCCTTAAGAGTTTGTATAAGCATTGCACCTTTCTTTCTCTCTTTTTGTCCCTCTATGTTTGTATACATTGGGGAAAGAGAGAGATTTGGTATGTGTAATGCACATTACAGTTGTACTTCATTTTTAAACACTACCCATGTGTGATTTATTATTTGTGTTATATTGTTATCATTTTCTGATCCTAACATCGCCTGCAGTAAATCACTAGTTAGAGAACTGAGCTGTTTGTAATCATGGGAAAATTAAACAGCATGTGTGTGCCACTCAGCATGGCTGATTGTCAACTTAGTGCGGCTATTCAGTCATTTAAAAAGAAGAACTTAGACATCCCGCACCCCACCCCCATGCTTCTCACGACCAGACTAGCCTCCCTCGGTGCTCGTTCTTTCATTCAGGCTGCAGTGATCAGCTCAGACTTTTAAACCAGTGGAAACACTGGACCACAGAGCTTGAGGCCAACGCCTGGGGAAGTAATGAAACCCAGCAAACAGGCAAGGAAGGTGAGACATGAATGCAAGGCTTTAGGTGAGAGACAGATAGCGAGTATGTATAGCATTTGGACATATTACTATCAGCAGCGTAGCAACACCGCACAACACCACACAAAGTCTAAATGATTTCTCCCTGCATTGCTGTCAAGTGTTATTCAAATAGTACCAGGCTTTCATTTGAATAACAGCCGACATTTTGAATTAATTAATCAGCCATGATAGTCTAGGGTCTTTTCTCATTAGTGAACTGGTCAGACTAGGGAAGATGTATGTTCTGCTGATGATATACATGTCTTTAATCATGATTTATGGAGATTTCTGGTTACACATGATTTGTCAAAGAGAGCTCATGGGAGAGCAGTGCATATTGCATTACAAAATTTTTGATTGATACCACTGAACAGACATGATCTTGTTGTTTAAAATGCAACGAAAGGCCCTCTCAGTCGAGAGAACACACACACATTGGCTTAGCAAAGCTGTAATATATATGTAATAAATACATATGTATGTCGTTCAAGACACTGGGTGATTTTTCCACATCCATCGCCTTATTTGTGCTTTGGAAAGCCCACTATTTCTCCAGAATAAATTATTACTAGCATGCGTTAAGTAGAAATGCATCAAGTATAAGCCAGGCTTCAGTCAGATATATGTGCTGGAGGTAGCAGAGGAGGCAGTTTGTGCCAAACATGGTCATATGTTTAATTTCAGTAAAAAATTGTTTTATTTGACTAATTTGAGTAAAAAAACATGATAAATTTTCCAGATTAAGTGTGAGTGTGAACATGTTAACATTTCCACCCCTAATTTATTTATTGTAAACTGTGAGTTCATAGTGTCTTGGGACAGTGCATTCTTATAATTGCATGCGCAAATGCCAGTGCCAAAGCAAATAAGGAGCTTCTGAGCTGCTGACAGTTTGGTGTTAAACATTCTCACTAGCTTGCTAGTGGTGAAGGAAAACTTCTCTGTGTTGAGGTCGTGCTCAGTGTGTGTTTGTCTTTGTTTGAAGAGGAACTGTGCGTTTGCCCGAGTGTGCCTGGTTCCTTTTTAGACTTGTGTATGGAATTGTACCCCTTGATCACAAAATATCTTATCTAACATTTGAGTGCCAAATAAATTCCACCATTATCTACACACACATTTACACTTACATTTAAGACATTTTCCAGATTAGGGAGACAGTCTCCCTGCAGGAGCTTGGTGTTAAGGATCTAGGTAGAAGTTCTTTTGATCCCTAACATGTGGTTTCACCCATATATACCACTGTGCCACGACTGCCACATGTTCCTAATTGAAATTTAAGTGTAATTTTATTGGTAATGCTCTTATTTTAAAAGCCAAATGATGTATATTCAATTTTTGTAGCCGTTGACTCTTTCTCTCTTAGTCTCTCTTGCTCTCTTGGGGCAGTTGGTGGCATAATGGTTGAGCCTTTGTCCTGTGATCAGACGAATCCAAGACCGGTAAAGTTACCGCTGAGGTACTCTTGAGCAATATAACGCCCCTAAGCACTGCTTGCCAGGCACTGCCTGTGTTAGCTGCCCACTGTTCCTTCACAGATGGGTCAAATGCAGAGGTCACATTTCATGGTGTCCTATGTTGTGGTGTGTTCACAATGACAAATCACTCAATTTCACTCTCTCTCTTTACAATCACAGCTGTTTGTTACACATTTTCTAAAGAACTATCTGGTTTTATGTTTTAATTGCACAGATGTAAGATGTCAGCACTTTCAGCTTTGGTCTTTAAAATGAAGTAAATAAGTCCAAGGTGAAGTTTATGCTTGTATAGTCTCTGCATATACAGTATAGTTGCATGTATAATCGGAGGTTTGAACTTACCGATCTTCATTAAAGATGTGTCAGCTTACATCTCCCTCACATATTATCATATATTTGTGAGGATACATGGTTGTCCATGAGTCCGTATAGAGAGAGGACAGACCGTGTCATCCCTGCATGCAACCTTCACAGTCCGCACCTCTGTGGTGACAAAACATTCAAATAAATTGCTGTCAGCAGACCCAAACGCCAGCTTCTGCAATTTTTATCTGACATCTAGAGAACTCGAACACGCCATACTGACAACTAGTACTGGAAAATGTGTGTGTGTGTGTGAGAGTGTGTGTGTGAGAGAGAGAGCGATGCCATATAAATGATTCCTGCCTGATTCCGGTATTAAAGCCAACTTATTTTGGTGTGTTTCCTTCTTTATTTTTATGTACATGAACAACTCTGTCTGCACTTGGCGCAAACAATTAAAGAAATTATATTTTGCAGACCACACACATACTCAGTTGCATTATATATATTTGCATAATATAACAGATATGTGTATGTGCATGCACTTTTATACAGATATATCACGTTAAGGTATATGTGCAATATATAAAGTGAGTGAAATAGAAAAGTTTCCTGAGGATTGTTTTCTGATAAATATTTCTTAACTCATCTTTTGCAACAACATTGTTATTTTTGCGTGTATAGCTCTGTAATGAGGAACCAAGGCTCATTATGATTTTAAGGATGAGAGGGGAAAGCTTTTAATTAATGATATGTAAATGGTTCTGAATTGATTATGTTAGAATATCAAGAGAGATGCGTTGAAGCTGTGGTGTAATATATTTTAATTAAGAATTAATTAAAAATGATGGCAATTTCATAAAGCCTCGCAGAAAATAGTGGAATTCACTTTCTGTCGGGAAGTGAATTAGCCTTTGATTAAATAAAGAGCCTCATATTTATGGTGTTATTTTTAAAGCATGCCAGAAAGGATTACGCAAGCTGCGTCTCAGTGGTCCACCAATTGCAGGAGTGACTGGAGGTCACATGACCCCTCTTCATTACCGTAATCAACAGATGTCCCTGACTGACCTCAATTGATGATGATTTTACACTTCACCTATGTCAACTAAAAAAATCATTTGTCTTATTCAATCAGATTCCTTACTGACATGACTTTACGATGTAATTTTTGTTTATGTAAATATCAAATTAAATATATATGTATATATATATATATATACACACACAAACACATACATATATGCCTTCGAGATACAGTACTCTAATTTTTTTTTGCGTGTATGTGTGTGTATGTGTGATGTTTTGTTTATGCACACACTCGTAAGAGAGATCAGTACTGTGATGCTGTGTGTGAGGCAGGAGCGGGGTCTTTGTTCTTCGCGAAGCGTAGCATGCCTTTTCCACACAGGCCCTGAAGCCCCCAGTGCCTCGATCAGTGGGAGGAGGGGGAGTCCCTGGTGGCTAGGTTTGACTGGAGCTCTGAGTTCACTGTTGAAAGGCGGAGGGAGACAGGCTGCCGGAGAGAAATCCCGCAGGATCAGTTAGAGCTTTGCAACAAAAACACCTTGATATTCTGCAATCAAAAAAGCGTCTTTGCAAAGAGACGGAATTCAAATGAACAAGACAGAAAAAACAGAAGGTATAGGGAGTGTGGTAGACACAAATTGGCTATGATGGGCTGTGTGTGTGATTATCAGTGAGTGTGTGTTTTCAGATGTGCATTTTTGCTTGTGTATTTTCATTCTGTGCATTTTAACTGTACCTAGTAATGTGGTTAGATCTGCCCTGAGATACTGATGGCATTTTTTTTGCTTGTTAGTAATCATTTTGATTCAGTTCTTGGAATTTTCATATGGTCTCATAATTTGGCAGGGATAATGTGAATAAAATGCTTAAACTTGTTTGGGTTGCACTTGCTTAAACATTTTTTTTGTTTGTTTGTTTTGCTTTAGTCAGTTCAAGTGCAATTATTCAAGTACGGAAACAAATTTTAAAAAACAGTTATTCATTCAACATAGAATACAAAAACAGAGAAAAAATGAATACAAAAGCAGGTGAAAGTGGGAGAGAGGGGGGACTCTGTGTAATGGGGTGGTGGTAAGAGTTTAAGGAGACAGGCGTAAAAGGCATAGTAGCAGTTTGAAGGGGAGAGAAAGAGAAGGTAGAAGCCAGAGGCTGGATGTGTATAAGGGGATCTGTCCTGTTCCCTATGGAGCTACCCACCACCCTCCCCCTGACTTGCTCTCGGTTCACGTCCCCCTCTCCAGCCCAACCACCCATGACTGGTCCAGTCTTGCTCCTCTCTTCGACACCTGCAACCAGTTGCAATACATCACTGTCAGCTCTGCTTTCCCCTCCCATCTGCATGTGTGTGTGTGTCTAAAGAAAAGCTGAGCAACCATGACACACTCCCTGGTGGTAACAGGGCAGGTGAGGGTTTGTGGATAGGTGTTGGTCCCCTTACCACCCTTCACTGCACCTGTTCTTGAAATCTGATTAAACCTGAAAGCTGCAAATCCCTTTATTCAAATCATAATCTTTTTTTCCACATGTGGGGGATCCTCCCACATGTGCTCATACTCAACATTTCGTACGTATAGGTCAGTGAGAGGGTTATGTTATGCTTGTTCAAATTTAATACATTCCACTGGATAGGCTTTTGTCATGATCTAAAATGCGATTTAGATTAGTTATTTGACATCTCACACTTTCAGTAATCATCAGGGGTTACAAGATCTTTGGTATGTGGCAGCAGCTGTGGCTGCCTTGCCATCATGTCCAGTCCGGCAGTTAATGTATGTGTGTGTGTGTGTGTCTGTGAAAATGTGTGTGCTCTGGTCAGTGGCAGCACTACTTGATGGGGGTCCAGTGCATGGAGTGATGGCTGGGGAGCATGTGGAAGGTTAGCAGAACAGAATTACTAGAGAGGCAGAGAGTGAGAGAAAGAGAGAGTGTGAGAGAGAGCAGGGCCTGCTGAGGCAATTACACAGTAATGGGGTCATTTGGAAGGCAATTGCCAGGGGTTAATGTAGTATGGAGAGATGAGGTGAGATTGAAGTGAAATTTGGGGCCGGAAAATGTGTTCAAATGAAAAAGGCAGCAGTGAACAGACAAGCCGAGCCATAACAAAATGATGGGAGTGGGTGAGTGTGTGTGTTTGTATGTGTGTGTACGTGTGCTTGCCTGTCCACAGAAGAAAGTGAGACAGACAGAGTTGAAAATCTCAGCCTCTGACTGCTGCCTCTCTTCTTCATCGCCTCAGTTCTCACACTCCCCCTCATGGTGCATTTTTAGACAGTAGGCTTTTCTGTCTCTCTTTCCTTGACATCAGCGACTGAGAAGGATGTGTTATTTTACCCCACACTGTCTCTGACAAAGCAGTCCATTGTCCTCTTCTGTTTATGAAATCATTTCCTGTATCATCATCTAAAACCAGAGGTGGAAAAAGTACTTAAAAATTGTAATTAAGTAAAAGTATCTTTACTTTGCTTAAATTCTACTCAAGTAAAAGTAAAAGCACCCATCTAAAAATCTGCTCGAGTAAAAGTAAAAAAGTACTTAATTTAAAATTTACTTCGAGTAAAAGTTACTTAGTTACTTTCAATTACTTAATGTAAAAAAAGGCCTAGTCATAAATCCAATCCAGCGCTAGTTGTTTTTAATAAATTTTTAGGCGGTATAATGTGCAAACTTTGTTCAGACCACCCCATAAAACATTTTCAAGTACAAGTGGCATAAGTTGCATAACCAAACTCAAAGTTTTGGTTTGGTTACACTCACATTTCAAAGACAACTGAGCGATTCCAAAAGGTGTTCCAGTGTAGCGAAGTAAAATACTTGGGTTAAAATGTACTTGAGTAAAAGTAAAATGACTTTTTTCAAAAACTACTTAAAAAATTACAAATTACTCACAAAAACTACTCAATTACAGTAACGTGAGTAAATGTAATTCGTTATTTTCCACCTCTGTCCAAAACACTGTTGTGAGAGTATGACGTGGTGCTAAGAGACAGTAGTGCTAAACCACTTCTATGACACCCAAAATCAGTCATGTGTTTTTCATTATGCCTAAATAGCATAACAATCCAGAGTTATATGGAGGTAAATGGCAGGAATGCCTCCTATAATTGCCAAGAGAAGAGGCCTTGAGAGAAAGAATCATTACGCATTGTTACATTAGCTAGTTCATTAACTTAATTGCTGTGGGTAATCCTGTTTTAGAAGAGCACTTGACCAGTTACAGCAGTTGCTCTTTGCCAGGGTTGCTCCGCTTATGCAGCCGCTCCGTTCTCTGGTTTCGGCCATCCACAAAGCAGCATGACTGCGACTTTAATCTAAGCCGAAGTTCCTTGAGGTCGCCCATGTGAATTCCCCCAGGGCCCTTAGTGTGCAGTGAAGTGCAGGAGAAAGTGAGAGAGAAAGAGTACAGTTGCAGTTGAGTGGCTGTGATGGATCACTAACCAGCCATAGCATTATCATCAGCTTACTCAAGTTCTCTCCTTTCCCTTTGCATCACAATTACATTCCATTTTAAAGTTTATTTGAAGATTCCTAGAATATCTCACTCTCTACTCATCCTTTATTGTTTTCCCCTCCACTCTTGTAAAAGGATGGCACATCGGATCTGTCTTTGTCAGACTGTTCTATCTCTCTGTCTTCCTCTTTTGTAACTTTTATCCTTATTGTATATTTTCCCCTTTCTCTTTCAAGCTGTACACTTCATCTTTGCAGTGTCTCTCGTTCTCTATCTTTCTCCCTGCGTAGTGGAGAAAATACACTCACAAATTCACACACAGCCCAAGGCTGCTCTGTTTTTGTCTTGGACTATTGTTTTGGCCATGAACCGAACATTTCAGCTGAAGCAGATTTTCCCAGGCTCCCACTGGGCTATTTCAGCCTGATTCCCATTGGGCCTTAACCCATTATCAATGTTCCAAATCATTTACAGATAATCTACTGAGTCTTATGGCGTAATGAACTCATTTGACATGGACTGCTTGCTTGCTCTAGCAAAGCTTGTGAAAGTCAAAGGTACCCTCTCTGCTCTGTTTATTTTCAAATCATCCTGTAACTCCATTTCACAAATCACATTTAGCACAACAGCAATCCTTTACGACTCATGTGGGACCTAATACAAAACAGCCTTTGGTCCTAGTCTGTATGCTTTAAAACTCAACAGTATTAACTACAACAGGTCTGTTTCGGAGGAAGTCAATTCAGACTCAACACAAGCATGTCTTCAGAACTGTCCTTGCTCATATGTGTATATACATAGACAAAGTTTTTCATGTTTTCTATAGCTGCGATCTTTATTTTTGAATTATTTTTTTTGTTTAATTTTGTCTTTATTTTGGAACTGTCTCAAATGCTCCTGCAAAAGTCTAATGTTAAGATGAAAGTCAGCATGAGTCTTTATATATCCATCATGTTATTAAAATACACCATCAAATACCAGAAGTGGGTGGAAGGGGGGGGGTTAACAGCATGTAGTGGGTGGGTGGGGGGGATGAAAATCAATGCTGCAATCTTTTTCTTTTTCCCTTTCTCCAATCCGTAATTGAAATAGAAAATCAAATGAACGCCGAGCAGATAATTGTTTTATCAATATTCCTGGCCTGCCCTACAAGGGTCAGCAGTGAATGATCACGAGGCGGGGTTATGACGAGGACAAAATGTGAAATTGAACAGCTAGGAGGCAATAAATCAGACTTGACAAGTAAGACTGACCAGCACGTAGGACCAGAGTGGGTTTTTTTCTTCTCCTTTAGAGCTAGCTGATCCCTGAGAAGAGCAGATCTAATGGAGAGTATTCATCTCATTACCAACCCCCATTAATGTCTTTATCAAATATTACTCTTAGAAATTTGTTGGGAAAGTCAAGGTCAACTAGGCTATTATTGTTGTCATCGTCTAACAGTAATATCCTGCCTGTAATAGAGGGCAGATAAAACCAGGACGGAGACTGATTTGGAGAAATACACCAATTTGAAAACAGAAGAGGAAATTATTTGTACTAGATCTTCTTGGGTTGTTATGAGGAAATTGTTGAGCTGGAAATACATTGAATAGAAAAGTCCAGTCTGAACACATGGATGCTTCTAGATGCCCTTTAGTTTTAGGTTTGTCAGCCATGGATTTTCAGCATTTTTTACAATTTATAAATGACAAGCAACTGATTGTACCACAGTGTTTTTTTTTCTCACACCATTTCCCTGATCCCCTTTATTGCTCTGATTCTGTGACTTCATCCAATTTTTGGCAGAACTGTTTGTCACGTGTTGCCCCTTTACTATCTGGGATGGATCCACCTTAATTCTCCAGAACAGCAGAGCACCTATCTTGCTCTCCATTATCACAAGTTTAAATAAAAAGTTGGCACCTTTTTTAAGTCTTGTAAAAAAAAGGTGTTTGTCACAACCAAAGGTGGTAGCATTAAGTAGATAAAAATAAGATATACTAAAAAAATGTCAAGACCACAGATGGACAGGGCAACCTGGCAAGTGTCTTCAAATATGTCCTCAAATATCAATCTTTCAGATTTTACTTGCATGATGAAGTGAAGTAAAAGATGAAATGTTTAATGAAGTGGAGATGCTACAGAGACTGACAGACACAGATTTAGCAAAAGCTTCACATCAGAACAGACTACTTGCTTGGGTGAAGAAGGATCAATCTCAATAGCTGTCTGTGGAGAAAAACAGAAAACCCTTCTCCCTGTCATGTCTGGGAACATAAGATGTGCAGTAATATTAGAAATGTACATTAGATGTGAAGCAAATTTACCATTTTATTACCTATATGTGGTTTTGGCTGTTTACATGAAGACTAAACTGAGTACAATGTATTTGTATTTCTCATTTTTACTTGGTACAGTATTCGTTATCTTGTGTTTCCTGTTTAACCCCCCCCCCCCCAATTTCCACTTTACCCAGCTACTTTTTGGGATTGCATTTGTAAGGCCATAGCCATATGCTGCCTCGCTTTTTAGCTGGGATTATGCCACCATTATTGCTGATAAAGGCTGTTTACAGACTTGGCACAGGCTTGGCGCTTGGGGCGATTGGAAACTGGCACTGTGGGTTTGGCTTATGCCAGATGCTCTGCACCAAGGCCCTCTCTTTCGCTCTGTAGCTTTCACTCTCTCCTTCTGTCTCCCTGCCCCCTCTGTGTATCATGTCTGAACTGGTCCTAAAAGCCTTGTGTGTGCATGGAATTTATTTTGGCATTAAATTTTGCTTTTGATTCATTGCAAGTGCAATTATATCTTTCCGGTGTTTGATTGTGGAATTTGTTTTTATAAGTGATCTGACTTTAATCATTAAGATACTCAAAGCTCAAAAGAAAACAACTGTTTTCTGTCAAGTTCTTTTTGAAATCATGCTATTGTAGAGCTGGACACATTTCAAGGTCTTAAGATTGTAATGGCACGACACAATAAGAGTAATTCATTGACACTCAAGGCCTTGCCAGCTCATTTGTTAGAAAACATTTCCTGTGCTGCCGGATGGCAACACGGCCTTGTCTGTCTCAAATTAATAATGTAAAATCAACAGCAGCCCCATTCCCAGGCTATTGCCTGGTCATTTTTTACCTGTGCTTGTCAAATGGACAACTTTTGTGCAAGCTCATCCATTTCAGAAGGCATGCCAGAGAGAAACAGAGCAGTTATTTAGATTTGGCCAACACTAACAGGCAGAATGGGCCTGGGTGAATGTATAGATTGATGCAAAGCCTTTGATCGAGTGCACACAGTGGTTAACATGTTCACATATGCTGTGCTGTATTGTAATGGTGCCAGTTTTCTCACCTCAGTGCTAGCGCAAGTTTTAACCCTGGGAGATAAAATATACAGTCAACAAGGTTGTGCAAAATAATTTAGTTATCTTTCCATTCAGGATGCAATGTCTTACAATGTCTCTCTTGAACATTTGAAATATTTTGAGCTAATGGTGTAGTTTGTGAATTTTTAAATTGTGTACTTAAACAGTGGTTTAAATCTAAAGATTAATTTTAAAAAAATGTGTCCAGGCTCTGCCACTTCATAATGTACTGTATGTCTTGATTCTCTTTCTCTCTCACACACTTCGTCCTTGCGGGTACCCAGGGAAATCACTCCGATCAATATTTCCCATTTTAGAGGAATTGCTGCAAACATTCAAGGCAAGCAGAATTTACAGTTTCTTCTCATCGGCTCTAATCAAACTATAATTTAAATCTGTGCAGTGAGAGAGCTGGAATTTAAATATAGTGAGTGCACAAGTGCTTCTTAAGGTTGTTCTGCCCTGTGCTGTCTGTGTGTATGTGTGTGTGTATGTGCATGTGTATTTCTTTATTCCTTTTTTCCATTACCAGAGGTTGCTGGTTAATTTCTACATAAACATACAGTACACTGTGTGTGTGTGTCTTCAGCTTACTTTGGATATCTGTATTTGTAATTGTTTACAGTTCATTGCTAAACTATATAAATCGAATGATACAGTATCAGTCAGGTTTGTGTTTCCTTAACCTCACAGTTTGAAGCTTATGTAACCATTTCAATAGTAGAGGGGCAAAATCTTAAACAGAATGGTTCATTATTTACTGCCCTTTGTGTCTTTCATTGTTTCTTCTTTCTTGTCTATAATTATATTTTAAATATATATTTTTTTGTCTATTAATATTAATAATAAATTACATTACATTCTTATTACCATTTTTGCTTTATGGAGTGAGTGCACTCATGTGAGAGCCTGTGCCTCTCTTAATCACCAACAAAATAGGAATCGAGATGGTAGCCCATCGTTTGCCTTTTAAGCTACAGACATTCCCTGTAGCCTGAAATCTCGGAACGCCATGCAGCAATTTGCACATTTCATGCGTGGATTTTTTCTGGTCTTGATAGAAATCTTACTATAGTGTATCTGCCCACCCCTGATCTGATAAATGACTTTACGTGCTTGTACTGGATCTCCCTATCTGCTGTGAATGAATGTATAATTTTTGTGCAGAAGAATTGTGACAATTTGAAGCAACTTTGTATTTCCAAAAACAAACTGGACAATATGTGAGTTTAGCATGAATGACCAATAGTGAAATGGTAAAATGGTTTACAAATGTTATTGTACAAATGTTATTTTTGATTAAAATAGATTAATGTCAAATACTGTACATGATGCATATATTGTCAACATTATATACAAAACTGGGCTGTTTTTAAGAGGTTAAACAATAGAAGATAACAAGGGTGTGGAAACAGAATTTGTGGCACAAGAATTCTAAAGGTGACAATGTAACTATTATGGTTCACCTGTAGTAGGTATGTGTGTGTGGATGGGGTTAGGGGAGTATGTACTGGGTTCAGCTGGTTTCTTGTGGCAGGTGGTGACAGGGCATGAGCTCTGCCTGTCACAGGTGTATGCAGTCAGACCCTCAGTCAATCCAGGAGCCTTAGACAGCCATGAAATGAGAGCCTGTTATTCTCTCTCTCTCTCTCTCTCTCTCTGTCTCTCTCAGCTAAGTCAGAGAAGCCATTCTTAGACAACCCTGCATTTTTTGGCTCTCCTCTCAGAATATGAGGTACCAGCGAAGGTTTGTGTGTGTGTGTGTGTGTGTGCGTGCGCGCGTATGAAGAAGCTAATGTTTCGAAAAATGTCACTCCCTGGCTGGCTGTAACTTGTCACAGGTCAGGTTCCAAGTGCAGACTGATCTAGTTATTAACTGCACAATCCCATAAACAGCAGTCTCGGCCCAATTAATAATTTACATAATTAACTCAAAGTTTTTTGGGGGGGACTGGCAGAGCAGGAGTTTAGGGAGGGGAGGGGTGTAATTAGGGCTAACACGGCTGTGCTGACAGGACCCCTGGTGGTGATTCCAGAACTCAGTGTGTCTGTGTGTGTGTGTGTCTCACTCTGCCTCTCCCTCTCTCTCTCTCTCTCTCTTCAGCATGACCAACTGATGACTGACTCTCCCAGCTTGGAGCAAAGCCCCTTCTGACAGTATTAATAGTTGACAAACTGTGCCTAAAGCCTGGGCATTGTTTCTGTCACTTGTTTGGTTTGATGTCAGTGTTAGGCATTATAAATCAATAGTGTCAGGATTTGGTAATGTTTATAGCACAGCCAAGGTTTATTATTTCATGTGACTGTCATGGACAAATTGTATTTATCATAGCTGTCTATAAATTACACCTGACAGACTGTTAGTTTACCCGAACTCAGTTCTCTTGTGCAGGGACCATTCCTATGTCCACTTCCATATTTAAAGCAATTTATTTTCCCAGCACCAGAGTTCGACTTTAACCCTGCACAGCGCCCCTTCTCTGCTGTCTTCCTGTGTGTGTATATGTGTGTGTCTGTCTGTGTCTGGGTGTGTACTATTGCGGTTTTGCAGACACATTAACACTTCTTAAACAGCATTGGGACAGACCTTGAAATGTGACCTCTGGTGTCTCTCACCTAATTAATGTTTTTCTTGATTTTCAAAATTATTTCCTTTACTGACCATGAACTGGCCAGGGTTGTTGGTTAAGAGTTTTTAACCTTTGTCTCTTACTCTTCCACTGGCCATGTGTCCATTA
Source organism: Distichodus sexfasciatus (assembly GCA_032718565.1). Taxonomy (NCBI): domain Eukaryota; kingdom Metazoa; phylum Chordata; class Actinopteri; order Characiformes; family Distichodontidae; genus Distichodus; species Distichodus sexfasciatus. Next base: position 709,177 of record JAVGVS010000100.1, on the reverse strand, counting down.
GTGTGCGCTTTTTTTTTACCAGACTGAAACATTTTTCCCTTTTTCATTACTAAAGCCCTTGCAGTGGCAGTGGCAGAGCCTCCTTCTGTATGTGTGTGTGTGGTGTAAGACATGCCTTTGGCCTTGGAAATGATGTGTTGGTGGCTGGACCCAGCTCTGTAGTATTGATCAGTTGTGGCCATTGACTATCAGTTCCTTTTTTCAGCAAGGAGGTCATTAGTTACCTGCGCACACTCATTCATCAGAGAGCAGCTCTGGAGATCACTTAGAATGCTAATGCACCTCCAGGAGCTGACAGCTGGGCCGTCCCTACGTGTACGTGTGTGTGTGCAGGTTGCAAGAGTGTCAGAGGGGTGATTGTTAAACTGTATGTGTGTATTTTTTCTAAGGTATATGTTTGTGTGTGCTATTTAGAAAGGTATGGCAACCAGCAGTGATGATGCAAAAGAAAGATTACATTGGCTGTCCACCCTAAACCTGCGCTCTTACTCCACCTCTGTGAGGACCACCATGAATTACCTACCCTGATTAAGCCTGAGGCTTGAACCCTTTAAGAAAGAAAGAAAAAGAAAATGTGAGAGAGGGAAGAGAGAGATAGAGAGAGAGAAAGAGGAGAAGCCCTCTATAATTGGGCCAAGGAAAGCAGCGGGTGGTAGCCAAGTCTCCACATTTGCCTTTTGTATATTCATGACCCCCTTGACTTGATTGATGGAAGGATAGCGTTTGGTGACATTGTCATTTGCAAGTTGAAAAGGTAGAACAGTGGCTGGAGCCGCAGGCCTGAGGGCCTCACTGGGCATTCAGAGGGGCAGAGAGAGAAAGAGAGAGAGAGAGTGCTGCCTCATTTCTATGCTGATGATATCCAAAGCCTTTCTCATTTCTTTTGTCTCCAGTGGAAGGACATCTGCTGACAACAGAGACTTTCCAAAAGGGTCTGTAGTATGTGGAGAAAAGAAGCCAGAGAATAAACACGCATCTGGCTTTCTGTGTGTTCATGATTTTTAAGAGGAAAGCTCATAATTATGAAAGTATATTTTCCAAATGTAATATACAAAAACAGTGCTATAGCAAATGCTTACATTCTCATTTTAACACATTTTGTTAATTTATTGTTGAAGGAAGGTCTACCAAAAAAGCTGAGTTCTAATGATTCTGATTTGCTGATTTTTAATGACAAGACAGATATTTGAAGTGTGTTATATAAACTTTTTGCTTAGCACATCATCGTCAAAAAGATTCACACACAGAGACAATCAAAGACACATTCCCTTCTCTTGGCTCTCAGGACTGTAGCACTGTTATCACACACAATTTATATGTGTGGCATGAAGTCTGGGGTTCAGCTCCCAGCTTTGTATTTACACCAATTAACACATAAAGTGTAATTACCCCAGTGGTGGCAGTTGGGAGTCTATAAATGAAGGCAACACCAGGAGTCTGACAGGAGAGAGAGAGAGAGAGAGAGAGAGAGAGAGAGCGATTGAGAAAGAAAAGGAGACAGAGAGAGAGAGAGAGAATAAATAGAGAAGTATAAATTACATGGTGATGCATGTTCATGCTGAGAGTTGTCAGAGGTGTGCACATGTGCGTGTGCAGCAAACTTTGAGAATTTGTATGCTCTTGAACACAAACAAAATGAACACACAGTAACAACCTATGTTACAATAGAAGACAATTGTTAATCTTACCAAAATATAAATGATAGTTGGGGCATTGAACTACACATGCTTCTATATTTGTATTAGATTACACACTGAATATTAGGGGTGTTGAGTATTTGTTTTAGATTAGATACTTTTGTTAGATGGCACAATAATCTATTCTCCATTTTCTGATATATTTGAACCCTGTTGATGTGTTTATGTATCTAAAAACTTCTAGTTCAGTCTGGTAATTGAGAGAGAGAGAAAGAGAATGTCTCAGTATGATGGATATGCTCAGAAGCTGTTTACAACAGTGTGTAAAGCATTAAAGGGCCAGCATAAGGACCATTAGCATAAATGTTTAAATCATGCAAACAAACTTATGTACCCAAATGAAAATGTTTTTAAGCATTAATCTGGAGCAGAAGCACAAGCAGAACAATTTGTGCTCTATCTTTCACTCTCTCCCCCTCTGTCTCTTAGTTTTAATGTTTTAAAGACCCAGGAAGACATTTCTCCAGTCTCTTGTAAGTCACTTTAACCTTAAGAGTTACAGAGTAATCATCAGCTCTCTGCATTATAGCTGAATTTGTCAGGAAGCTGTGAAGTTTCATAGACCAGCTGTAAAGCGTCAACCTTCCATCTGTCTGCCTGTCTCCCCCTCCATCTTCCTCTTTTTCTCCCTCCCCTGTATCCACTTCGAGAGGCAAACCGAAGCAGGGCTGATTTAACACCCTGTAAAAGTGTCGGCTCTTTAAATACTGTTTGCATGCCACCTCCCGGCAGACATTTCATATTCAGCAGATTTACATGATGGCCATTATTATGATTTTATGAAGCGTGGGCTTTTAAAAATCATTGCTTCCAAAATGGTCTGGCTGAAAATGCTCCAGCAGTGAGCCGAAGAATCAAAGATTTCAGACCTTATGAACTTGAATAGATTAAGAATGGTTAAAAAGCTTTAGCTGTAGTCACAGATGTACAACACTGATTTAACTTGGCAAATACTTTCTTTAGAAACCTGACATAACTGTGTTTTAAACTGATAATCTGAACTTATTTTAAGCAAGAGACCTCCACTTCAACCCTTTGGTGACCAGAAAACGATTCATTTTTCCACCATTAAACTTACATTGTCTTATGATAGCTTCTAGTGTATTGAGGCTTCCTCCAGAACGCCTTGCAGCCCCTATTTTATCCTCCCATCTAAGATTTTGATAGTTTATACTTCAGTTGTCCATGCACTCCCCAATCCTCCCAGACTTCATCTATTCATTTAACAGCCAGTTGAAACATTTGTATATACATTGATCCAGCATTGCTAAAAGTTTTTTGCATGAAATCAATGCAAAATTTCATTTCAGTTTAAATGCAGTTGCATTGGCAATTTGAAATAAATCAGTGTTTTATTGCACACTGGATGACCCATTTTAAATATGCCAATAAAATTTTCTAAATAAATGTGTCATATGACAAGATGGTGTTTAGGGGTGAGCTTGGCCATGTCTTGTCCTCATTGGTCCTTAAGGTCTGAATCTGTTCCCCTTGTGGAGAGTTATGGCTGTTTTGGTAAGGTAGGCGGGCCAGGAGTACTCGTTTTCTGCAGACTTGAGTGATAGATTCAGCTGCCTGAAGCATCCTAGTGTGTTTATCCATGGCTAGTATGGCAGCTTTCAGAAGACATTTACCCCATGATTTGCGATGAGCTTATGTGTGAATAATTAATGGCAATTAATCCTTAATTACAGTAATTAGGCAAGTCACAGGAAATTAAGCTGCAGCTGGAGAGACCCAGCACGTCAGGGGAGGAGGAGACAGGAGGGCGCATAGGGCGAACGAGGCATAGTGGTGGCGCTGGAGCAGCCAAGGGTGGCACGGTAGGCTTAGGCATGAATGCCCAGGTGAGGCTGGCAGCCATGGGTTCGGCTGGGCGCAGATGCTCAGCAGGCTTGGAGAGATTTAGTGAATGTTTCGCAACAGGATAGTAGGTTTCTGTTGTGAGCAGCGCTATTTGTTTGTTCTCTCCATTCTCTTCTGCATTTAGCTTGATCTGAACCTTTTATGCACTTTCCGACCAAAGGTTTGCTATAATCAGACCAACAGTCAAACTCATTTTTTTCCGGATGAGGAAAGCTCTCTACCCTTCTTTTGCATGGGATTTACTGTGATAAAGACAGTCATTTTATTCATCTTTTTAATACTTTTTTAATAAAAGTGAAATTTACAACAGTTCAGAACACCTGAGCTCTTAAGCACACATGCCAGGTCTGCGAGGAAAACTGGGAAAACCCAGCTGCAGTCCAGCGTAACTCATTGGATATGACGTTCAGAATGCTCTTTACATGATTTGGCCACGGTGAAAACGAAAATGGAACCATTGACATGTTTTTTTTTAATTATTATTATTCATTTTGTGTGATTTTGTTCTTTAAAAAAAAATATACATATATATATATATATACCAAAAGATCTCAGGATTCCATTTGGGGTTAATGAAATTCATAGATGAGAGCTGGTATACTTTCTCTTTTGTTACTTGAAGCTCATTTGTGCCTCTTCATGGCTGCCTTTATGAATTTTCACCACTTTCTGTTACTGTAATTTCTAATTACTCTGCTATAATTTACATAGCAGAACAATAGATGAGCTATGGACATGACCATTGTGAACATTGTGTTTTTTATTTAACCGATAGGTGGTTTATGTGAACTTAAGGCAAATATAAATTTAATGCAGTTGTAAATGAAAAATATCTCAAATATCTTGGCACTTTTGTTAGGGGGCATTTGTTTAAGAGGGGCATTCATTTTGGTGTCACATTACTGCCAATCAGTTGATGAACATGTGGTTTGGCATTTTCTTAAACTTTCTCTATAAAATGCTAGTTGTTTTTATACTTACTGGCAATTTTGAATTGTTTAATATTGCCTGCAATGGGCCAGTCTGGCTGTCGAAATGGCAACCAAGGCTCGTTTTTGCAGCGTGGAGAGGGAGTGTTTTACTAATAGGGGGTTTAAGTGTCATGGTGAGGCACCCAACTGTGATATTGCATTAACCCAGGCTGCCTCGCAGAGACTACCACCGACTGCAAGATTAAGAGAACACACACCACTCAGCTCTTAGTGCTCAGAGACGCCATTTCAAATAATGAGGATTTATCGGTAAGCTTAAAGATGCCCCTCTCTCTCCTTCCCTACCTCTTGCCCTCATTCCGTCCTCCTCCTACAACACACAGCGGTAATCATGCCAAAGCACGAAGGAAAAATTGTATACACTCTCTAATGGCCATGCAGCTGCGCTTCTTTTGATTTGGACATTTTCTTCAAGATAAACAGTGCTTAAGTAACATTCTTACATCCAGTCTAAACAAAACAGAATATGGGAACAGATTAAACATGGTCGCATAAATTTGAGATTATATTTTATATGAAGAATATAGTTAAATCAGCTCTTCTAAAATGGCATTCAAAATTCCTCTAGCTCAGCCTGTATGAGAATACATGCCACAACCAGCTACACAGAAGCTGCAAGTGGGACGGAGCAAGAGGCAGGGGAACTATGGTAGAGAAAAGTTGACAAGGTCAGCATGTTCCCTTGTCAGTGCTTGGAATCTTCTGAGTAAGTAAAATAAATGAGGCAGAGTTAGCTGCTAACATCCCATGTGTTGTCTCCATGCTACAGGCTAACTGCTTGCTGCCACACCTACAAATCTCCTGGTGTGTTTTGCCATCATGCTGTAGCTTTTGCTAAGGAGGCTGTTAAAACTGCAATGTTGACATACACAGGGACTGTCCAACTGTGTGTTTTAGATTACTAATTGCACCAATTGATGAACCACAGAAAACAAAAATGTTAGTTATTTAAATCAGACAAAATGTATACCAGAAAAGAGCAATTTCTACCATACTACAAGGCTTATGTTTATTATGTAGAAGGTATTTGCAGTAAGTGCAGTAATGGTGCTTTGAAAACTGAAATATTTAATATGTTGATCTTGTCAGATTATGTTGTCATCTTTGCTACTACAGCCAACAGCTTGACTACATGTTAAAATATGATCTGTAGATTTGTTTTGTGTCCTTTAATTGTGTTGTCCTTTACAACCTAGAGAAATCTTAAGAGCCTACAAATCCCCAGATCCCCAAAGACACTTAAAATTGAACATTTTGCATTTTCATTTGACTATTTTTGCACTAACAAGATGCTGAAAATCTAATTAAGCAGGATATTGCAGTCTGTGTTTCTTTTTGCTTAATGTAACGTCCCCAAACAAGTTAACTGTAGTAGAAGATATGGCATTACAGCTGGACACTGGATCTTAAGATGCAGCAGTAATCTAATAGAGAAGCCATTTGTGAAAAGTGGCCTTTGTCTTGATTCTAGGTCTGTTCTCTTTCCACGTGAAACCTTCCAGCAATTAAGAAAGCAGCTTCACAGGAACAGCACTACAACCATTAGTCCATATTTAAATAATAAATCTATTAGTCAGTATTTAAAAGTGCACTCATTTGGATGTGGCTTCTATGATTAAAATCTGAATTGTTTCATTAGAGCGCAGTTGTTACATTCAAGTACTTCTTGACATGCTGATACATTGCCAAATACCGTTTTGAAAAAGAGCAACTCACTTGTGCACTTTTTTCTTGACTGTAATTGTCCAGAGCAGCCATGAATCAGCGCTCTACCATTAAGGAGCAATAGGGCCAGAGTGTTGAGGCTGTGATTTCTTCCTGTGAAAGCCCGGCAGTGCCATGCTGTTGACAGCACTTCTGATGGCCTAATGGAAGATACTGTGTGTGTGTGTATGTGTGTGTGCGCATGTGCATGTGTGTGTAAATCTATCCTCTCGGCCTCACACTGACCTTTTTGCAGGCCCAAATTCCTCAGATGTTTGCAGGATCAAGTCACCTAATCAGTGTCTTGGCCCAAGCCCCAACACACAAGGTGTCTGAGGGAGTCAGAGAAGGAGGGAGGGACAGATAAAGTGAGAAAAGTAGGTGAAAAAATATGATGAAATAATGCCAGCAGATACAGAGGTTCCAGAAGATTCACTCTGCTCTGTATGTGGAGAGCCCAGCTTTCAGTTTCAGACAGTATGTATTATTTCAGTCTCCCACTCTTTCCCCACCAATTGTTTTTGACAAGTAAAACGGTGACTAAATTGCCATGGGAATTCTATGTATTTGAACAAAATGGCAGGCTTCTGAGACTAATCGCTGGGTTTTTGGTTTGAAATGGCTCCCCATTGAAATGTATGAGTCTTGACTAGAGCATGGGGAATGAAACACGGTCTCCTCCCATGTAGCACCACTCCAGTGGGAGCTCTCCCACTGATACAATTCTGTTGGTGTCACCAAACAGTGTTCCCCTCACCCACCAATCACCAGCTTCCTCCCATCAGCCCTTCACAGCTCTCTTTCCTCATGGTGGCAATTTATAACTTCAGCTCCGTGTCACATACAACATTTTGTTCTCATAGGCTAATAGTCTAGTGAGACTGATGTGAAAAGAAAATGGCTAAAAGAAGCCAGGGCCTCAAGAAATATTTGAGGATCAGTAAGCGACCCTCTGCAGAGGACTTCAATGCATAATGGATGAGGAGAGGCAGGGGTCTTCTGATACGTAAGCTCCCACTGCTGTGCTCTCTGCTTGCATACTCTCTTGTTGTGATGAAACAATGGCACAAGAAGGACATGAGACAACCTGGCACTCTGGTCTTACCTTGCAAAACTGCTCATTTTGGTTGTAAAGGGCGACATACTGTGACTAGAACAGGACTGGTCCTAAATTAGCATGTGATGGTGTCTAATTATGCGGTCCTCAGAGAGAAAGACTAAAGAGGAAAAAGAGAATAGAACTGAGTGATTGAGTTTAAAATTTAATTTATACAATGCTGTGGAGGATACGGGACTATTTATTGGAAATTAAAAGAAAACCTTAAAGAAATATCACATGGTCCTTCTATTGATCAAAATTTGTTAAAAGGAAAAGGTGTTCAGAAATGACAGCAAAAATGTATCAAGATAGCTTTTTTAGACCTGTACTTTGTAGGAACGCTGTTGGCCGTGTTTCGGACCAGAACCAAGCGGAACTGGCAAGTTCACATGATCAGATCAGCATGGAGCAGTCTCTCAGCTCGGTCTCTCAGCAAGGCACTAATTTTAGCCCATGTCCTAGATTTAGTGTAGTCTAGCACAGCACTTTTGAACAGTGCACACATGCAGACTTAGACACGCAGACACACACACAATGCTTACTCTAGCAGTCATTTAATGCCAACCCCACTATCAGTCAGAGCTGATCTGTGATGACATCACATCAAAGTGATGAACTGTTTTATGCCATCACTCAGTTGACCTATAACTATTCTGAATCTCTTAACCGTGAATCAGTGTTGAGGATTGTGAGTTACCCATGCACATAAAGATGGTAACAGATGGCCACATATTCATACGTTGCAGCTGACGTCACATACTTGTGTCCAATGAAAATAAAGTATCTGGTCGTCTGTCTGTCAGTCTGTCAGTCAGTCTGTCTGTCTCTCTCTCTGTCTGTCTGTCTGTCTGTCTGTCTGTCTTTCTATCTATCTATCTATCTATCTATCTATCTATCTATCTATCTATCTATCTATCTGTCTAGCTTATCAGTTGGATGACATCATAGCCATCTGACCTTGTTCCCGCCATGGGTGTAACATTAGGTTTTTTTGGCTAAACAGGTGACTTCTCTTCCGGCATGATGAAACTATTCGAAATAGTAAATTTGCCGATAGAAGGAAACCTCTCTGTCTCTGGTTACTTTTTACACAAATCCATTCAACAAATGGTGTTTTACAGTAGATGTCCACCGGATCTACTAGTCATCAACAACACAAGACTGGGCAAAGCTTTTCGGTTACATGCCTCCTCCTACATTAAAAACCATAAGGTTAAGTTATTATCAGTTATTATCAGCTCAGCTAATGTTACTTGATTTCTGTGGATTGATAGAAAAACAAACTGATTTACATAAATTGTGTAGTCTGTCACAATCAACCAAGCACTAAACCTAGCTGACAGACTGTAAAAAGTAAAAGTAAGTTTGAGCTGACATAAGTGTAGCGATATAGAACGCTAACTAACCGTAACCCAGGGGTGGAAGTAACGAATTACAAATACTCACGTTACTGTAATTAAGTAGATTTTTTGGGTACTTGTACTTTTATGAGTAGTTTTTCAAGTGTGTAATTTTACTCATCCTTGAGTACAGTTTACACCATGTAATCTACTTCGTTACTTATAAAATCAAAAGTCGCTACTGAGTAAGCCCACAATTTGAATTAATATTGAAACATTTCATCTGCATCTTTGCAGCCAATACGGCTGTGCAATCGCGACCGCGCCAATTAATCTATGATGTAAGCAAAGAACAAACTCCGCTGCAGCAGCAGGCACCGTGAAAATGATGGAGAAAAGACGGAGGACGAGTGCCCGCTGCCTGTTGTTCGCAGTGTATTGGGAAAAGTTTAAACTGTTCTATGCATGTTCAAAAACATTTTTGTCATTGTTTTAACAAACAAATTTCCTGCTTTATATCTACATTTATTTACAAAACAAATTGCCTTTCTATGCCTTGTTCATCTGAGAAATGTGCTTTGAACGTAGATATTTTATACTGGTGAATCGAATCGAATGCCTGCTATTGACTACGCAATAAAAACATCCATCGGTTAAAAAGTAATTAATACTCTGATTAGTTTTTGAGAAGAGTACTTTGTACTTTTACTCAAGTATTTTTTTAACACCAGTACTTTTACTTGTAATTGAGTACATTTTAACCAATGTAACAGTACTTGTACTTGAGTACAAATTTTCAGTATTCTTTCCACCTCTGCCAACCCCAGCTGGCAGAGGCTGGTGTTATTGAGCATTTGTTTCATTGGGTCTGTTCTGACTTTTGATGAATGTTTTGTCAAACAAAGACAGTATTACTACATTTCAGCATTTTCAACATGATTATGATTTTGAAAAAATGAAGGAAAAAAAAAAGAAATAAAACACAGAGCCTATTACTATTATTAACTAAAGAAATGTATTAACTTTTTAAATGTATTTTGTTTTGATATTATTATCTCAGACCGACCGGGGAAACCACTGTCATTCACCATATGCGCCCAAAGTAAAAGGTGGAAGTATCTAACCCTGTTTTCCGGTTTGAACGTTGAACATTTCATATATGGCCAATTGTGAGGACCGAAACCACTCCAGACTGACAGCTGGATGCTCTAACTAATGTTACCTGTAAAGAATTCACTTCAATTAGGCTACCTATGGATGTTATGGATATTTCTCATTTTGATACCTGAGAGTCCTTCCAGACGTTTTACATCAACTCGCATCCGCTGACACACTACCTGATTTTTTCTTCCACAACATTAACATCTACCTGGTACATAAGCCATTGTCATATAAAATATGGCATCTCAAAGAGAAGAAAATATTCTTGCATAAAGGAGAGGTAAGTTGCATTCTTTTGATCAACTTTGTGTTAACAGTTGCTAGTGCTATCTAGCTGTTGTTAGCGCAGCAAAGGGGTAAGTTAAGGCTAAGTTAAATGATCTGTTAAATTGTAGAGCAGTGTTAGGTGGGTAAACTGAGGGATGAGCAATGTGAGAGTAATGTGAAGGCTGTTTAGTCTTCAGTAAACTATTTTTGGAATTACAAGAAATGGGTGAACTAGGCTCCACATGAGCACCTTAGTTGTTTACACGTATCAAACTTAAGCGCTGTTGCCTGTAAACACTTTAGACTTTAAGATTTATTTTAAGTTTGCCATTTTGTTTGTAGTATTAATAGTTTTAACTTTAACTTATAGCTTAAATTAAACTTTACATAAGAATACAGTAGTTACTTCCTTCACATTCATTGATATGCACATTTATTGAAAACTATGTTGTTGAAATTCACTGATGTGTTGATTCTCATTGACAGACAGGCAACAGCTAAACAACTTATCACTAGAAGCTGTGTGTCTAATGTGGATAGATAGATAGATAGATAGATAGATAGATAGATAGATAGATAGATAGATAGATAGATAGATAGATAGATAGAGTCTGTGATGTCAGCTGCAATGTATGAATAGACTATAATTATAAGGCTTTATCCAATAGGAAGGCTGTAAATGTGTAGGCAGTTTTAATTGAGATAATGAAGAATGCAATCTGAATGTGCAGCTGCCATTTGTATCCATTGATTATTCATTGTTTTATAGAATTGATGTTGTCTGTGCTGTGATACAGCGACAAAAGCTCAGTCTCTTTATAAAGACTTAACACCTATCACATCTGGGTGCATTCTCTTTATAGCTCATACCATTTTGATCTCAGGAAAAGTGCCGCTTCGTAACTGTCACCTGTCACTTCCATTTTTTGTCAACACAAAAGAACGCCTCTTGTAACACAGCGTATTCCACCAGGGTTTTCCCGCTCTCTTACTCTTTCTTCCCCTGTTCTCCCAAGAACTGTGCCATTATTGAAAATTAAATGCTGTTAACTACTGTTTCTGGGCACACTTCAAGCCTCAGAACTGGGTGCTTTATTCTTGGAGCGCACAATAGAATCCATTAAGAAAATATTGGAGCGCAATGAATGGATTCATATCTTTATACTGTGAGATCATACATGCTCATATTCCTTTTGACACCAAAGCACAAAAGCAGCCCTCACCAATGTTAACACATCAACGCAGCATGGAGCTTCATCCATAGTCCCTGCATTGCTTTATTACTAAGTAGGTGGCCTCAAGGAAAATATATGGGCATGGATCCTGTGGCATAAAATATGCATACAGGTTTCCACTCCCATCTCTGTTATTCCTTAAACAAATTCCCATTCTGCCGGCAGACCCCCTTTAATATTTAATTTGACAACTTTTTAATCTGTCACTATAAGGTGATGAAGTAATTGTCATGTGTCTAGAGAGAGAGAGAGAGAGAGAGAGAGAGAGAGAGAGAGATTAAATTATACTTTGAAATGCGACAAGAAGCGATTTAAAATGTGCCGTGGTCGTGTTTGTTTTACTTCGAGTAATAATGTGAGCTGACACTAAAAGAGCCGACTTTGTTCGCATTTTCATGTACCAATATGAAACTCCACATATTGCAAAGCTGAAGTCCCTGGTGGGTTCCACCACGCCGGTGCACTCTACATGGGCCTGCAATTTCTCTATAGATGCTGGCAGAGGTTAGAGCCCATGGCTCATACTAATGGAGTTCATAGGTCTGTTTCACACACACAAACATGATGCTGCACGTTCTATAAAGCGCCGGTCCATGCAACTTGGCGGATGGTGTTTTCAAAACCTGTGCCTACGTTGTTGACCTTGGTTTGCTTGGATTTTACTGACCAACAGAAATAAGCATTGCCTGTGGAGACAAAATGCCATAGCCTAAGAAATGTTCTTTGGATGCATCTTTTCTGTCACATTTAAAATAGGTTTAAAAAGTACATGCATGTTCTGTTATTTGAAAGAGTTCTTTGTCAAATCATCTCCAAATTCTGATGACACTCTTGATGCCACTTGTTTAGACATGATATAGAAGACATTATTTTTCTTCTCCCTATGGAGGGTACAGAACAGCTGATAGCACTTCTTTAAACTCAAGGAATGTCCATCTTTCTGTAATGAGTGTTTTCTCAGTTTTGGCTCGGCAATCTGCAAATTATTACATTCATGAGATCCTATGTCAGAAAGGTGGCTTGGGTCATAGGAATTAAAGATGTACAGCCGAGATAGAGTAAACTTTGGGACAAAACTATCGTTCCCAACCCAACTGGTCAATACTCTGCCCTGTCTAGGCCTAGCATAAGCAGAGGTTTATGTGTGCGGAAATGGGGGATTATACTAATGTTCCACTGTGGTAACTATGTATGGCTATGTATGGGGAGCATAGCAGTAAGCACAGACTTTAGTTTGTCTCTACCTTTCACACACCAGTCAGGGTTAAAGTCCCACTCTCTGCGCTGCCTGGCACACTGTGGCAAGAGCAATCTTTTTTTTTTTTTTTTTAAACATTTAAGCATTTCCTTTAATTTAGTTTGCCACAGGTTTAATTCAGTGTAAATGTTCAAACATACAGTATTTTTGTTTACCAAAATTTTCTAAATGTGTTACCCTGATTTTATTTTAGTTTTTGTTAGTTTTTCCTCAAGAGGGTGATTGTCTGACACACACGCTGACCTCTGGTTAGCCAGGGCAGTTTTATGAACTCCACATGTTTAATACATTTCATTTGGTGGTGGGGATTTGTACTGCTTACTACACCTTTTTCTGGCCCTGCTGATGCATTCAGTCCATGCTCAGCCTTTGTCTGACAGTTGAGAGCCTGAGAAAGTGATGGAGATGGGAAACTAAAAGATATAAGATGGAATATTGCTGAATATACATTGAATTTTGTCCCATGTTAGATCATCTTTTGACATATTTTCCCCTTACAGAGTTATGTGGGGTTGTATGCAGCAGATTGCATAGTCAGATATACAGTGTGTATATGGAATATCGCCTGTCACACTCCCCGTCAAGTTACTGGGGAAATTTCACCAGTTGTAAACAAATGCTATAGAGCTGGCAGCTAGAACTGAGGAATTAGGGAATGGCAAAACAACCTAACTGTAGTCATGCTTGGCCCAGTCACTAAAATATTTGCTTTGCTGAAGTGGTGTTGGTTTAGCATTAAAAAGGGAATGGATGAAAAGTGCTTTCACTCAGGTCGTATTCCCATCCTAAAAGCATCTGAAATAAGGTAAGAGTTTCTCTCAGTTGAATGTTTGCTGATTTAATTACCTTTTTATTCTGACAGCTCATAGTGTCATCGCTTCCCTATTTAGATGGCAAACAAATAATGTGGAGTGGGATTGTGTGTGTATGTTTTTTGGAGAGAGATAGAGAGAAAGAGGGAGAGAGAGCTTCTTTCCTGGCTGAACAGGATATGATGGCTAAGAAGGGCTCATGATTGAACTAAAGAGCAACTGTAGCCTCTGCACACTGACTGCCAGCAGTGGTGTTTCTAGCTGCTGCAGATGCCTTTGTTTACACCGGTAATATGGGCATATTTAACGCTGACAGATATAGCTGGCAGGCGAGTTGCTGGTCCAAGCGGATTGAGGGGCCCATAATGTGGCTGTTATTTGTGTGCACCAAGGCTGAGATGGGCCAGCTCACCTCTGCATGCCTCCTCAGACAGGGGCTTCAACTCAGCACCCGCCGCCAACTGTATTTATTGACTCGTTTTACTGGCCTCAAAACATGGTGCTTACACTCGTGTGCTCAGGCTCAGGGCTGGCCAGACATTTACTTTACTCTTCTTCTGAGTTACGCACTTGTGTAAAAGAAGTAGGATGTGGATGTTAGGGCCAGGAAAAGGTATAGAGAGTAAAGACACAATTAATCAACATACAAAGTTCATTTATTACAGGGCATATTTTACAGCCACAAATAATAAATCCAAAACAAAGCTGTTTTTTGGCTTTAAAAGCAATGCAATTTGCTGTTTTTCCCCAGCTAGTGCAGGACACAAAAACATGCCCTGTTTTTCACCAACTCCCTCCCCACCAGAGCTGCGAGGAGTTAATCCATTAGGATTTTTTATGACATTCATATGACCTCTCTCTATACACATTCATATTTAAATCTGTAAACTGGGTGGCTATGCTACCATAGATTTTGTAACGAAGCAAAAGCATATCTGCAAAGTTGCCCTTCCACGCAAGCCCCAGAGCTCACGACTGATGAACAAATGCAGGATAAAAGAAAAGCACTTGAAGAAACCGAACTCCTGTGTCTTTGCCCCCTCACCTATTTCCCCAAATCCTAAATACTATTCCCTCTCATCTGGTAAACACATTGGTGCATGTAAAAAAAAAGAGTATTAAAATTGTGAATGTAGAAGTGGGCCCCGTAATGGCCCAATGGAAAAAGAGAGAGAGACCGGGTGAGATAGAGTGGGAAGTAGAGGGTATGGGTGGTGGGTGTTAGTGTCTCAGAATCTCTCAGTGGCCTGTGTTCCTATAAATCCCCTCACTATTCAAAGGGGTGTGGGGTTTCACAAACACATTTAGAAAGAAGAGACAGTGAATCGAGTGAGCACTTTGCAGTCTAAGTGCCAGCTTCTATGAGCAGAAAGAGGGGGGATTGGAAGGCGAGAGACCAGGGGGCTTTGAGTGTGTAATGCCTTGTATTTGGCCTGGAGTTGCACCATCTGGCTCGCCACTCGAAGAAATAATATACAAGGCCAAGCAATACAATCTGAAAAGGTCAGTTGACACTGTATTGGGTTTGGAAGTGGAGATGAAGTATAAGTTTCCTTTCCTATTTTATTTTTTTCCTTAAAAAAGAGAAAGAAGTTCCTTTGTGGTGCCCAGAAATGGAGTAGCACTGTTTGTAACAATGGGATCACCTATTTTATTTCAGTGAGAGGCGAAAGAAAAGAAATAAAAAATAATTATGCAAGATTCAGGAGAGAAGGCAGGAGGCAATAAGAAAAGATGGACATGAGAATGGAAAGAACATGAGGGAAGCAAATGAGAAAGCATGGAAGAGACCAATAAGGGTGAAATAAATAAATAACAGGAAAAAGCAGGGGAGTTGGCTGGGCTAATGGTGCTGCTGCAGTTGCTTGCATGCTCTCATTAACCCTCCGGTCTCGTTAGCACTGACCACCATGCGTGGGTGATGAGGCCAGGCGTCTCATCCCAACGCATGTTGTGTCAAGCCCCAGCCCTCACTTGAGACAAAAGCATTGAGCCGACACGGCAGGTCCACCCTGATACCGAACGATAGAATGCTCACCCCTCTAATGTCTTCCCCCTACAATTAAAGTTGCAACCGTTAATTACTGTAATTAGCTAAGGAAAACCTCCTCCCTCCTCTCACACTCACGTTACTTGCAGACATCTTTCCTGTCGTTGCTCTTTTAGGTTAGGAAGAATAAGGTAAGGTTTTTGTGTTTCACATGGCTCATGATGCAGCTACAAAGCTACAAAGCATTGCAAAAGTTGGTTTTATGAGTAACAGCCAAAGTCTATACTCCTACATTTCACTATTATACCTGTGCAAGCAGGTGAAGCTCACCAGATCTATCTATGCAGTTTGATCAAAAGAGGTTCTTCATTAGAACTTTTTTACCCTTTGTCTTACTGACATGATATGTACTCTGAATAAAGATTGGTTGAGTAACAAAGAGCTTTGGCCTCCTCATCCTCACTTCTGCCCTGTTTGTGTCATCTCTTGTAGATGTCTTTGACTCCCAGTGGCGGTTGGCAGCAGGGCAGAGCGTTCAGATTGGATATCATGTGTACATGGCTCAGGTACACAAGTACCAGTGATCCTTACAGTCAGACAAGCAGCAGTGTTTTTCTTCTTGTGTATCTTTGTCAGTTTGTGTGTCACTGAGTAGCTTTGCCTTCACTTTTGAATTGAGGCTCTGTAGGTTCTGTGCCTTAGGATCCCTTAGGCAAGGCAAAGTTAATCTGTAATTTAGTGTTAGTGTCTTTTAAAAGGTAAAAAAAAAACAGGATTCCAGGAGGAAAAGGGAGACTCTCTCTCTCTCTCTCTCTCTCTCTCTCTCTCTCTCTCTCTCTCTCTCTTTGTTTCTCTCCCTTTATTTCTATCTGTTTCCCTCCATCTCTTTTTGCTTGAGGCACTGGAGTATTTGCCGTGGAACCACTGCAGCCAAATCTAAATGATGGACTGTCAGGTCTGGCGCGTAGGATGCCGCTGCAAAAAGTAATTTCTTTGGCACTGGATCATGGCCCGCCTGTGAGCATGCGACGCTGCTTCCGTTGTTTATCAACACGCCATCACACATGCGGAATCGCACATGCCCGGCACACACAAATAGCTCAGCACACTCTGTCCGGGAGAAATTAAATTCGAGAAAAAAAAAACAGCTGCAGGATCAGACCTCCGCCAGTGGAGCTTCCGTGAGCACAAAGGTTTGTGAGGTGTAATGGACAGTAATACTGTAGAGTCTGCCATCTCCAGGAGTCTGTCTGTGTATGTGAGTGTTGTTCTGTATACTTGTGCGTGTCTGTGTGCGTGCATGTAGGTGTGTGTGCATGTGTGTGACCTGGTTTTACCGATTTCTCCATTGCCTAATTAGGCTGCAGCAGTGGAGGGCGAAGCAGCTAGCATAGATTAGTTGCCTTTGGGTATTTCATAAGTGGCTTTCAATGCCACATTTGCATTATTTGCTTGCGGTGTGCATTAAGAAGCGCACTACCTTGGCCACAAATGAAGGCCGGCAGCTTAATAAGACAAGAACAAATAACCCAGCAAGATATTAACATGAAATATGAGGACTAAAGAAGGCATAAATTGAGAGAGTGAAATTGGAAATTTAAAATCCAGCTATGTAGCACCAGGGGCAGAGTGCTCATATACATATTGCATTGTATGATAATAAGAGCTTGGATTAAGAATGAATAGATCGAAATAGGGAGAAAGTGTGGAAAGTGTTTGGCGAACTCTGAAAAACTAAGATGTCTTCTGTTGCTTTGTGGGTAAACAGGCTGATGCTGGTTTTAGAATGGTTTAATTGTGACTAATGAAACATGCAGCCTAAACAAATGATTAATTAATGAAGATTCTTGCAAGATGCACTTACAGTCAGTTTAGAAGCCCAGTGCTGAAGATATATCTGTAGGTCAGCATTTGTCTGTGTATGCATATGCATTGGGTGTCAGGGGGATCCAAGTCATAGTAGCTTTGCACACTTGGTTTGGTGGACCTCCATACACACACAGTCATACACGCCAGACCAGGTCACTGACCACTGAAGTTCCTGGCCGAAGGCCCACTATGTGTCAAAGAGGGTGCACACATACACTCAGGGATGCATTTGAATGTATACACACAAAACTTCCAGAAACAATACATTTACAGTCTCTTCCTCTCTGTTTTTTTCTTTCTCTCTCTGGACTTTCACACTGTGTGAGTATTAGGTTCTCAACACAACAGTGATTAATTTTGGTGTGCTCTGCAAAATGTCTACAAGGTGGGTTATCTGTCCCCCCAACCTGTCCTCCGTCCCTTTCCTCTTCCCCTCCATTCCCCTCTGAGCCCCCTCCTGGGGAGAGAAAACGCATCATCATCCAAAGACGTGGTCTACCTGAACTGACAGGAAATCCTTTCCCCTGACTGCTGCCACCTTCTCTCTGTCTCTCTCTCTCGCTCTCTCTCCCTGTCTTCTTTCTATGTGTGATTGTATAAGTTCTGACCCAACTCAGGGGGATCAATTTCTCTGTGTGTCTGTGTGTGTGTAAGCGTGTGTTATGGTGTGTGCTGTCACGCATCACTGTCAGTTGTCCTGATTAGCTTATCACTCAGCTCACAGAGAGGAGATACTGTGTATCATCAGCATCATCTACCCAGGCAGGCTTTTCTCTCTCTCTATCTCTCTCTGTCTCTCTCTCTATCAAAAAGCCCATTCATCTCCACTGTGCAGTGTTTCAAAGCCTAGTCCCTAATTTATCAGTGATTGCCGGGAATCTACAAGATAAGCTCCCATATGTTGCACACCACACTAATCTCCGCTATGGACTACTCTCTGTTGAAATGCCAAGTTATTTGTCAATCCTTTTGGTGGATTGGGTGTTAACAGTGGTGTGCTAGGATGTGTGAAACACAGTCTAGCCAGCATGCATCATAAGCCCACAGCGTAAGACCACATTCTTGGGCACGGAGAGCAATGTAGAATAAGCAGAGAGGAGTTCCTTTGGTCCTGAGTGCAGAGGAGCAGAAGAGTTTTTAGCACTGTGCTATGCAGTCATAAGTTGGTGCATAGGGAGGAAGTGGCATTATGCCCTCTCAGGTATGGTAATTAGTCTGTCATTAACATTGGGAATAGCTAATGTGTATTAATGTGTTAATGGAATGTTAATTACCCAACATGCAAGAGAGGGAGAGAGATTAGGCCCACAGGCATTTTCGTTAGCTTCCTCTTTGCCATGTGGATGTAGGCCAAGGCTCTCTCTTTGTGTATGTGTGTGTGTGTGTGTCCCACAGAATGAGAGATTTTAAGGACATCAGTGTGAGCAGATCTTTTGTTTTATTTGCCAGAACAAAAGATTTGTGGCGGTAATTTGATGCACTTGAGTGGCTCAGCAGACGAGGAGCCGTTTGATCTGCCAGCTTGTCTCGCACACACGCATGAGCACACACACACAAACACACACACGTGATCCAGTCCAAAAGGAGTGACTGAGTGTGTGTGTGTGTGTGTGTGTGTGTTTGTCTCTTTGTGTGTTGTGTCATTCAGTGTTAAGGGTTGCAAGTAATCCTACACTAACTTGACAATATTCTCTCTCTCTCTCACCACTGCACCAAACAGAGAGGTACTCTGGGAGAGATGACCTTTCTAGATATTGACAGGAAATAAATTCCCTTTCGATTAGTTAGCTTTGGGAGACCTATGCGGGTCGAAGCAATTAGATGTGCAGGGGTGTCAATAGGCTTTGAACTCCTGCAGAGAACACTATCGAAGAGAGAGAGGGAGAAAGGCATCACATTTTGGAATGCTTTGCATTTCAAAATAAAGGTCATGTAATTTTTTGAAGACACATTTCCATTTTGTAGTATTTATTTCAAGATGACCTCCATTTTAAAAATCTGTGGCAGTTCTGAAAAGTAAAAGGTGTGTGTGCGTGTGTGCATGCATGTGTGTATGTGCGAGTGCCTGTGCGCAAGAATTGGCTCTGTCTCAACTACTGCACATTAGCACAGCAGGGTTGAGTCCTTATGGCTCTCCTAGCCACTCTTCTGTGATGCAAGCAAACAAGGCAGAGGTCAGCAAAGGGAGGGACTAGCTGGGCAGGACCAGGACCTGAGGGACAGAAAAACAGAAAAGAACAAGAGACAGTGTTTCCCATTGTTAAAAACACTCACAGTCTTCTTTCATCTTTTGAGCAATTACATGCATAAGGTTGGAGTTTGGTGGAATATAAACGCTTTCTGCAGCTGTGACCATCATAAGTACCGTTATTTTACTTGGTAAACTGTGGTTGATTTAACAGTTGGTAAGTGTAATAGTTATAAGTCACTGTTTTTCAAAAGCCTTGCGTAACATGCAAGCAGCAGCAATTCTTTCACAGGCAGCACTGTTGCTGGAAAGCTGATGAAATCGAGTGACAAGCCTACAGAAGAGTAGCTAATTGGAGCTGCACTTGCTCTCACTCAGTCCCGTTGTACTGCAATTTCTTTTGTTACGGCGCGTCCACAAAGGTGAGGCTCCAACCTTCATGCGAGCTCGCTGACGCCCTATTGTCCGTTTACCCCTGATCCCTGAAACATTGCATCAGACACTGCCAGCATGCATTCCAGACTGTTCTTCGTTGCCATCATGCTGCCATCTGAACTAAAAGCAAGAATAACAAGAGTAACGTGAGAAGGGAGAATCGAGGTTGCATTTTGCTACCTGCGGGGTTGCATCACTGCTTAGGGGTGGTAAATGCCTGGAATGTGTTCTGGCCGATACTAAAATACACAGGCTTAGATGGTGGGTTACTGTCAGGCTGAGGTTTAGGCGGGTTGCTTGGTAAATCCATCCCAATATCAGTGATTAAAGACATGGGCCTTCCTGACTCGGTGTTCACAGGTTTTCAGTTAATATGAGATGTAATCAGGCGAAAAGCCTATTTTACAGGCTTCACGTCAGGATGTTTACTGTGAGTAAATCCACCCCACCCCCCCAAAAATATTAGCTGCCCACAGACCTTGGGCTGAAGTAAGCCTCTGCACAAACGTGATAGTGGTAATTCATTCCAGACATATTTGATTTGGTTCAGCGAGATAAGACTGCGTTTTGTTACTTTACAACAGAAATAATTTGGCTGCTTTTCATCCATCAGTTGCCAGTGTCATCTGACTGAGCAACTCTCCAGCCATATTCAGCACAAAAAAGGGGAAAGGGGAATAAAGTAAAATTGCGAGACACAGAAAGAAAAGCGAATGAAATAAGAAGGGCACAAGAGATAACAAATGAAAAAGGAACAGAAGGGTATGTTAATCTTGGTTTCTCTCATTGTTTCCTTCCCTTATTCTTTTCTATTTGAATCAAGGCATTAGTCATGAATTTTTGTAAAGCTCATTTGTGATGATGTCTAATTGTTATGTGGTTTGTAATACCTATACATTAAAATAAAATTGTCAGGAGTGAATAGTCCTGGGTCTAAAGATTTGTGTAAGCTTGATAAAAGGGATACTGCTCAAAGTTGTGGCTGACAATGAATGAATGCTTAAGGAGAATGGCTACCATGGCTTTAAGGCCTCAACAGACTAAAGATTAAGCCCTCAAAAATCACTTTACTCAGCTCTCTAAGTGATCATTTTTATCTGTGCTGTTTTCCAAATTGAAACAGACAGAGATGATAAAAAGTTTGTCCCAGACAAAAGTGATGTGAGCTCCTATGTTAACACACTATGCTGTATTATAAGCCTGCGTCAGAGCTCACAAAGTCAGCAATAATATATGGCACAAGGCAAGGGTCTTTTTATGGACGCAGATCATTTGAGTTGAACAAAAGTGCTGATTTATGCAGGTACAAGGGAGAAGCAGTGTAAGGAGTCCTGCACAAACCTATGAATGCACTCCTAGTAAATATGCATGGTTGGAGTTAGAGAGAGTTGGCGCTGGAATTAGACAAGATGGTAATATTTGTTTTAATTGAAAACTTTAATTTTACATTTTATGTATTTTTGACAGACTGTAGGAAATAGTTTGTATAGTTTCTCACCATTTGCTCAGCATTCCCGGCCAAACATACCTCTCATATGACATATTACATGAATGATTCAAGCTTTGTAATGAACACTTGCTGTGTCTCTATGTTGTGTGTGTGTGCGAGCAGATTAGGAGTCAGTGGATCAGGGTCATATTGTCCCTGGTGTGGCCTTGCCACTATCCGCTGACACTGCAATGTCCAGCATGGCCAGCTGAGTGTCTCCCACAAATGACCTCATTCATCCTCAGCCTTTTGCACCATTATACTCTCCACCCCCCACCTCCCAGCCTCATACCACTGCCACAGACATGCACTAACACCTGATCAATACGGCGGTAGATGGACTGCAGGCTCAATCACCGGCCCAAGCTGGAGGCGCAGAGATGTTATAGATCTGTAGTGTCAGGAGAGAATATGGTAACCTCACATTGCCACAAGGTGCTTTTGTTTTCTTTAGGGAAGCGTCAACGTGTGGGTGTGTGGGTGTGTGCATGTGTGCGTATGTGTGTATGAGAAAGATATATTAAGTGTGTCCCTTGACAACATGTATACTGTATTAACTATTTGTATAGCTTTACCTGTGAGCATGACAATGTTAATAGTATTGTACAAGAAGTTTTTGTAAAAGTGTTAATTTATGCATAACAGAAGAATTTAACATTTAGATGTTTGCAGCCATCCGAAAAAGTAACCTAATTTATTCATAAACAAGTTTTTCTGTTGTTTTTTTGTTTTTGTTTTTTCCTAAAAATGACACCAAATCATACATTGTGTTTATTATAGAGGGTGGATTTAGTATGTGTGTGTAAAACTCAAATATACTCTCGTATTATTGAAAACATGTAACATTATAATTAAACAGTCTATACATATTCATATCAGAAAGTCCCATCACTGAATTCTAATATGCATATTAAATATTTCTGTGCATTTAAAGTATGCAAGGCAAAAGTTTGGCTCATAATAATTTTGCAGATATGCATTCCATTGCAAACGTAAACAGACTAGACAGTGACACATTATTTTGTTACTGGATTATTTATTTTATTCAGATCCACCCATTTGCACTGTGGATGTAGGGCATGTTGGCCTCGACAGAGCAGGTGTGTGTTTTCCAGTGCTGAATGAAGACTAATTAGGATTCACTGAAAGATATGCATGGGAGGGGAAGAAAGGGGGGGAGCCGAAAAGAAAAACAAGAGAATTCACCGGGCTGCGATAACAAAGGCAGAAGGCGCCAGCCAGTAACAAAGCACCAATGTCTGCATCTTCAGTCTTTTTAGAGCGGTCCTATAATCAAATACATGTTAAGATTAAAGCTCTTGATTAAAATCTTTTACAATAAAGAGCTTCCCCCCTCCTCTGGTTCATTATTCTCATACATGAATGGTGTTCATTACACAGAGTGAGAGAGAGAGAGAAAGTGAGTCAGGGACTGATGAGGAAGTCTGTAATCAATCTTAATGGCTCTTTACTGCTGCAAGGTTCATTATGAATATCAAGCAAACACAATGAGCTATCTTTCTCCCTCATATCGATCGCTGTGCAAATTTACATACATTTGGAGCAGCCTGCTCTGTGCAGAGAGCAGAACCATGTGGCGTAATAACGCACTTTGTTAACCACAAAACGTAACGGCACTTCTGAGAACACTCTTGGCTCATTATTACACCAACATTCATGGTACTGGAGCAGCAGGCACAAGACACACACTCTCTCTCACACACACACACAGACACACACGCGCAAGCATGCATGCACACATCCTAACACCTTTCTGTTTAGCATCGTCTCGGTGAGGGAAAGTGCCACTGTGCCGTCGAATGTGTGTCAGTCGATGTGTGTCGCTGTCATGTTGGGCGGTGGGTAAACACACAGTGTGTGCAGCCTGGTGTGTAAATACGAGACGGCAGCCTGGCAAAAACAGCGGAAAAAAATCATACCTACCGGCTTTTGCAACAGTACAACCTGCACCCCCAAAACACACACACACTAGAATCTCTCTCAACATCTTGCTTTCCTGAGAGACGCCTGTGGCCCAAATACAGCTTCATGCTTTTACTGTAATCTTATCCAGTGTCACTGTGAGCTTCTGTCATAAAGAGTATGCTTGTCATGGGCCGCTTGCTGGAATGCTCAACTGTTTGACTTACTGCCCATTTTGCGAAAGCTTATGGAGGTGTGAAGACTGTTTTGGGTGTAACTTCTCTGTATGTCTGCACTTACAACCAGCTCATTATTGCCGGTCCTATAGACACATCTTTCTGCATCTTGTTGGCTAATGATAACTAAATAAATAGTAAAATAAATAGTACAACCATACAACAAATGTCTCTCATTCACAGAGCATAGAAACAAGTGGTCAGTAAATCACTGTCTGGCACATGTTGGATACTGATGGATACTACAAATTTTATCATAAAATGATGTGGATATGCCAACCTTGGAATAAATGAGTCTGTCTTGGAGTTCACTCCTTATTTATTGGTCTTTTCTCATCCGTTTCCAGGTCTGAGTATTCGTGGTGCGCAAGAGGAAGACCCTCCAGATCCGCAGCTCATGCGCCTGGACAACATGCTCTTGGCAGAGGGTGTGGCTGGGCCAGAGAAGGGTGGAGGGTCAGCGGCGGCTGCAGCAGCGGCAGCGGCCTCGGGAAGCCCTACAGACAACTCAATTGAGCACTCAGACTACCGGGCCAAACTTTCCCAGATAAGACAGATCTACCACACAGAGCTGGAAAAATACGAACAGGTCAGATGTGAAACAGCCACAAGAATGGCAGGAATTGTGATATGTCATATGTATGTCATATACTACACATATGCATTTCAAACAGGTTAAAATTTTACACAGAAGGTGAAAAAATTATCTTAAACATTTATGTTAAAATGCAGCAGCTTTTATGACAACGTTTGCAAGTTATTGGACCTTGCCACATATGAGTATGATATGTATGGCAGCTGTCTAGATTGATTCTTATGTGTATGTGATACTCATATAAGGTATACGACAGTGGTAAAACCAGGATGTCCTCATATGAGCTCATGTATTCAGTACTTCTACTTGGCATGGCAGGACCATATTTTCACAAGGCTGGTGTCAAAAGTGCAAAACCTGAGTAAGCACCCCTCCTTTTGTGGTCCTGCATATCATGATCAGATCTAATAGATGTTAAGCAGCTGTGATTTATTGTTATTTTCAGGCAGAAAGCCTGAACTCTGCCAACCCCCCTCACAGCAGCTGTCTAGACGTTTCCTTATTAATCCTGAGTCCACTGTTTTACTTACTGTATGGAAAGTGCCTTCGAGTGTAGCTTTGCAGGGCCGCCTTCCCTGCTGAGGCCTCCTATCGATTCCTTTAATAGAGCTGACATTCATTTTTTATCCCCTGCTTTATCTATTTTTTAATAGGAACTTAATGAATACTTGATGATTGTTGATTGAATGCTTTTCGATGGCTGACATGATCCTGCGCTTGTGCTTAATAAGACTGGGAGAACTTTTAGAAATTTCATTCAAGAGAATGTTTCGTATATAGACACAACTCGGCTAAACTTGTTTAATTTACTCCTAGAAACAGGAGGATGCTCAGACTTTGCCACCATGTGCAAAATGCATCTTTCTTGAATGTGTTCCCCTGATTTGAATCTAAATGTAAATACTTAACAAATTTAGTGCTAAAGTATGCACTACCTAAATGAGTTATACTAATTAATCATGTATGAACTACCAGTTTAACAAAAAGCTGTCTAAATTCCGTGGGCGCCTGGGCCAGTGCCAAATTGCAAATTGGCATTTGCATTCATAGACAACTTCACCTATTAGGCTGCTCATGTGCTTCACTCTGCTACAAAAAGCATAAGCTGTGTGCTTTTCTCTTTTCAAGAGCTGCTGCTTTGAACTTCATTCAAAAACCAATGATTGCAGCTTAAAGGAGGTTCAAACAGATGCAGTTGAAATGACAGGGTTCCAACTGTGGAACCAGGCCAAGTGTTGTTATTGTCAGTATTCTTACTGGAGGAATGTTAAGGCCCTCATAGTATCGATGTGTAATATGCAATGCTGTAATTTAAAAGAAGTATGAGGACTGAAGTGAAAGCCCCACTATGTAACTGCTGCAAAGAACTATTTTACTCATGCAACTGACTTTTGTGCTCAAAATCTATGCTCTTTTAGGAAGCTTCTGTATATGCAGTATATGGAAACATAACCAAGAAAGCATAAGGCATTGTAATGTGGGTAACAAAGGATGGCAACTGGTTTGTGTTTTTGGTCAGTCTCCTTTTAACGAACCTACTTTTAAACTCATGATGTGTCGGTAACAAGTCTACATACAGAATGTTCTTTATTGTATGGTGAGAAGGCTATATAAAGACATCAGGACTTTTCTCTTTCTTTCTCTCAGTCTTATTCCATCCCATATATTTACTTCACATGAAACAAACATATTTTAGCTTTTTTGGTTAGCCAAATTATAGTTTGTTCCAAAATGGGCATTGTCTTAAAGATAAGACAATGTAAAGAGGTTATTTCACCCTGTCCCTCTCCGCTGTTTTCACCAGGCGTGTAACGAGTTCACAACCCATGTGATGAACCTGCTGCGGGAGCAGTCGCGCACAAGGCCCATCTCCCCCAAAGAGATTGAGCGCATGGTGAGCATCATCCACCGCAAGTTTAGCTCCATCCAGATGCAGCTCAAGCAGAGCACATGTGAAGCTGTCATGATCCTGAGGTCTCGCTTCCTCGACGCCAGGTCTGTATTAGTGTACATGTTAGTGTCTGTTTATATGTGTGTGCATTTGTGTATATATTCTAGTATGAGCCATGGTTCTTGTTTCTTGTTCTAAAAACAAATGTAAGAAACTGTGGAATTTGGATACATAGAATCTGATTTTGTGGTCTGCATTTAGAAAATAAAAGACTAAACAGACTTTAATTCTACCTTTTTAGTTGATGTTTTATTATGTTATTATTTGAGTTTAACTCATGATCATGTAGCTATCAGCAACCAAAAGCTAATGCAAAATTTTACCATGTCACATGTGATTTTATTTAACAGTTTGTTAGTGTATTAGCTACCTGAGTTTAAATATAATTCATTTGCTATCGGAGTTGAAAAATTGAAATGGTCTGTATAGTTTGTCTTCATTCTGAATGAATTATTTAGTAATGCATTTACCTCTGTCAGAAGTGCTGCACTCTTAGAAAAAGCATAGCTTTTGATTCTGATGTGTGACTTTCAGAAAAACAGAAGTTACACTCCATAATTCATCCATTAGCCACAGAAGCATGCTGTAGCGACAAGAGCTCTCCCATAGCCCACAGGCCTTCCATTCAGCACCACCATGCCAAGCACGTGAAAGTGCTTCAGATTTCTGCAGTGAAGGAATGAAGTCATTTGTGTTTGCTAGGTAGGAGGTCATCAGCAGGTGGTCCAGATTACAGTAATCACAAACAGTTGGTGCATGAGGTCTAGAGAGGTCTAAAGAGAAAGGTCTTGGGAGGGGAGGAAAAGTTGAGTGGTTTTGAGAAAATCATTCAAACAGAATGGATGCACAGTCATTGGACCAGTGCTGGCCCTTTCTTTGAGGGACATTAAACAAGGTAAGAGGAAAGCCAGCGAGCAGCAAGCAGATCTGCGGAGGTGCAGTTCTTCTGTGTGGACTTCACTCAGCGTGACACTAGAAGCACAATGCCTTCAGGCCAGACGCTGGTACTTGAGGAACAATGCTCAGCTGGGCATGGGCTGATTTCTCTAATGTCCCGAGATATAGCCTTAAATGGGCATGCACTGCCGCGGTTATAGGCCTTCCTTTGAGAAAGGGATTGAGATGTAGAGAGAGAGAAAGAGAGAGAGAACACTCCACATTACACGCTTGAGCTTGATGTTTCAAGTGAGGTTACAGTGTGATTTCTGCTGTGTGGGTGTGTCTGTTTCTTATGAGGGTTCTTCCAAGTTCAAAAGCTCAGTGTTCTCTCTAACAGCCCCATTCCCCTGCTTATCACCCCCATTGCCAAGTTTGCCCCAGCATCAATATCTCAGTCAGACGGACACATTTCTGCTGCTCTTACTAATCACTTTCCTCCGCTTCTTCCTCCTCGGTGCCCCAAACCCAATCTCAGACGGAAAAGGAGAAACTTCAGCAAGCAGGCTACAGAGATCCTGAATGAATATTTCTACTCCCACCTCAGCAACCCATACCCAAGTGAAGAAGCCAAAGAGGAACTAGCTAAGAAGTGCAGCATAACTGTTTCACAGGTAAGAAACATAAAAAACTGACCATAACGCAGGTATTTGGGTCACAACCCAGACTCACAAAGGTTCAGAGGCACATTGGCAAAATGATCAAATCTCTTTTTACCACTAAATATATACAGTATGTTGCAGTTTAGTCTATGAGTAACTAGATAAGATAAGAAGGTTATGTAGGTGCTGAAAACAGATATAAAATAATGTTTTTGAGTTTATCATGTTTGAGAATGTAGTGTGTCTCTTTTTTGACCTCACAGCTCACCAGATTTTGAGTAAGTGCTGTGCTATTGGCACTAAAAGACTTCAAGAACTCCTGTGTACTTGCCAAGTTATTTTTTTTTTTCCAAATAAACCTGTTTGAGAACTTTTACTAAATCTTGAAAAGGGGTTGGTAATCTCCCACTTATGTAGGCTAGTCATGGTGGCTATAACAACATTTGAGTGTGCAAACGTTTATAAAAAAAAAACGCAAGAGAAAGATTTTTAAAATATAATCAAAAAAGTAACTCTTAAAATGTCATGTCTAAAAGGGCAGTCCCCATCGTACTTTCTGTTGAAGCTTCACTCCCTTGCATTATGTCACAGTTATGCTCTGGACAATGCAGGAAAAACCACCATCCATAGTCTACAAGTCCTTTGGCGTATATTGAGATTCAGCCTGTCTGTGTGTGTGTAAGACTGGAGCCCCTGAACTAGAATCCTCCTCCATACTCTCTCCCTTTTCCCTTTCTTTGCTCTCATCCTACCTGTCCTCCATGCACATGTGCTGGGTGCTGTCAGTTCCACTGAGCTTGGAGGGAAGGTCAGAGCACTTCACAGGCCGTAGCCACCACTCCTCTCGTGTCACCGCCTGTCGTAGCCTACGTTAGCCTCTGCAACATTCAGCAAGAGTGCGAGTGTGTTTCTGCATACGCGTGACTGTCTGCACGAGCAAGGAGGCCAAAGAGTGATAGGTGACTTAAAAAGCATATGCCACCATTAAAGTGATTTTTCCCACTCTGTTTAAGTGTTAAGTTAATGTAACCCTGAAGGCAATTGTATCCCCCTCACCCATTTCCCCACAGACAAAAAAAAGTTTAAATACACAAAGCCATGGAAGTGGCTTTTACTATGTGTGATAGCCTACAGGTTTTGGTCTATTCCACTCTAATTTGCTGTGATATGTAAATGTCTCTATTTTTTTCTGTGGGGAGGGGATTGTGGGAGGCTGTTGAGAGTCAGATACTGTAAAAGTCATTCTTTTTTGCCTTCAGGGGGTGGGAAGCACCATCACAGTGGCACAGGTATGTCATAACTTCTCCTGTTCCACTTTTCTTCTGGTCTCTTTCCTTTTTTCCTTTGTTTTCTTTTCCTTTCAAACTCCTTTTTGTGTGTTCACTGACTCCTCAGGATGCATACAAACATACTCACTCCCACCCCAACCCCAACCCCTTTCCTGCACTGAGGACTCGCCCCAGACACTCTTTCTGAACAAATCAGAACAGTATGCTACTTATGCACAACCCATACACACTAAACATTCAACCAATCAGTTTGTCAGACTTCTTACATCATCCCACCAAATTAAGTTCCCTCCCTACAGGCAAACTTCCTTTATCACTTCCCATTATATGTGCCATGCCTTGTTGTTCAACACGCATCTGTGAGAAGATGTATGTGTACACAGTTACCTTAGAATATACAGGACACTGAAGTGTTTAAATTTGCTGTGATTTTAGCATCGTGATGTTAAAGCTACAAAATTGTGCTACAGTCTTTTGCTGTGCCACAAAACCTGTCACATTTTATTTTGCATTTTCATGGCTGCTGTTCCATGGGCTTGTGTGCCTGAGGACTCTTGCCCCTTAAAGGCCTTCATTAGCAGGGTTACCATAGAAACAAGGCAACCAATCAAAGTGCATTAGAACTTAAGGAGGCTTTCACAACACTCACTTGAACTCAGCTATAGAGGCTTTATGTCGGTCCACTTCAAATGCCCTGAAAACATTAAACCAAGTTTAGCTGTTTTGCATAGGTTTAGTGCTGTAACACAATGGCTTTAATTTAAAAACTTCTTTCATGTCGAATCAGACAAATAACAGCGTGGCCCTGACATTACAGGCATTACTATATCAAAATCTCAGTTTATACATGTATAGACTTAAAGAAAAAATACTGCCAAAATCTTAATACTTAATGAAGCTTCTAACAAAAAATTTAAATTATGAAACAATGTCTAGCAAGCTATAAATCTCTATAAAACTTCATTCTAGATTTATGCATTTAAGCATGCAATGACGTTTACTTCCTCTTGGTTTACTAACTATACAACTGTAACAGAGATAATAGAGAGCTCTTTCCCCTGAGCTGAGGCTAAATTCAGCACCCAAAGCCAATGCTTCATTTGTAGATCAGTGCTGATTTTTAGTGGTCTGAGTGGGTGTAATGATGTTGTGTCATAAATGCACTTTCAGTGATCAAGCAAGCTCATGTTAGCACACAAACTTTGTCAAGCACTCTTTCTAAAATGGATTCTGGGATGTGTTTAAGTGCCATGAATGATATTGTCTGTGGAGGTTTGACTGTGATTTAGGGGTTATGCACATTGGTTGTGGACATTAGGGTTAAGTGACTTTGCCTGAAGTGCAGCACCAACACCCAATTAGGTTGGCTGCTTCCACTACGATACTCCTGAGATTCAAACGAGTGACACTTATCAATATTTCAGCTCATTATACATGTGGCTGAATGTGCCCCAGGTTGGTGTGTTAACTATTCATGCAAATTGTTTTATTATTGATAATATCCATTGTTGCAACCACTGAAACCACCTACAACAAAGTGGTTTTATAGTGTGTTAGAGGGAAGGGTGAACATAAATCTGTTGATATGGAAAAATGGGGAAGATGGTCCATTCTTTTTAGTGCGGTGTATTGACTCAGGCTTCGGGATGGTGAGCAGGTAAATTATTTACTTGAAACAACAGTCTCTTCTCTCCACTGGGCGAGGAAAAGCAAACCTGGCTTCAGATGGTAGGGCACACAGGAGAACTACATCACTGAAACACTGCCTCATACTGCTTCCTCAGTAGAGGTCAGGTATACTGTAGTAATTCGGTCCAGAGCCTGCCACCACACGCCACACTGCTCAGTCAATTGAAAGCTTTCACAAGCAGTAGATAAGCGGAGGATGGGGCGTGGAGCAACGTTCTCACCACCCCGACAAAGTAGCCTTTTATTTTGCATGGAGTTTGCGCCAGCGTGGCAGAGATCAGGGAGGCAGCTATCCACTCAAACATACAGACTCGACCATTTTTGTAAGTCAGATACAGAATGGTCAGAGAAATATAGAGGATCTCTCAATATCTTTTCAGTTTGAAAATAAATGACAATACTGCAAGAAAATGAGAGATAACATTTGAATAAAACAAGTATTCCATGCACACAAGTGAAGTGAACAGTCAAATTGTATACCTGGAATAAGCTTAAACTTAAGTGATGCACTGCATTTATTAGCTACATTTGCTTCTTTTGATTGTTTTTGAATTTTGCTATTCAAAATTAAACATTTTTTAAAATTGAAGTATTACTTAAATGTTTCTTTACAAAAAAATATACAATATTATTTTTGAGAAAAATATATAAATTAGGATAAAAAAAGTACAATAAAGTACAGTCATTTTAAAATGTCATTTAGTTCAAGATTCACCATTACTGATTCATTGTGTTCTGTGTTATGATATCAATGAATGGTAAAAATGAACCAGCATGAATGTCAGAGATGTCAGCTTCCTATGTATCTGTGCTTATTTTAATGTGTGTTAGTTCAATATGTTGAAAACTTTATTGGAAACTTCACAAGACGTTCTGTACAAAAGGCATCCTGAAAGATTAGATGGGAGATTATCTTTGTTATTCTAGGCCTAGTTCTGTTCAGCAAGAAAAAGATAAAACTGTTTTATGTTAAAGATGAAATTTGAATAAATGTTTATTTTTCTGTTATAATCTAAAACTTGCTGCACTGTTTAATCTGTGGTCTGTGCATATTTTACAGTAGCATCCTGAGCAAAAGTTTAAAATCTTAACATGCTCTCATCCCCACCCAAAAAGCCGATCTCTTAGCAGGTTAGCTAAAAAGGATGATGGCTAGTGCTTTCATTGCTTCCAATTAAACCTTGCTTGTTAGTTTAACCTCTAGGTAAACCCATCAAACAATTGCCAACGGTGGTGGCTTCTGCCGAACGGCCATTAATTTTAATTGCATAGTTATTAAAGATTTAGAAGAGCCGTGACATGGCGGGGTAGGACTGATCTGATGTCATGTAAATTTGCTGGCTTTGGCGTAGCATGGTCGTGGCTGCGGGAGATATTAAAATGGAAGCGCAGAGGTGGAAATTAAATAAAGCTTCATTAAAGGGCTCAGGCTCTCTGCCCGGCCCAGCCAGCGCTGGGATATGCCAGGAGAGATCGCCATGGCGACAGGCCACTGTAATTTATAGGGCTATTAAGAAACAACCTCTAATCTCTTTATTATTCCACAATAATTGCAGCGCAAGCATTCACGCTTCTGCCCACCCCATCATGTGGCCTGAATATTATTGTTTCTAGTAACTTTTAGATTTTGTATTGTAATAATTAAAGTACTGATATTGCAAGATTATTTAATCTTAGTGGTAGTAGTAAGAAGTTGGAGTTGGTCTTTGATGGGTTGATTTGATTTAAAATTACAGGTTAACTGTTAACAAAACGTACAGCCTTTTAGACCAATATCATTTTTTTATTTTAGTGTAGAATATAGAGAAAACTGACAGGAAATATTTGCCCTGTCGTTGGGTAACACCACAGGATTTTACAGCAGGATGCCCAGCACAAATGTGCCGCCTTCAGTTGTAACCCCGGCGACGCAATCCCGTCAGAGCACCGCTGAGCTTGGTAACGGCCCAGAGACGTGCATCCCCTGGCGCGCCCGTTTTTGTCATGAGACAAACAGAGAGCATGTCACGCTCTCATCCGTAATAGCGTATGAGCCCTGTCTGATAATCGCTTAATTAGTCTGCGTGCCCGGCGGATATTACCACGGGAGGCTGGGGACCATGGACTTGATGGACCCGAACGTGACATCTTGAAACAATCACCCTGCTTGGCGTACGGTGCCTTGTCTGCCTTGATGTCTGATGCACTCTCCCCCTCCCCCACCCCTCTGCCTTTTCTCCCACTGTCCCTCTCCAGGTATCCAACTGGTTTGGTAACAAGAGGATCCGCTATAAGAAGAACATTGGCAAGTTCCAGGAGGAAGCCAACCTGTATGCCGCCAAGACAGCCGTTAATGCGGCTCATGCTGCCGCTGCTGCCGTTCAGAACAGCCAGACCAACTCACCTACAACGCCCAACTCCGGTAAGCAATTCTGAAGTTGCTCTCCACCCTCCAAATTCACTTACCCAAACTTCCCTTCCTCCCTACCCTGGTCCCTTTGGAGGAGCTGTGCTCCCTCTCCCACTCACCTCGCTGCCTGGGTGCCATGACAGTGAGTGCTCCCAGCTTGGGGGATCAGCCCCACTCTCCTGCCTCCCAGACCGTACATGCTGAACGAGACGTGCAAAGTCAAGCAGACAAGCAGAAACTGTAGCTATTATATGTATGTATGTGTGTGTGTGCGTGTGCGTGCATGGGTTCCTGGGGTGTGAACCATAACCCAAAAGCAGCTTTAGCAAAAAGAGAGGAAATAAAAAAAATGTCCTCTCCCTCTCTTCCTTTCCTCTCTGTCCTTTTGTGCATAACAATGTTACCCCCACTGTGAATTAATGGAAATCTCTTGCTTGGAGCATGTTGTGCTCTAAAAAGGAGAAAAACAAGGCATATTAATGAATATTTGATTAGCCGTATGATGCAGTATATAGCATTGACATTTTAAAAAACTCACATATTAAACAGAAGATGTGACTATGTAATGGACATGGCTGATCCCCTGAAGGATTGTGAGTAAGAGATTTAAAAGGGGTCCCCTTTTTCTTGCATCCAGGATTCCAGATGAAAGATGAAGAATTTCAGCTGGACTCTGCCGAGAACAAAAACACTCTATTAACCAACATGTTTACTGGTACTGGCCTTTTCCATTAGCTTCTTCTTGTCCTTATTGTCGCTGGCACATAAACCCTTCCAAGCTTGTCCACTAGAATAGTGGGTGATGTGAAAAACTGCTGAGCTTATCCTACCCACCCCATACCCAGTTTTACTGTGTGTATTTTGTTTCTTTCTTTCTTTTATTTATTTTTGTATTATAGTAAGCAGGTTACTTACTCCTCTGTCTTTTCAATTCTCTTTTGCCTTTACTTTTGCTACGCTCAATTGCTTGCTTTTTGGACATAGTGTGTGTGTGTGGTGTAGTATGTGTGGTATGTCTGTGTATTTTGTAGATGTCGTAAGTATACTAGTGAACATGCAGATGTGTGTGTGTGTGTGCCTGTGTGAATTCCTTTCTTTCTTCCTTGCTTTGTCTTTCGTTATTCAGCCACTTACATCTTTCCTTTCCAGGTTCGTCAGGTTCTTTTAACCTCCCAAACGCGGGGGACATGTTCATGAGCATGCAGAATCCGAATGGGGATTCTTACCAAGGGGCACAAGTCGGAGCCAATGTGCAGTCACAGGTAGGCTCTACGTACAGGGACCGGGGCTGTGTGCCAGAAAAGAAACCTGCTAGCCAGCAAGCCATCCATAGCACAAGTCTCAAAATAAATAAATAAAATATAAAAAAAAAAACAACATACAGACTGCCACACTAAACTATGGCACCGAACTTCTCTCTTATTTTAGCACCAGAACATTAACATTTGCTGACTGATATCTTACTGTGGGTGGATTTTCAAAACAAGTTCAAACTCCCTCCCGTTGAATTAGCTTTATTGAAGTCTAAACACATCCTCATTGTTTGTACTTCTGGAACAGTCCCCATTTTTGCAGTGGATGTTACGAATGCATTTGGCTCTGACTTGAGCTCTTGGGTTGGTATTTGATGTATGTAACTGTGTTTCCCTTTAAACTTCTGTGTTCTTTCCTACCTCTGTTTCATTGTGGTGGTGTCCCCTCATAATGTTTATGTTAGATCTGTTATTGACCCATTTTTAACCCTGCAAATTTATGATTTTTGCTGCATACCACTGCCAAGACTGAAAGTAGCCCATATTATAGAAAGTGGTCCCAGCACTTTTGCTATATTTCAGGACATCTCATAATATGCAGCATCATTTGCCATTGCTAACTCCAGAATGCTTTATTAATTAAGTAGTTAATGTAATTTTATTTTTGTTGTTTTACCCTCTTCATTTTATTTATGTTCATTCTCAATGTTTAAAACATTGTTAATGTTGAAGATTTATTCTTTCCATGCAACTTAATGTAATTCATACTTTAAAGATCATTCCAACCACTCCTTTCAGTTTAGTCAAGAGAGAACAATGGGCCAATGGCCTGATTGCTCAGTTTCTAAGCAAACATTTGGGCCTGTCCATTTTTTGTCAGCTTGAGACCATTCATTTCAGCTTTTTTGTCAATCATTCGTCAGAGAGTTAAGACATAAATACTTTCAAAATACCACCTGTCTTTCCTGAGAACTGGAAGGTTCAACTCATTGAATGACCCAAAGTACTTAGAATGTTACACAGTCCCGCAGAGACAGAAACTCACTGCAGTATTTGTTTATGGACATTTCTATAGATATTATGTAAAGTACAGGACATAAAAAATCACTAATCGTTTTTCATCTAAATTATCAAACTCATTTTCATAGTTTTTTTTTTCTTGATTTCAAAGATTGTTCTTTTCTGATCTCCATCTGTAGCTTTACTGTAAAACTGTGAATTGGTCCATTCCTCCTGACTTCCATTTAGTAACAAGTATCTGATGTGTGATTTGTGATTTTGGCACGAAGTATATTTTTTCTGATAATGTTTGTGTTTCTGAAAAGCAGGAAGTTGACAGACTTGACTTCCTGTTGTATCCCCTGCAGGTGGATACCCTGCGCCATGTTATCAGTCAGACAGCAGGATACAGTGATGGTCTGAGAGGGAACACCATGTATAGCCCTCATGGCATGAGTGTAAGTGAATCTTGCACACTTACTGTTATTTTGATTATGTTTTCATGCTGTTTTTTACATTTCATTTTTAGAATTTATTAATGAATAATGACCTTTGGTTACAGCACTGGCATGTTCCCATAATAATACATCGATATTACATAGATCTGATATTGATGTAAGATGTGTGTATGAGAGAGACTGTAAGGTTTTAAAGGGACAAGGTAAGCTTCAACACAAATTGTCAATTAAAATAAAAAAATAAACAGAATCTGTTGTGACATGAGAAAATTCTGAAATGGACAGAAGTAAACCTTGTAACAAAACAATGAAGAACACTAGAAAAAATGTCTCTGGATCAATGTAAAACCAACTTGTTATACAAGTAATTGGACTGGTTTATTTTAAATGAAAAATTACATTTCCACTGTGCATATTTCTGTAGTTATCTTGAATTTAAAAAGTATTACCAATAGTGACTATTTTCAAGTCAAATTGAAAAATAATTTCTTTTTGCCACAGTGTTGTCTTTCCTTAAAATTCAAGTTGATCTTGATACAAATAGATATTTTAAGTTGTCCTGGCAAATCAGTTCATTTAGTGTTGTGGTGACTAAAAAACAGTGAGCAGCATGGCAACAATAATGGTGGTCTTTACAACTAAAACACAATTAAATAGTAACACATTGAATAGTAACTATTCAAACAGCAAAAGAGCATTCATGACATACCGCACAGAATTATGGCTAATGCATTTACTTAACATGTTACTTACATGAAGCAAAATTAAAATTTTGATTCAAATTGAAAAGTCCTGCTTTTTTCAGAGTAATGACATATCATGTACACATACACAGAAACCTGTATAACAACAGTGCTGTTTGCTCTAAACCCATACCGCTCTAGTCTTGAGGATGAGTAAGTTTAGAATGAGATGTAGATGGATTTTGAACATGTTTGGTGTTTGTGTAAACATTTCACATTACCTTATGGGTATATCAAAAAGCTCTTAGTGTCCTATCTCTGCCACTGTTTTGGCTGTTTTGAAATGCTTCAAAGAATTCGCAATATCCTTATCAACGTGATGAAATATGAAAGCATGATTGCCTGCAGCCGTCTTCCGACTTGAATTTTATCTCTCTTGATGAGGGTTGGTGCATTTTCCCCATATGCTCTGTAATCAGAAAGCACAAGGGCAAAGACTAGGGCTGCAACTAACAATTATCTTGTTAATCGATTAATCTGCCGATTAATTTTTCGATTAATTGATTATTAATCTGATAAAATAAGAAAAAAATCATTTTTAATAAAATAAACTGTCTGTTTCTATTTTTCTATATTTATTTTCTATATTTATTACTTTCCAACATCATGAAATGGGAAAAATATATATATATATTTTTTTTTTCTGATTAATTGAAAATGGAGACTTTTTGGCCATTTTTAGCCAATTTGGACTCATTTTTGCCTACAACTCCTTTTGACTCATTTCTGGCAGAAAACTACATTTTTACATAAGTTCTACATGAGAGTCGCGTCACAATAATGCGGTGGACACTAAAATCACTAAAAATATCAAGTAAATGGCTGTATTGTGAGTAGAACGCTGCCTGTTTTTGTTATTTATCAGCTAAAATGAGTTTTGTCTAATAAATGGGAATATTTAAATGAACTGGAACACTTCAGTGAATGACTTCCCTGAGAGAGTCGTGCGTGCTAACAAACTCAGCGTGCGTGTTTTTGTGACGGCAAGCACGGCACTGCCTTCACTGCCTTGCCGCGAATGTTGGACTTTGGAATGAGAGCTGTGTGCGCTAACAAACAACGCATGCATTTACATCACGAAAAATGTCATTCATGCATTTCTACACAATTGCTTCAGCTAAGCAAGGCGCGGCACTGGTTCTTGTCTCCTTATTCTTCTTTTAGGGCGGTCGGCATCCAGCTTAATGGTGCTTTACTGCCACTACGGCTTTGGTTAGCTTTCTGCCCCCACATTAGGTGGTAGCCACTGTAATTATGTATATAATAACGTAGACCCAACTAATCAATTATTAAATTGGTTGGCAACTATTTTAATAATCAATTTTGATAGATTAGTTGTTGCAGCCCTAGTAAAGACTTAGTTTTGCCGAGAGAGAGGGAGTGATAGCACGTTTTGGAAGAAGGCCAAAGTATAGATCTTACATTGTAATATTTTCAAATAAATCAGTAAAATATCAGGAAATAATGTACCATAAATGCATTAATCTGCAAATAGAACAGACCATGTCAGTGTAAGCATATTAGTATGAAGTTTTAATCAAATAGTCAGTTAAGCAGTTTAAGTGTCAGTTTAGCATTCAAACTGTGATGAAAAAATACAGATCAACAGATCAAATACAACATCAACCTTAATGGGAAACAGATGGATTTTGATGGATGGGTAATTAACTGTAAGATAATTAATAAAACAGAGCTGTCATATCCTATGTGTGCTTTCTGATGAGCTTTCTGCCTATTTGCATGAATTGATGTGAGGAATCTGCAGTGTGAGTCTTCTCACAAATGGAAATGTTTGGAGTGTTCTTTACAATTGAGAATGCAACATTGCAGTGTATCTATGGCGGCTGTTCATGCAGCAGTGTGTCATCTT
Source organism: Distichodus sexfasciatus (assembly GCA_032718565.1). Classification (NCBI taxonomy): domain Eukaryota; kingdom Metazoa; phylum Chordata; class Actinopteri; order Characiformes; family Distichodontidae; genus Distichodus; species Distichodus sexfasciatus. Next base: position 670,842 of record JAVGVS010000100.1, on the reverse strand, counting down.
GTGTTTTTTTCGCAGTGTCTATGCCCTACAGCAGTTCAGGCAAAGTGTCAGGCTCTTGCAAGCTCAAGACACACTTTCACACACTTCCCCTCTGTCTTGAGCTTTCACACTCTGGTCCACTTCTTGGGTCACAACTTATTCCAACCCCATTACCACATTCATGTGTATGTGTGTGTGTGTTTTTCTGTGGTTGGGTGTGTCTAAGATAATTGGAGTGTGTGTATTCTACTGTGTTTATCTCCAGATTAGAAATAGGTGGCCTCAGACATCCTACTATCTTGCTAGAACAAACAGGGAAAAAGAGAGAAGCAGACAGACAGCTCACCGTGGCTAAATGCACATGATCCATGTGACCAGGCTTGAACAGACTTCCTCATAACGCTCCTGTTTCAGCCTCTGTCCAGACACTGTGGCTAGAGAAGGCCGGATCAATCTATTTATTGACCTTTTCCAGCCTATTCCAGTAACTCTAACTCAGCAAAATCCTAATTCCACTGCCAAACATTCCCTTTACAAACACACCCACATACACACATCCTATATGCACACCTGCATGCAGAAAATACACAGAAGCAAAGCCTTGTCTCCCAGTATTTTTGATGCTAACCTATACGATTGATGTTGCACAAGGTAAATATATTATTATGGTCTGAACTTTTGTAATGGCAAGTGTGCATAGAATGGAATCACACAAGGAGGGGTGGAAAGGATAGAAGCTGCAGTCCAGACAAGGCTAGACCCTGCCAGGAGCCACAGGCCGCACTCAGAGACGCTCGAGCGAATGCCATGGAAGAAAGGCCTCCACCGTCACGTTCACTCAATGTCCCACGTCCCGTCTTCTCCATCCCCCTCACCCAGCCCTTCCCTCCTCTTGACTGACATCAAAATATGGAGCGACAAGCTGTCGGCCCACCGCCAGAATCTGATTAGACATTGATTTCGGAGATCGCTCCAGTTGCCTACGATGTTAAGGCGAATTTGTTTTGCGAGAGGGGAAGGCAGTTGAGAGAGAGAAGGAGTGAAAGAAAGAGAGAGCCTCTTATGTAGGATAGCAAATGTAGTGAGACGCCGTGGTCAGAGGGGATAACATGCCCCCATGGCTCACACTTTTGCACACAATTTAAATTCTTTTACACATTTTTATACTTATAAAGAGACGTGACTTACACGATGTATGCTGAGACTGGACATGAATACCTTGTTATGTGTTTATCTCTTGTGCTCTCTGTCTTTAAAACTGGTCCGGTTCAGAAGACTGAATCTGGGAAATTTCACAATCACATTGCAGTTATCAGTACTCTGTAGTTCCTACACCACACTAGTACTCATAATGTGATGCTAACAATCTTGAAAAATTGTGTCTCCTGCTATAGGCTAATGGGGGATGGCAAGATGCTACAACCCCATCCTCCGTGATCTCCCCCACAGAAGGCCCTGGTAGTGTGCACTCCGATACCTCGAACTGAGCGCTTCTTTGACACAACCCCTCCCCAACCTGTGGACAGACCCACGGACCAACCAATCAGAGATGCAGAACAAACTCTCTACCAATAAGCTGTCTGCATTCTCCTTGAACCCATACAACTTTACTTAAACATCCTCAAGAACATTCAGAAGGTTTGTCACTTTACGAGTTGAATATATCAGCAGCCCAAGGCTTTTTTAAAACTCTATGAATATTTTCTGCTTTGCACATATTCATTGACTATTTTTGCTTCTTCTTGTATGTAAAATATTTACATGCTCAAAATGTGTGTGGATTACAAAATCATTTTTTCTACTCTTCAGTGAATATGCATTTAGGTAGATGTTTCATTACCTTTTCTGTTGTGAGCCCACAACACACACACACACACACACAGTTTCACACTGAGTCACACTAAGTCAGAATGCAGCAAAAGTTGTAACTTGTTCATTTTACAGGGCTAATATGCTACACAAGGCAGCTTTCAGGATTTTAGAAATTACATGCATTTATTTGACCTTTCAGTCCTTGTGGTGGAAATAAATTTCGGAGATAATATTAAATAAAATAATAAAATATTGATAACATGTCCCTTAACAGATTTTTTGTCTTAAGAAACATATACTGTTTATGCATTGCATAAACAAATGAACTGAGTATAATATCTTAGTATAATTTTACATGTAAAATTGGAGTCTTACAGTTACACTGCTATGTTTTAGGACTCATTTTGGTATGAGACTCCATTTACTGACAGAAAAAGAAATAACAATCCTGTGTATATAATAGCTTAAGAGTATTTATACATCTCACAAATCAATCCACAGCTTAATTACCTCATCCAGACTCAGAAAAACCCAATAGATTTTGAACATTTCTCTAGCATAGAGTGCTCTCACTGACTACCTCTCAACATCACCGTCATTCTTTTAGCTTTTCTTATTTTCCTTTTGTCTTTTTTTTTTGTTTTGTTTATGTTTTTGTGTTTTGTTTTTGTTTTTTGTTTTTTTTTACATATTTTCATTTTGTCATATCTTGTAATAAATCCTTTTCTCTCTTATGTAATCTAATGTATATTTTAATCTTTTAAGAAAATGTGTTGCTTTCTTGCAACTTTTTTACAAGAAAAAGTTATGAAAAAAGACCATAATATGAAAAATATGAATATTAGAGGAGAGTGAGACATTTTTGTGTGGATTTCTTGGGGAGGGTATGGGTGGAAATGTGGGACTAAAATTAACACCAAACAGTAAAACTGTTGTAAATAGTGAAGAACATTTTGAATGTTGGCTCATCTTGTTACTAATTCACTTAAAAAAAGGGAAAAAATCATAATAAAAATCTGTAATGCATAGAGGTTTCATTATTCAGAACAGTACATTTCAGGCCCTGTGTGACAGGGTTCCAACTTACTTTCCTTTTTTCTTTTGTATTGTATGTGATTCTAAAGCTGATAAAGAAAAAAGTCATGAAAATTTATTTGTGACAGTGATTCTAATGTATTAAAGATGTTTCGTGTTTCTTTCTAACTAGACTACACTCTGGACTGAAAAGTCTTCCTTGTGGTAGTTATGTGTAATTTCAAACATGAATAAACGTTTTCCTTTCATGATGGAAGGTTTTGAGAGCTTAAGATTATTTCTTTGTTTAATGATGATACAACTACAACTTCTACTACTACTTTAACTACTACTATTACTGCTGTTACTACTACTACTACTACTACTACTAATAATAATAATAATAATAACAATAATAATAATAATGAGTATATTTATGGATATCTCGCATAGACACACACACACAAAATAAATCAGTTTATATTTCCTTGGGTATGTTCAGTTAATTTCAAAATTGTTTGCACACCTTTTTGAAGAGTTACCTATGTCAGTTACCTTCAAGTTTGAATAGATGTGTAGTCTAAGATGTGTTTGTTTCAGATCAAGTAAACAAGAAAGTTAAACACAACTCTTTGTACTGCATGAAAAGAAAAGATAAGCCACGCTACTTAGACTATCGCAAAGCAATATCTCAAAGACATTACTTCATGTCAATAGAAACCACACATGCCAAAGACAGAGCTTCTAAGTGGAAGTGACAGCCCCCTTATAGAAACCCGACTTTCCCCTAAAGGCTTACAACCTGTCAAAAGGAAAGAGGTGGATTTGTAGAATGGCAGTGGCTGCTAGGGCCAACTGAAGTATTTGACATGATAAGAATCACAGCAACTGCTTGTGAGAAGCTGTTCCATGTGGCACTGTGACATGTGACAAGATTGCATTAATACCACTAATTGTGGTATTACCCGCAAATGCGACTAAAAATGACTTGGTTTAATGAGGGATTTTGTGGACGTACGCTTAACAAATCTGGTATTAGCCTAAACAAATAATGTGTGGCATGTCTGCTGTTGAGAGAGCAGGGAAGACAGTAAACTGTTCAATAAATTCAGTCACCTGACATTAATCAGTACAGTCATGCCCAACGTAAATCAGCACAACGTAATGCCATGCACAAGTCCTGTGGTTATTTTATTGATATTTATAGATTCAAGATTCAAGATTTTTTATTTCTCACGTGCAAATTATACAGGTACAACATGCAGTGAAATGTATCCTGATCCGCTCTTTTAACTGCAATTAGGCAAATTAGAAAAACACAAAACAGAGATACAATACAAACTTACAAACTTAAATAAGGAGGTTAGGGAAATAGGATAAAAAATAACTATATATTATACAATAAGGTACATAAGTTACATAAAGTTCCATGTGCAGAGTTTTAACCTGAGTTTACAAAATTGTGCAAAGACAGATGACAGGTGCAATGAGATGTTTTTAAAGTGGCAAGTGCAACTGCAGCATTGTACGTAGCAGACAGAGTAGAAGCATGTGATATTTGGACAGTGAAATGTGGCAACCAGTATAAATGATCATCACAATTGAGGTTTATATAGCAGTATGTAATAGCAGAAATAAGACAGTAAAATGTGGCAGACAGTATAAGTTATCATAACAATATGAGGTATGTATTAGCAGTATGTAACAGCAGAATGAGACTTAGAAAGGCATGTCCTGGTTTAGAAAACGGATGGCCTGAGGATAGAAACTCCTCCTCAGTCTCTCAGTTTTGGCCATGATGGTGCGGAACCTTCTGCCTGATTGCAGAAGATGAAAAAGTCAGTTTCCGGGATGAGATGAGTCTTTTACAATCCTGAATGCCCTGATCCTACATCTCTTGGTGTAAATGTCCTGCAGGGAAGGGAGAGCTGACGTGCAGCAGCGCGCCGCTGCCTGGATCACTCTCTGGAGGGCTTTCTGGTCCTGAACGCAGCTGTTCCCATACCAGGAGAGAATGTTCTGTGTAACGATTCTCTCCACAGCACCAGAGTAGAAAACTTTCAGAACAGCAGGGGAAACCCCAAACTTTCTCAGTTTATGAAGGTGTTACAGACGCTGCTTTGCCCTCCTGACTTGAATGTTCAGCCCATGTCAGGTCCTCAGAGATGTGGACGCCAAGGTATTTGAACGAACACACCTTTTCCACCGGAGCACCGTTGATAGTGAGGGGTCTGTAGTTGCGCTGTCTCCGGCTGAAGTTCACCACCAGCTCCTTCGTCTTGCTGACGTTCAGCTGGAGGCAGTTTTCCTGACACCGGAGTGCCAGGTTCTTCACCTTGTCCAAGTAGGCCGTCTCATCGTTGTTGGAGATTAACCCCAACACCACTGTGTCGTCCGCAAACTTGACAATGTTGTTGGAGTCATGAGTGGCCACACAGTCCGAAGTGTAGAGTGAATACAACAGCGGAGAAAGCACACACCCTTGAGGAGCTCCTGTGTTGGTGTTGATGCTGCTGGAGACACACCTGCCCGCCCGCACCACCTGAGATCTGCCTGTGAGGAAGTCCATCACCCACCATATATCCAGATGGTGAATTATACTGAAATGCATGAAATTTAATTAGGATTTGGAATATTAACTATCACCAGATAGTAAGTGTTAAAGTTCAAATCAAAATGTCACCATATAATACATTTTTATGAATAATGTCCAGGAAGTCAATACAGTCTTTAAAATTGTGTTTGTTTGTTTGTAAGTTAGTTTTTTTTTTAATGTAATTATTCATTCATTCATTCATTCATTATCTGAACTGGAGTAGCGGGAGGACTGGAGCCTATCCCGGGAACTTATAAGCATGCTATGCCATGTATTTATTTATTTGTTTGTTTAATTTATGTATTTTGGAGTGTAACACAGAGACAAAACAAAAATGGTATTGTCTGCAACAGAGAAACAGACCTGTCTGCTCGACCGTCAACTTGTTGAAACCTAGGTTACTTTGTATTTAACAGATAAGGGATAAATTACGGACTGTATGTCAGAATCACTTATCAATAGTCAATTAAGCTGATAAATAGTGACCATAGTTCTCATTTGTCAGTTTTGGGCTGTCTATAATTCTAATTTTAAATGTATCCAAATGTATTCATCCATGATTTTTAAATGAATGTTTCAGATATTTAAATATATATGAAATATTCATCCAAATAAATAATGGATTATCAAAATAATTGTAAATACGCTAAATATACTATTTCCCCAAGTAATGATTATTTTGATAATTGTTTAGTCAGTAATATTTTTAATGAATGTACTAGTTTTAAAATTTTATATAAAAAAATATAACATGCATAAAAGATATCATGGTATATTGCCTCCAGATTCATTCACATGAAGTGCCAAGTTTTGGATGCTTTACTGAAAGATGCAAGAGACTTTGTCACTTGCACAAGGCATAGACTGAGCCCAAAAACAGTCTAACCGGTGTGGTAGGTCATCAGGATATTTAAAAGAAAAGCTGGCGAGAGCTAATGCAGGGATTAAAATCTCCCCGGGTCTGTTTTCATTCTTTAATGTGAATGTGAGCCTGGGGTGCATGGGGGAAAATCATAGCGGTAACTGAAATAGAAAACATTGGGTTAGAATGACAGAAAACAGACAGATAGTTTCTGGATTGCAGTGGCTTAGATCAGAAAATGCTAAACAAGGAAAGATGTAAAAAAGAAATGACTGAAATGGTGTGGTCGCCGTACAAAACATTTGTCTTTTTTGTCCTTTTTTTAACATATCCTTGCTTAATCTATGCATAAGCAGTCACTGTGAGCTCCCTTCCTTTCCATCTATGAAAATTAAAAATCATCCCACACTTTAAGGGCACCTTAACCAGTGAAACCATGGATAATCATTACGCCCTTTGCTCCCACTGCCACTCTCATACTCAAGCACATCTCTGTCCCCAGTCATACAGTGAAGGCATGCATCCATTTTTCTATTATACCAGTATTTGAAAAGGTACTTTTAAGTTCCTTTGCCTTCCATTTGACAATAATGCAGATAAAAGTAGATAGATCAATGATCTCAATACTGTGGCATCTTTGCTCAATGCTGTGTCTTTATTCTTCAGTCCAGCAGAAGGCTGAGGGCTTGCGGTGGGAGGGAGGCAATAAGCAGTTTGACCTTCAGTCTTGTTGCAGGTAAACCTATTTAGCACCGCCTCAATCAAGTGCTCCCAGTGGTCAATACCTCTCCTAATTAGGGGCGGCAGAAATAATACACAGACCTTGAATAATGAAAGCCAATTTCAACAATTCCCCCTCTGATCCGGCTGGACCGATTTACCTGCCAATGAGCTCCTTCAATATGCTCATTTGTTCTAATGGTGTTCTCATGTTGAACGTATTAATGCAATAAGAACATTGCGTTGACAGGGGCTTGACAGGGTTGCGATGCATTGCCAGTGAGTTTGTGGCACTGTGAATACTTTAGCGCTCACTAAAAGGAACCTTTCATTTTGCAAATTATTTTTTTCAATTATCTAATATTACAAAATGGAACACACTCTGTAGATACTGCATTTTAAAATGACTGAAGATATCATAAAGACACTTAGCTAGCTAGCTAGCTAGATAGCTAGATAGATAGATAGATAGATAGATATATAGATAGATAGATTGACCTTTCTGACATTTTGACGTTATAAGCAAATTGCCAATGTCTGTGGGATCTCCCAAAGAGCAGTCCTCTTTCTCCCGGCTTGGCTTCTTTTTTAAACCTTGGCTGGGAAGGTGAGGACTTAATTGAACCTGGTTTGGAGATGACTACGAAAGCCGGGCATGCTTGCAGCAATTAACTGAAATGTCAGGCGCTTCTAATTCAAGTTATTCTGTCTGTCTGTGTTGGAAAGGGCTGCCTCCATGGGTCATTGGCTACCAATTTAAAATGGAAATTGACATCCATTTATTCCAATTTTCACTGTTAGACCTTTGCAAAATGAGTCATGCCTTTTAACCTGACCGCAGAGCAATGAAGTGAACTCCTAGGGCATGCATTGCTGATTATTCTGGTAGCAAACTTTTATTTTGATTGTTTCTTTTGCACTAAGTGGGCTGTGTTTCTGCCTTTGTTCGAACGGTCTATGGTTTAAATGAAGCATAATAATAAACAATTCAGTTCCTTCTGTACACTATAATGTGCAATTATCTTTTTTGTTTCTTCATTTGCAATATTTACTGTTTTCATATAACTGTATAGAGAGCTAAATACTAAATTCATCACATTATCGCATTTCCCTTCAAAATGGGTTAAACATGCATAAATCAGTGGAGTTGACCAAAGAACCATTGGAATATTATATTACATCTGTTAAAGTGAATGGCTATAATAGCATTCAATGGGCTTCATTAAAGACAACATTTCTTCAAGAAAAAAACCCCATAAAAGCATGCACCATTTAATATGGAAATCTTGAATTTTATTAGTGATCTGCTAGATCTAAGCTGACACCAATAAAATCAAAGGAAGATATCATTTATTAAGGCAAAGTTCATAAGCTGTTAAGTATGAAATGCTATTTTCTTTCCTGTTTGATTAATTGCTACTGGTGCATTGCTCAAAGACCCATGTTATATTTCAATGAAAGAAGATTGTTTATGCATTAAACATTTAAACCATTCTCACTGCCCACCATTCCTCAGCCCCAAATGAAATAGCTATGATTTAAAACTATAAATTAATAAACACATTTGAAAGTGCAATGAACAAAGGCAAATCTCCTATTTTTCATTACCGGGTTTTAATATTTCATTCGTAGACCTATAATTGCTCCCTGTGCCTTTCCACAGACCTTTATGTCTCTGTGTATATGTGGGGGCGGGGGTTATGCCTGTCTAACATACAAACAAGTAAATATAAAATAATTACACATTATCCATTATATTCTGCACTGCAGACAGTGGGCCTTTTAATGTGTAAAGATGCAGAAATTCCAATTTTGGTATAACATTTTGTGTTAACAAGATTACATCAGCAAGCAATTTAAGATGGATCCAAAGCAGATATCCACACTTACAATAATCTCTGTTTCTGAGGATTCTTAATGAATCATGATGTACTTTCATAGCTATACGCAAATGTATTGACATTTTCTGTTAAGACTTAACTGAATACACACACACACACACACACACATTAATAATAATAATAATTTCAATATAGATCTCCTACATATGCTGGAAGAAATTTCCTCCACAGTCCCTGTTACTGAGTAAAACAAGGGCTTAGATGGTGTGCCGAGAGGAGATGTGTTGATTGGTACTTGTTAAACTATGATGTATGACTCTTCAGGAGAGTACAGCTATCTGGAAGTTATTACAATACATTCTCTCTTATTCCTGCACCAAAGCGAAGCCCTACATTATATTTTAAAGGAGAATGTCCAGCCCTCTAATATCCGAATATAAATGGAGTGGTTATTCCAGAATGAGTATATGATTTATTACATATACTTTGTCAAATTAAGAGTACTTGGAGGGTGGGATCGAGTATGTCTGGACTCGGAAGTTTAGCGATGTAGCTTTAATTCACACTTGGTTCACTATAGTAGTGTGCCACTGAGTGATTAATGAGGTCCAGGAGGTCCAGGTTAGCAGATGTGTACGATGGGTTATGCTCTCTGATTCAATGTCAGTGAAGTAAGAAGCTTTTGTAATGTATCATGGTCATTTACTGTAAAAGGGTATTTCCCTGAATGTCTCCTACATGTCATAGTGCCATGGCGACTTTGACTATTTCTTTTTCGAATATAGATGCAAGAGATAAAATATTTGATAGATTTAGTGCAGCAGTTTAGGAATAAAACAGAAATTAATTCTAAGCTTTATTTTAACCTTAAAGTGTCCAGTTCAGATTAATTAAATTTCCCCACTAAGGTCTGTTGCCATCTTTTCACATGTGTACTGTAAATAGCAAGGCTTATTAACACATGCCAGAACTGTTTTCTTTTTCAGACATCAGAAAGAATTCAACTAATCGCTTTCTCCTCAACAACACCATCGACATTCTTGCTCTTCAGACTTAAAGGCTTGATGATGGAGTGAAGCTAGAGAAACCCTCCTCTCAGAGGCAGCGATGGGGCCTTATCTGTGCTTGTTGGGTAATGGCAGAGCTCTGAAGCCTGGTGACAGGAGACAGGTGTTCTCTTTACCTCTCAGCACTGGCATGTCAAACAGCGTGGGAGGCCTTTGTGCCGCTAAAATACACTGACATCTAAACGTGCCAAACAGGGCTCGCAGAGAAAGGAGAAATAGGGCACATCTTGGAAAAATCAGGCCTTTTCGCCTCTAGATCTCTGTACTTCCACTTTCCCTTCCAGTCCCATGGAATATTTCCATCCTCTCAAAATCCATCGGTTTCGCACTTCTTTTCCTCATTCACGTGTGTTGGGTAACACTAACACTACAGCCAACGTGCTTCTGCCTGGCTTCTGGGGGAACATGCTGGTGTTTATGGCTTTTAGTTGGTTCTGTCTTTCTAATGAGGAGATTGTGGAATTTGGCATGCATAGATTTGCGTTCCAAAAATCCCTCAGTGCTGCATTTATATTTCATATTTTGTGTTTCACACAATATTAACAGCTATGATTTGTTTCCACCATCTGTAAGCGATTACTTCAAGTTTATTTGGCTTTTTGTAATAATGTAGTGTTTTTGTCTTTATGCTCTTCTCAACAGAGGCAGCGTGGATCTCTGACAGGTGCTGAGCGGTTTCAGAGAATCTGAGAACCGAGTTACTACTGCATTATTCAGCTGCTCTCCAACAAACAAACACTCTTTCACCAGACAGCACGCACTAACGAGCCACCCACTGCACTACAGTCTTTTTTCTGATAGGCAATGTTTTTATTTTTTAAAACGAGTTTTCCTCCGACATCAGTCATAGTTCGCACTTTTTACTTCTGATTGCTCTTTTTCAACTGCCCACTCCCTAACGATTTTCTTTTGCTCTGTATAGCTTTTTTCTTAGCCTCTTTCTTTGTCCTTTTTTGAACCACATTTTGAACCACATTATCAGCTAGCAACCTAATATTCTGATATTTCTCTTTACTCAGATATTTGTTCCTCTTAACTATCTATTTGATTCAGCCCCTCTCTTTGGTGACCTTCTCTCCTTCACCTTCTTGCTTCTCCTCCTCCTCCTCCTCCTCCTACCTGACATCCTCACTTGCTGTGCCCTGGACCAGTTTTTAGAAGCATAATAATTTACACTTCATACTGTGCACAGTCCCTGTCCCCCAACATAGCAGCATGACGCACGAGTCAAAGAGCCAAAGACTTCACACTAGCTCTGTAGTAGCTATTTATCAAGACAGCCCAGGGCTAGCTATGATTCAGCCCAGAATAAACACAGATGAGAACATGCAAGCAGGCACAGTGACCTAGAGCTATTTTACTTCAGTAAATGCCACAGCAGCTACAGGAAAGACCTATGTAACATGCAAATCTAACTCATTAGAAATTCTAGTGCCAGGCAAAAAAGGAAAGCGAGCACTTCTTTACATATTCAGACACAGTACACATGTGGAGTAATATCAATTTACTGGGTGCTCTGGCCTGTAAGTTCATCGGTAACTGAGTCCACTTTTATGGTTGAAATATGTCAAATAAATACATATTAAATATTCAAGAAACAGCCAAGAAAAATCATAAGAGGACTTATGGGCTTGGTGAGTAAGGGGACTGATTTCAACAGTACCTCTTTTGAACAGAAAAAAAGAAAGACAACATAGTTAAACAGAATAAGACATCTGCACTGGTGCACTGGCACTTTAGCCACTGCGTTGCACCCTTAGGAGGTCACTACGAGACCTGTGACCTCACTGGTGCAGACTTTCCGACAGGCCACCCACTGGCATGATGTCATACTCCACATGTCAGAGCTCTCATCAGTGACCGGCTGGCCAGTGAGCATATTCAGGCAGTGCGCATCAAAACAGGAGGACACCCATTATGACAGAGACAACAAAGACAACGTGTTAATATTGTCCATGCTGCCACTGACAACAGACCAAGTGATGCTATGAAGACAGGAGCAAAATATGACCACATGCCAGCATTCTTGCATTTATAGGAGTCTTGCTGATGAGCCGACGTAATTGAAGATCATTTTCATAATTAATTTAATTTACTTCTAGTGGTTCAACAGCTGTGAACAGACCTGTGAATAAAGTATAGATATACAAGACATGGCTAGTAAAACAGCTCAAGCAATTTGTTTCTGCCTCACTTCTCTCTGTCACTTTTTTTGTATCTGATCTCATACACGCCTCTGCATGTGACTGCCTGGTTCTCTTTGCAAAATAGACTGACGGTTCAGGGTTGCCGGTGCTTCTCCCAATCCAACATTTAAACTCATTTAGAAGTCAGGGTGTCACCAACACCCCTGTGCAGTGGGTGCAAGGCATATACAGTTGGAAACATGGTCTCTCTCGCTCTTTCTCTCTCTCTCACTCTCTCTCTCTTACACGAGAGTACACACACAAATATTGAGTGTTATGGAAAGGGATTTTCAAAATTCATTCATTTATGCACTTACACTGCTGTTCCATTGCTAAAGAGGAATTTGGCAATTTACTGTATTGGATATTTTCGCACAATACAACTTGAGTAAAATTTAAATTATATTTAGATATTGTATATTGTATATAGCCATTTCTTTCTATATTGTAACAATGCATATGGTCTAAAGGATTAGTTGATTTGTTGGGCTGTGTGTGTGTGTGTGTGTGTGTGTGTATGTGTGTCCATGTATTTTATCGCATTGTGGGGACCTTTTGTCTACTAAAATCACTTTTATCAGTTTTTGGGGGTTTTGTGGGGACATTTGAGAGGTCTCCAAGAGGAAAAATGACTATAGAAAATGTGCTTGTTTTATTTGAGAAACTAAAAGAGGTAAAAGATGTGCTTTTTGTTACTGAGGTTAAGGTTAGGGTTAGGATTAGTGGTGTAAAATTATATACATCTGGTCATTGGTGGGAGTTTCATGGAAAGACCCCACAGATAGGTAATACAGAGACTGTGTGTGTGTGTGTGTGTGTGTGTGTGTGTGTGTGATTGCTGGATCTCAAGGGAGCTGCTTTGTTTCTGTCTCCTTCCCCAGGTAAGTGTTCAGTGCCCAGGTTGTGAGGCTCCGGGATCAGGTTCCCTCTGTAGACATTGCCGCTTGCATGGACTCAGCTAATTCATCTCCCTAATGGTAGTCGGCTCAGTTAGAGCTGCAGACACACAATATTTCTTTCTTTTTCCCCCCTTATTTCAGCATGGCTGCACTACTAATGCTATGCTTCCTTTGATCCTGGCTGCCAATTTGCATTATCATTCTTATGTAAGACAGCTCTGTCTTCAAGCAAGTTCTACAACCTTAAATAATCAAATGAGCCGAAATGTCACTGGTCTTATCTGGGTATGAATTCCTATATGCAGAAGAAGATATTAAATAAAAAAAAAACCATATATGCTTTTAAAATATGACTATGCAGACTTAGTTATATCTCTGTGTGTCTACACTGAGTACAGGAATTAGTGAATTTATGAAAATGGACAAGCTTCTGAAAATTGTCAACTTTGTATTCAGTGCTTGATTTGCCATGAACAATCCCTAAAATAACAGTCCATAAAACTATGAAATGCTACTAGCATCATATGGAAGCTGTTCATTGTGAACAGGTTGTGCAAAGTTTTTACGCCTTTACAAACTGAATTTATTTTAACCTGATGTAATGCTTTAAGTCCAAACAGGTAGGAAAGCTGATGTAGAACAGGCATTGGAACCTGATGTAGGCTAAAATCATTGTGGGGATTTTATTACTGATTGTAAGTATGCTTAAGAATAAAAAAGGTCATTTTTAAATTAATGATGTGCTTCATCAAAGCTTAATGAAATGATGGAGGACAATGAACAGTGAAAAGACAGCCAGAGGCACTCTGTAAGTTACCAGAGTCACAGGGGTCTGTTCCCAGTGGAGAGGCTCTTGGAGCAACCCTGCCTGATCTGTTCTCCACGGAAGGTCGCCACCATACTGTAATGAAGAATATGAGAAGTGGTGAGGGCCAACTGTTCTCTGACTGCACTCACTGGGAGCAATTATAGTCTCCTCTGTTCCTCAGATTCCACCGGGCAACTAGATATGGCCCACTGGATATTATGAATCAAGGGCCTTGCAAGACAAGTGCAAGGGAAGCCAGATCGAAGCACCATAACTCTCAGCACCTTCATGAGAGTTGTTTGATTATGCAGTTATTATGAATTTGCACTGCGTAATCTAAAGCATGGGCTAATTTGCATGGTGGGAAATTGTTAGGCAGGAAGGAAAAATCGAAGCGTTCCCTCCAGATGTAGTAACATGAATGGTGTGCATTATGGTAGTGATGCAATAAGGGATGACAGGGCAGTAGGGATCAAATCAGCTGTGTGCTGGATATTACGTGGCACCAATTGCATGCTGGCATCGAGTCTCAATCTCGCTGTCGCTCTCACCGCAGAAATTCATTACCATTGCCGCACTTCTGACACAAATGAAGTCCTGGCACTTTCCGTCCACCTTCTCAAACCACAAAAGCCACTATCAAAATATCTTAGATTTGTTTCTCTGCCGGTGGTGGCACTGGAGCCTAGGAAAACAAGAGAGAGGAGAGGAGAAGAGAAGAAAAGAAGGCAAGATAGAAGATGTAGAGAACACATGAAAAGGCAGAAGAGGGAAATAGAAGAGATGAGGGGAGAGGACGGAAGAGGAGAGGACGAGATGGGATAAAAGCAAGTCTAAGGTGGGGGGCAAAGAAAGGGGCGGTGAAACAAGAGGATTCAAATAGGTGCAAAGTACTAATGGGTCAGTTTTAGCTCTTACTGTCAGAGTTCATCCATACTATCCAATAAGTGGAAAAGAAGACACAGAACTGCACAGAGAAATTAATTTTAATTTGATTCACATCCTAAAAAACAATGGCTGCAACAAATTCAAGATCACATGTCTAACCTTTGGTATAATGACCAGGCACTGACTATTAATACACGTTACTATGAGGTCCTTACCTTTTTTTTTCTTTTTTTGTTGTCAGGGCAGATGCTATCACATTCATCCTCTTCTCTGTAGCAACAGATCACCCCTGGAAGAGTTGTTCGCTAAGAGAGGAGAAATAAGTGAACGAGCAGAGCAGGTCGCATTTGCAGCCCCTCATTATGAGGAGAAGGCGCCGCTGCAGGAGGTTAATGGCCTCATGTCCCGAGGCTGGGGGAGGTGGGGCAAGCAGGGGTTGGAGAGAGAGAGCAAGAGGAGAGAGAGAGAGAGAGAGCAAGAGACAGAGAAAGAGAGAGAGAGGGAGAGAGAGAAAGAGAGATGCGGAAGGGGAATAACATTAGCTAAATTGCTATTTTCTTGTACTTTAGCTGTCTTTTTATTATGTAAAATTTTACAGATATTAACACTGGCAGCTGACATCTCAAAAGCAATAAGAATACAACAACAAAAATTAATAATAATAATAATAATAATAATAATAATAATAATAATAATATTTCTAGAAATAAGTATTATAATTTTATAGCATTTTTATCAGCAGCAAATAAATTTATATCTTAGTTTATGGAACATAAATCTTTATATTTACTTTCTATTACCTGATATAGTTTTTATTCTTCCTCATTATTTTATATTAATGCCTTTTATAATAAATTGTCGGTTTATATTTCCATATTTACATGTAAATATCACCTTGATGGGTCATGTGAAATGAATTGCCATGTAGATTAAAGATTACAAATTAGTCTCATGAATAGTTGATTACATAGAGGATATGAAGAGGGCCGAGGGTCTTTCATTAACCTAGCATTAACAAAGACTGAGCCCACTCACCCTAACGAGAAAATGTCATCACTTGGATCTTTCCTATAGTCCTCGGAAAAAATAGAGACTGGCCAGTTGACTTAAGATGGATATTTGTATATGTGTGTATGTGTTGGTGTGACTTTGTTTATGTGTTTTCTGAAATATAGCTAAAATCGTAGGTAATGCAGCTTGTAATATGATCTTTTCTTACAACAGACTATACATAAAGAGGTTAAGTAGACAATTTGATTGTTTTTTTAAAGCTTTAGTTTTTTTTCAAGTGATCCCAAAGCTGTGGAATATGTTTATCTTCTTAGTCTTCTTATAACAACCTTATTTTCTCCCATAGAATAATATCCTGTATACTGTACACTCTTGGCATTTTAAAAAGCAAAATTAACCCAAAGCAAAATAAAAAGGAAAATATGTGCCATTTGTCTGATCTTTGATTAGAACACAATATTGACATTCCCTCCTGTTGGTAGCTGCTAATGCTAACTGTGGGATGGTGGCTTACACAACCCAGGAGTGAATGCTGTGTTATATATATATATATATATATATATATATATATATATATATATATATATATATATATATATATATATATATATATATATATATATATTATGACAATACTGATTTTAATAACTATTCACATTGTTCATTGACCTTTATTAACCATTGGTTGGTTGGCTGAAAGTTTCGCTGTTACATTTTTACGATGAATGGAAATCAATCCAGGAGTCAATAAACTGCAGCAATGCCCATAGTGCCCTGTGTGATACATACAGCATGCCCTTTCATCTTCCATTTTCTCTCCTCCCAGTTCAATTTCTTGCGCCATGTTTAGGGCATAAAGCAGAATGCAGATACTAAAGCACATACTGCCCTGCTGATGTATTTCAAATGCATTACAGATTAATGACATATCACTGTGAGGATCTGCAAAAACCATTAGTAAGCCTGACACTTTGACGTCAGATTTTTAAAAATTTCCAAGTAATCTTTTTGATTTATGGAAGTGTGTCTAGGTTCATCGAGAGTGATTTCAGATTTATCACGTCCTGGTTAGAATTATTAATGATTTTCAATTTGTAAATCTGATGCTGTCGTGTCCATAAGAGCTGGGTAGAATCAGTAAAGGCTGACACCAGTGTCTGCAGGTTGTTCTGGGAGCTGTGATTACTTTATCCAATCCTCTATTGATTTACATTTCACTTTTTTCTGTTCTCTGTCACATCACTAAGTTTCTCACCTTTATTTGATTCCTCCTTTTTCTCTCACATCTTGATAATTCATACCTTCTGTTTCTTGGAAGGCACTGTCACATCTCTCATTCTATTTTCTTACCAACTTTTGTAACATCACACATACACACCTGCACACACAAACACACACCAACAGCCCTGATGTCATTGTGCTCACTGCATACATTCCTGCCTTTTTCACTTTTTAAATTTTAT
Source organism: Distichodus sexfasciatus (assembly GCA_032718565.1). NCBI lineage: Eukaryota > Metazoa > Chordata > Actinopteri > Characiformes > Distichodontidae > Distichodus > Distichodus sexfasciatus. The sequence goes on along the minus strand of JAVGVS010000100.1, from coordinate 653,696 downwards.
TCGATTTTGCTCTCTCTACACAATCATTTGGTATTTCGATATGCTTTTGACTACTTTATATACCATCAAACACTGAAATGTTTAGAAGTTACATAAAAAATTATCTATCTCATTATGAACATATTATGTGCAGTTGAATAAAACATGTTAACACACACAGACACAATCACTCATGAATTCCTGCAGTGTCTTAGTTGAACGCCTCATCATTCCGACAGCTGTACTCGAGCCATCTACAGTCTAGTTCATGGACTGGAGAACTAAGATGGCAGCCAGGTGGCATGGCACTAGTTGAGAGATAGATGATGATGTTCATGACAAGTCAACGGTCTATATTCTTAGTCTCTCTCTCTCCCCATCTCACTACACACTCGCTCGCTCTCTGTGACTCAGTGGTGTATTTACTGGTGATGAAAGATGCAGTGCAAAAAGTTAGCTTATAGCTGGGCTTTTTGACAGACGAGAGCAGAGATGGCACTTTTAGTGGAAAAGCAGGAAGTATAAAAAGCTTCCTGTCTTTGTTGTAACACTCAGCTTGAAATCACACCTGAAAGGGCATCAGAAAAGTTAATCAAAGTTAATAGTTAAAAGTTTCCTTTTTTTGGCAAAGTATACACAAAATTATAAAACTATACCTTTTACATAGCACATTTTTACTCTAATTATCAATATTTACAAAGTCTAGATGAGTACCTTGGATATACCTGTTTAAAACTATGTCTAAGAAAAAGCATCAATCATATTCTTTTGAGCTGGTGTCACAATTGTCCAACAAGAAAACCAGGAAGGGCAGACAATTAAGATAAATTTCAAGCTTCTGAAAATAAAAAATCCAGTGCTTACATTGTGCTGTTTATCGAATGTAAGAGAGGAACCCCACTGTACACAATGTGGGATTCTGTATGGCAGTAATACGTTATGCTTGGAATCTCAAATTCGTTGTTTGTTTCTCCTCCCTTCGTTGTTTGTTTCTCCCTCTAATTTTATCTAAAAACTCAACTAAAGAATTATTTAATCTAAAGGCTCTTTTCTTATGTTCCCTGTCAATTCCTCTTCGTTCTTAGTTCTTTCTACCCCTCTTCTTTCCCTCTCTTCTGTTCTCATGCTTGACTTGCTTATCTGTTGTGATTACAGTCATTAGATGGCCGCCATGTCTTTTCTTGAGGCATTTTGACTGAGGAAAAAAGCACGCTCTCTGCTGTTAGGCAGTGATAATAGTCCTGAACCTGCTGAGCAGGGAGGCTTGCACGCTCTGACTCCCCCTCAGTCAGCTGCCACTCACACCAGTTCCCCTCATTAATCTCAAAAAGAAAAGACACACCACCATGGCAAATATGCCCTCAAAACAGAGGCGAAATAATTAGCGGTAAGCTTAATTGCCAAGAAAGAGTTCAGTGGCTGAGTGTCGCCTCTTTTGTGCAGTGGAGACACTCAATGCTTGTCCCCAAGTATGCATATATTAAGGTGCTTAAATGTTTGTTTGATTGGCCCTCAGTGGAGTTGAGTGCTTCAATGCTGCACAGGTGCATGTTTTAAGCAAAAATCTGTTGCTAGCAATTCAATGCACAGAAGTCTACAAGTTCTTTGCTTTCTTTTTATGGCAGTGTAGGGATGGGTGAGCACTTCGAAGGCTTACAGAACAAACTTGGTCTTTGACAGTGACATCAAAAGAGATGGCTCCTTTTGTGTAGGGAGGAGCAGAGCGTTTGAAGTGCTCTCCTGGAAATACTGGAGTGCAGGAACGAGTTCATTGTTACTCAGCTCTGCCGATGATTATCTTCCATAGGCGCAGAGCAGTGAAGGGGCCTGTCAGATAGTCAGACACATAATGATCTATACACCCGATTTCGAGGTTTCAATCACACATCCAGCCAGAGACACACTGGAGGCGCCGCCTCATCCTGGGAGTTCTGAAAGTGATACAGTATTCTCCATTATAGTTTGAGATGCCTTGTCAGAATCCCCAATCATTTTGCCCTAAATTTGCTATATGTAAGCATGCAAAATGACCTTCATGGGCATTCTGCATAGCAAATTCTAGTTTCTAACTCGTGACATTGGAATATTTGTTATAAATACAGTGATACAATCATACAAAACAAACACTAAACAAAAAGGCCTGTGTTTTTATTAACAAACCATAATCAATAATTAGTTTTACATTTTACCAAGGCCTTAAAAATCGTAGTGCTGCCACCTAACTATTATACGTTATGCTATGGTCAGTTTATATAGCGCCAAGCAGTAAAATCTTCCTAAAGAATCATTATGATGTTTCATTATTCCATATTGCCAAGGTCAGGTTGTCCATATATCCAGTTTACAGCTGCTGAGGGAATATGCAGCAAGTGTAGTATAATAGACCAGAAAATGTCCACACCAGGAATGATGGGAAATCAATATTGGGGCTCAGCTCATCAATATAAACCCCATTTTCAGAGGCAGAAGAAGGCACTCAAGAAAAAAAGCCAAGGAAAACAAATTAAACTTAAAGTGTGGTAAATATAATAAAAATAACATGGCAGCAAGTTCATACGCTTTTTTTGTGTTGTTTGGCGTTAGAGCTAGCTCTCTCGAACCTGGTGAGTCCTGGAACTCAGGTTTTAGCTTTCTGATTTTGTGGTTAATCCACCCTTACTGGATGATCGTGAAATGGCACAGCTTAACTGTGTTAAGTACAAAAAGCGAGCGCGGGTCGTGGACAATGAGTGCTTGTTTCTGGTTCCGGCAACAGCCACTTTCAGGCTTGTTCAACTTGTTTGTTATTTGTGCATCTGACAAGTGTGAGAAGAAAGTCTTAGCATTCAGGGATTGCAAGGGTGACATATTGCAGTCTCTTGTCATCCTACCAATGCAAGTTCTTTAGCACCGATCAGGCATATGAAGTCATTTAAAAACATTAAAAAGTCTTGATGCAAGATGCTTGATGTAGTGTTTCATACTGTACCTCTGTTGTTTCATGCATTTATTTCATCTGCTTCAGGCCTGACATAAATATTCTTTGCTGCAATTCAAGTGCTTGAAACCATCTTTTTATCATCAATAAAAGCGCTCTTTCTTGTCAAAGACAGAGCTGAGCACCTTAAAACTGTGTCAGAGCAGTTAAATAAAGTGAGCCTGGAGGTAGAGCAGAGTAAGTAGTTTGGCTAATACACTCATGGCAAATAAGTTTGTTTATGTAGCAATCCACTACATCGAGATGAAATTAAAATGCCACAAAGTGAGAGCTACTTTAAGAAAATGTTCAAAGTTTGAGACTACAGATGCACAAAGGTATGAAAATCAAATGCATGAGGATAGTCTTGATTATATTGATCATTCATATTAGCACCATGGCATTTTGGTTTGCACTATGTAATTTTTTAAACTGATGAAAGTGGAAAGATTTCACATACACATCCAGTATAATCTAGAAAACACAGGTAGGTCCCCACAACCAGTATTGAATAATAAAGAGGTTGTACTTCTGCAACTTTTTTTTTTTTTTGCATAGGATTTTTGGGACTAACACTACTGTCTCTCAGTAAGCCTCTCTGTCTCTAACACACACACATACACTCACAGATAGATATAAAGAGAGAGAAGACCAGAAGACCTTTTTTTTCTTGCTGCTAAGAATGTTTATGAACAACCTTGGTGCATGCTAATGGATTATTGACCAAATATGGTATAATAAGGAGAGGGGAAAAGGCCTATAGTGATCTATGGTGGAGGGAGAGTGGCTTGTGCTGCAGTGATGATGACCTAATTTTAATATTGTGACACAAGCTGAGGAAACAATTTTGGTTCTAGTAACAGGCCACCGCGGGGGTGAAAGTCTCATCGTTACCGTGCAAGAAAATGCCTGAAGGACCTCACCTAAATCCTTAACAGCAGCCGGCAGATCCATGGCGTGCTATGCTCTCTTGCCTTTTTCAGAAGCAGTGCAGGTTATGCACACACAGACAGCTTATTTGCTTTCTCCCTACAAAGTTTCTACTCACCGCTCTCTAAAACTCGCAACCTATTTCTAATGTGTATGCTCAAAGAAATAAAGCAGAGGCGTATTGCAGAGAAAGGTCCATGTCCCGCCAGATAACCTTGGACGACACGCGGCTACTTTAGCATCTACCACCAGCCCTGCCCCAGCATCTTTGCCGCATATTTGATCTCGATCATACATACTCGAAACACACACGCCTTCCTCAAATGGATGTGTACACAGATTTTCCTACTTCTTCTTTGCGGAACGGGGAAATATAAAAGACTGTCAATAATGCATGTTACTGCGATAGATGAGACCAAGAGCTATTAGCATTTCATCGTTGAAAAGAGGGCAGGTGCTTGTGGTGAGGTGATAGAGCTTTCTTTTATAAGCTTTTTTTTGTTTTTATATTTACAGTATAATACCATTCTTATTCATTTTATATGGAAAAAATAATACAATGAAGTGGGTTTTGTTTTAATCATGTCACATAATGTAGCAAATTAAATTATTTCAATTTTACTTTTTTATCTACTAGTGACATCTTTTGAATGCTTACATCTACACTACCTTAGATTCTTGTGTGTGGGTGTTCTGCAGGCTCAGCACCAGGACAGGGACCAGACTGTGGATTTATGTGGCCAGCCGCTGGAAATGACCTTCCTGCTTCTGTCATTGGGTGTGTGCCCCATTACGAGAGGCCTAAACTATATTGGCAATAACTTTGACATTTTTGTTTGTCACCCAGTCAATTTGGAAGATACCAGGCACAGTATTATTCCTTTTGACAACTTTCTGCCTTTGCTTCTTTCTCTATCAGTCCCTCCATCAACTTTCTCTCACTTCACTGTCAGTGGTGTGAATATGCTGTGATAGCCAGACTGGCTGTCAGGTGTTCGCTTTAGTGATTGTCATAACAAAATGAAAGGCCTAAGTATGTTTATTGCAAACCACAATGTAGCATCTATTTATTTGCTTACAATTTATTTAAGATAAATTGAAAAAGAAAAAGATTACTCTTGGACTATAAGCATTACTTCAGTGACTTTCTATTGATCCACAACCCTGAATTAGATTAGATTTTTACATGTTTTAGTGGATTTTGTACTGTATAAAAAGCTCTGTGGACTTGTAGGGAACACTACAGTCAGTTTTGTCGGAACAGACATTCATCACTTAATACAAATACGAGTGACTGATGAAACAGAACTATACAGTATTAATGTATATGTGTGTGTGTGTGTGTGTGTGTGTGTATATATATATATATATATATATATATATATATATATATATATATATATATATATATATATATATATATATATATATATATATATATATATATATATATATATATATGTAAAGGCAATAAAACTACTGTGACATGTGGTGTGTTTGTCAGGCAAACTAGAGTTAACAGGCTCCTTTAAAGCTAACACACATAGCCTGCAGAGACACAAAGCAACGTCTCATTAGTTAGCGCCAAACTCATATGTTTCCCTTTGTCAAATGATGTAACTGTGATTCCTTTTAATTATGGCTATCCACTGGAAACTTGCAATTAATTTGATTATGTTTCCCGTTTAAATATTCATCATAATTATAGTCCAATTAAGACATATTAAGGCACATTAAATCGCAAGCATTTAAATCAATTTACAATGATGTCTATTTTCACCAAAAGAAGCATTTTAATGCGTAAAAATGAGGACTGAGGGCAGTGCGGTTTCAGATGAGACTGCCAAAATCTTGTAATTGTAAATGACTTTCTTAAATGCACAAGACTTTTTTTTTATTGCTATGAATTGTATTCACCACATTAGAACAATATGTGAGCTTGAACTGAGGTGGTGATGCATGTGATACATCGTACATTCTAAAACATTTTACATGCATTATTTGTTTTTACTTAAAACAAAACACAACACAATCAAACTTACTGATTGTCTACTTGCCTTCAAAAGCAATTCCACATACTTTAATGTTCTGCATCTAACGCTGCCTTAAGGCTTGCTCTACTTCTCATTGTGGGTAGATCCATACAACGTAGCCTCTTTTTCGGCGCTCGGCGGTAAATATTTTATAGAGATGCAAACATCTCCCTCTTCCCAATCTGTAATCACATGCAATGCGAAACCGCGAGACCACCTTAAAGGGGAAGTGCGATTTAGGACAGAATAAATCTATTTTTGTCTGCTTGCGTCCATTTATTAATGAATCAGTGTTCGTCCCCGCAGAGTGCATTCAAAAGCCGTAATACTTCTGTTGCTGTAGATGACGTGGCTTCATCAAATTCTTTAAAAAATAAATAAATAAAAAGAGCTGCGTGCCTCAAAGTTAGGGGCCATGGAGTGAAGACGGTAATTAAAGATATTACATTAAGCGGAGACGGTTGATTGAGGTGCAATGGACATGCTTTATGAAGTGACAGATCAATGACTGAAACGAAGAGCTCTACCCGTATAGCGCCAGGATACTAAGAATGTATTTATTTATTTACTTATTTACACCTTGTGTCTTTATCATTTGCTATTGAGAGAGAAATTCAGAAATGCTCATGGAGCCCATCCCTCCTTTACAGGCTTCTCAAGAATAACCACCGAAGATAAGATTTTCATGCTGACTTGCATCATTTAAAACAAATATCCCGCCTTCTCTGAAAGTTTCATCTTGTACTCTTTTGTGCGGGTGGGCGTGGGGGCTTCGATTGTTGTCTTTTTAAAAGTGACGCATCGCTGAACTGTTTTAATAAGCGAGCTCCACTTTTGCTTTGATTATTAGCCATGATTGTCTAATTAAAGGCGTGTGGCATGGAATTGCAGCGAGAACATTTTCCCATATATTTATAACGGGAAGCATAATTCATTGCCTCTGCAGAACGCGTTTGTGAATCTCAACCCGACATCGTGCAATATAGTACACTGAATCACTTCCCCTGTTCTAGAATATTTTCCTACAATTTAAAAAGAACAGGTATGTTTGAAGGCTTAGGCAGGTGTGTATATGTGTGTGCGCACTCGTGCGTGCGTGTAGTTAATCAAATTAATGTATGCAGTTTTCTCGGTGTTTGTTTGTCCGTATGTGTATATCCACGAACGTGCTGTTCTGTAAGTGTTGTATTTGTATGCCGGATAGCAATTTGATTAGGCAGCCTGTGGGTGTAGTCTATAACAGGCGTTTCTGTTCACACCATGCCTCAGTGCTCTGGTGCACACCGAGTGTGACCAGCGCTTCATTTCAACACTCCACCTCCTCGTCGCAGTCACGGACTGGCAGAGCTCAGCGCGGCATCGCTATTGTGAAAAACAGATTGCTGTTTGTTCAAAGCTGATATAACTTTTTACTATGTATCATTAATTTTTGAACTTAAAGTGAGTGTGTTTTTCACAGAAAGACAATCATATTCATTTTTGCATTTTTTAAGATAGCGGGATATCTTATGGTCTGAATGGTCTGAATTGTTTTTAAAGGCTTAGTTGTGATGATACAGGCATTTATTCTGCCACACGTGAACCGGGGTAGCGAGGCTGGCCAGTGAGTGAGCAAAGCTATATTTGGACATTTCATCCTTTACACACTTCTGGCCGAGAGGCTCTTCCAACATAAGTGTTTATACTGCTCGTAAACGAGCAAGGTTATTTTCCCCTCCTAATGGTCAACCATGACAAACCAGCCCATAATGAGCACGTTTGCCACCAAGGATTGTTAGTTTCTTAAGGACCAAATTAAAAAAGAAATCCCAAGAAGCCACATCATTACAGGAAGCCTAGAGGAACTATTTCCAGGTCATTAGTTGGTGCGGCTGGCCTTCCTGCTCCTACTGGCTAGGGAGGGGGTCGTGATGAATTGTGTATCCGTTCAATTTACGGAGACGCAATCGTTAATGAGGACTTTCTTTTTCCTTTCCTTTTCCTGTCCACAGCACCACTATGTCTTCTATTGTTTTTGGATGACTATGAAACCTATTTCTTAACTAAATGAATCTTAAGTATTTTATTCAGCATACTCAAAAATAGGTAGTGTTTTCTGTGTTAGTTTGAAGTGGGAGTTTGATGTTAGTATATAATCTGGTCATATGTAAGAAATGCATTGCTGCTGTGTTTATAACAAACCAGGTTGAGTGAGGGTCAAATTCTGGATTGCCTGCCTTACGGAAATCTAGTACATCGCAGAAGAGGACCTGGAGGACAGGGTGAAGTAATCAGGTGTGTGGGGCTCAGAATTCCACATGAGTTGCTTGTGTTCCCAGCGGTCATGTGGATATCTGATGAGCTCTGACATGTGAAGTATGACATCATGCCAGTGGCTGGCCTGTTGAAGGGGCCACACCAGTGAGGTCACTGGTCTCCTAATGACCTCCTCGGGGTTTGGCAGCAGTGGCTTCGACACGATGGCTGTCTAGCAGTCTTTCACTGTTCTTTTACTCCTGCCCCTGCAATCTCCCTCTGTCCCATTCAGCTTGAGTTGCACACCTAGCAGTCTAAAGCCCACAGACTTTTGTCTTTCTCTCTATGTGATTAGGCTTATCTTTTCTCCCATCTTTGGCCCAAAGCCTCTCATCTCTTTCAACCCCCACCTCCATTCCTCTGTCTCGTAATTCTCTCTCTCTCTCTCTCTCTCTCTCACTCTCTCTCTGTCTCTCTCTCTCTCTCTCTCTCTCTCGCTCCCTCTCTCTCTCTCTCCTGCACACACACAAACACACACACAAAAGCACACAAAAACAAAAACACATCCTTTTGCTTGCTCGTGCTTCCTCCCTTTCTTTTCCCTCTCTTCCTGGCTGGTTTCAGTATTAATGCTCCACTAAGTCTGGCTGTTTGTTGGCCTTAATCAAGACTCGAGGGCAGGAGGACAGGGCCAGTCAGCTCCTAAATGCCCAGCGGGCTCTTTATTTTCAGACAACGTGCACCGCACTGTGCAGTCAAGAGCAGAGTGTGGCTCAGGCTGGGAAAATAAAACCAATCACACAGCAGCTCTTGCTGTGTGGACAGAGCCAGACAGCAGGCCAGAATGCATAGACCATTGAATATAGGTTAGAACTGCCCATCTGCTTTCCTTGAAACACCACCCAAACTATACCTTTTTTTAGTTGATCCATTCACATTATGTTCTTTCTTTCCACTATGGCTGGTATGTTGCTGCATATTTCATTCAGCATGACTCAAGATTGAATAAATGGCTGTGTAAACTCTTGAAGCAACATAGCTTAAGGTAGTGTTGTCAATGAATATGTCTATAAATAATGAATATTATTTATATTCACTTAAGCTTGTGCACCCGAGAGCGGATCTCATCGTTTAGTCTTTACAATAGTACTAATGTAATTGCAATAAAAATAAATGCAAGTTGATCTGACATATAAACCTTGTCTACAGTAATTCAAACTCCATACAGTTTTTGTACACATAGCCATAACTTTATTGTCAAAATCTGTGTTGTTAAGCATACACAGAATTGTCATATTGCTTTTCTACAAACACGGCCCAGTTCTTTGCATTAGCATGCCTCACTGATGATTTGCTGCCCGAGGCTTTTCAGGACATGCAACCACAGAGGCAGCTTTCCTCCTGTTTCAAGCACCTATTAGCGCCACAGGCTACTTGAGTCTCTTGTGTCCCAACATGGCCAGGCCTTTAGCCAGTGGCTGACCAGGCCGGGCTGATAGCCATGTTAATGCTCTCTCCCCTGCATGTTCTTCTTTAATATTTAACACAGGTTATTAGACAGAGCGAGCCTGCGACCCCCGGCGCGCCTCCACACAGCACATGAATAACTAATGTGCGGCTGATTATGTTAATCAGTAATCGCAAGGGCCTGCTGCTGATGACCAGGAGTGTTGCCGTGGTAGCGGAGGAGAGCTCTAACAACCTCGGCAATCTCCAAACAGAGCCCCAAACCCATCATTATACACGCACTCGCCTCACGCACTACCACCAACCTTCAGCTGAGTCGTTCATGTACCCCCTTCTCTTCTCATGCTCACTTACTTAGCCTTGATGCTAGAGGCTTAAAGCTGTGATCTCTCTCTATGCTGCATTTATGTGAAAAGAAGCAGCCTCTCTGATCCTCTTTAAGCAGATGTGCGTGCTTGTTTAAGGAGAGCTAAGAAGGGGAGAGCTAAAGATGGCAAAAAATGCTCAGAATATTCAGGAGCTTTAAGACTGCATGATCTTATTGTGGTAGGTTCAAAGCTTGTCCACAAAATGTGTGAAACGAGACTTTAGATGTTGCTCCATTTTAGTTATTTATTTATTTATTTTTTAATAATGTTGGTCTAACATGTAAATCTACCAAAGGAGATAATCGTTTGGTTTGAATATGATCTGTGTCACCATTATTTTCTATCAAATAGATAAATTATTTACTATTACCTTTTGCACTTACTCTTTTTTAATGTTTACCAATCCTTTCAATTCATCACATCTCTCTGTTTTTACATGCAGAATTATTGACCTACCGTCACTCCTGGGTTACATGCACTATGCCTCCTCCTGTCAAATGCAAGGCTTTGTCACTGGACAAGTTGTACTCTGTTCCAGTAAGAAAATCTATCTAAAATAACCTCATCCTCTGCAAGCCCAGACGACAGACAAGCCCTGATTTTAAAGGCTTATTGCTGCATGGTGGAGCGAGTAAATGTCTTTTCTCTTGGCCTGTGTTTTTTGACCCCCCCTGAGATAAAAGCATGCTCTTGGAAAGCCATCTCAGCGATGTGAATAGGTTGAGCGTGGCTGTATTCCATTCCCATCAGCCAAGTTGCTTGGCTCCTACACCATAAAGAATTCCAACGAGACAATTTTGCGGTGTGCTCAGCGAGCTGACAGCGAGTGTTATTAAAGCGCAGGGTGCTGACCGCTCTCAAAGTTATTAGAGTGTGTGTGAGAGAGAGAGAGAGAGAGAGAGAGAGAGAAAGAGAGTGTGAGAGACTGAGATTGTGTCTGTGATAGCCCCGCTGGCCGTGATGTCCTTCATACTCTCACACACTCTCTCATACACAGCTACATTACTGAGAGGACATGGTCAGTGAGGGACATAGATACACACACATACACAGGAAGTCTGCAAAGACAGGTGGAGGTGTCATCATCATCATTCTCATTAGTGTTCTGCTAGACTGGGAGTAAGACACAAAGGCACTGGGATTCCATCTGTACCCATCGAAGAAATGCTAGTCACTGACCAGAACTAGTAACTCCAGAAACTGAATTATATTCAGGCGATTCAAAACAAAACTTTACCAACTGTGATCATTAAAATAAGTGTTTCAACATTTGTAGTGTATTTTGTCAATTATTTACTGTTATTTTAGTGCAGACATATAGCACAGACTCAAAGGTGGATTTTGAGAAAAGGCAGTAATCTAATGACCTCGCTATAAGGTCCCTGCTGTGTGTGAGTGTGCACACTGTCTTAAATGAAGGAAATAGAGAAATCTCAGGCTATCAGTCTGGACTTTCCGCTCCCTTTCAATCTGTTTTGGGTCTGGCCTGATGTGACAGCATGTGGGGCCCTGGCTGTCCATTCATCATGGGCAGGAGAAATAACAGGACACCTCTGGCCTGTCATGCTAGATTAGTCTGTGGCCTGTAAGCACCGGCCTTAATAGAGTCTCTATCCTTTCAGCTAAAGTGTCCACTAGGCCACCTCTACGAAGCTCTATGGAGACCTGCTAGGCTAGTGTGTGTGTGTGTGTGTGTCTGTGTCTGTGTGTCCATGTATTTTTCGCATTGTGGGGACCTTTTTGTCCCCTAAAATCACTTTTATCAGTTTTTTTGGGGTTTTGTGGGGACATTTGAGAGGTCCCGATGAGGAAAAATGACTTTATAGAAAATGTGCTTGTTTTATTTGAGATACTAAAAGAGGTAAAAGATGTGCATTTGGTTACTGAGGTTAAGGTTAGGGTCAGGATTAGGTGTAGGTGTAAAATTATATGCATCTAGTCATTATGGGAAGCCTATGGAAAGACCTCACAAAGATAGTAATACAGAGACTGTGTGTGTGTGTGTGTGTAAGTTTTCTGTATCAAAACCACTATTTATAAATGCGAAATTCTACTTTATGGTCCAAGTCTTCTCTACACACTGTACATGATGTTCTCAAGGGATCCATAATGACACTTAACACTGTGACTGTCGTATAGGCTCCTTAGTGATTATGAAACTGTCATTCTCTAGTATATCCTTCACACCTCCTCTTCTTTCCCAGACCTCTGACATCCTGCCATCCACCCCTCAAAATCAATACCCTCTAATCCATAATATTCCTTAATTGGTGATTACCAGTTACTTTAATAGATCACAGGTCCTGGCTGTGAAATTAGCCCTGGCCTTTAATAAATGCTGGTCCATCCACTACTTGGATATGTAATGGCCAACAGAGATTCCAGCACCAACCTTATATCTCTTTTGCTTTCTTTTTTCTCTGTCATTTGATTAAAAAAAAAAAACTCTCTGTGTTTCTCACACACATATCATATCTCTTTAAAGATCCTTTTTGTCCTGTGTCATGAGGTCACTGTTCAACTTTTTAGGAACAGTCTGCTTCATAATCAACTTTTTAGGATGAAGTGAGTGACTGAAGTGAGTGATTGTCATTGTGTTAGACAAGTAATGAAATAAAATTGGACATTTGAGATGCACAAACTATATATCTCAAATGATGGATAATAGTTTCTGAGTGTGTACACATATTTTAGGTCTTTGGCCTTTTCCACTGTGTTGCATTATCTGAAAAGTAATCAGGAGAGGAGGAAGATTTGACTTGTGGTTATTGTTACAGAACTTAACAATGCTGAAACTCACAAAAGACTGTAAAACTGCCAATGGAAAAACAAAAAAGTGCAAAGGAAATTATTAAACAGAACACGGATGTGGGAACCTTATCAACTAAGCTTACCTTTTAAAAACACACCATAACATATCACAGTAGAAAGTCAATTTTTTCAGCAAGCCTTTACTAGCATGTTCTTTATTTTCTTTATTGCAGTAAATTATTACAAAGTACCACACACCAAAGTCTGGCTGCCATAGTTATTGTTGCTAAGAGTGTAACAATATTACCATACCTTTATCAACTCACTTTGATGGAATATACGAGGTACATAAAGATGATTAAAGGCATTCATTCATTGGCAGTCTTTCAATTTTAAAGGCAGTTTTCATTCATCCTTCTGTAGGGTAGTCTGTGGTTATGGGATTATGCAACATTCCTTTATGTGGTTATCAAATATTTCTGACATGAGCAATATTGTACACCCGTGTAGGAAAGCTGAATTATGGGAAGTTAAAGCCTAGCCTGCTTTAAAGCTGGATCAATGAAATATTGCTGTCTGCCCTCGAAGAGCCTAGTATGCTAATCATGATGACAGCCATCTTTGCTGCCCCCTTCCTCTCTCTCTCTCTCTCTCTCTCTCTCTCTCTACCCTCACACACACTGGTTGCCACTATGCCAACCCCATATCTTCGTCTCCAACGCCCTCTGTTTTTGCTTAATGGAATTCAGTCGGGCAACAAACCCAGAAACAATACAGCAGAGACGATTAACAAAAGCCAGCATTTACATCTGCTTATCTGTGACACCACTGCCACCGCCTCCAAGCGACCTGGTGCTGCTTGTCCCTCTCGCCAAAAACCCTACTATAGTCCACAAACAAAACTGCGAGCCTGAAAACCATAGGGAGATTTGGAGCCAGTTGTTTATCTGGAATGAGGAGAGGAGGAGAGGAGGAGGCCTGCAGTGAGCAGGAGCATGGCGTTGGGAGCCTGACCCTGGTGCTGCGCTCATTGTGTAGTGCGGCGGTGTAATGAGGCCCTGTGTGGATATTGATATGACAGAACAAAAGGCCAAGGTGCAGTAAGGACAGCAATCCACACGTTTCACACCATTTGTTTTTCACACCGTATCCATCACATTAATGGGTCACCTTTCTGTGACAGCTCATGATTACCTGCTTACCCATGGAGGGAGACAGAGAGGAGAGAGAGAATAGAAGAATGGGGGGGTTGCAAGAGAAAAGGGGAGAGAGATGGGAGACACCAAGACACTTGGGGGAAGACACGGAAAGGTGGGGTGGAGAAAGAAGAAAGACCGACTTATCTGTGTGTGGTGTAAAAGGTAAAGGGTAAGCAGGTGTTGGGGTGAAAAGAAAAAAAGGACTGGCTGTGGTGCCATTTATTTATTAATTTTTCCCCCATGAAGATTGGCTTGGCCCTGTCACCTTTTTTCCTGCAGGGTGAATTTATGGCAGGTCAGCATGCTGCACCATCCGCTGATGGATAGAGAACATCCCACTATATTTGGTGCAGAAGTGGAAAATGGACGTTTTCCTAAAGCACCCCTGCACAGCTTAAAAAAAGACCATCAGGACAGCTCAGTGCAGGGCAGGGGGTCAGCACACATGGGTCATAATCACTCACAGGGCACACAGGACAAAGACTGAAAAGTCTTTTTTAATCTTACCCTCCTTGTATAACATCTAGTTACACATGTAGTTATTGGTTTAATGATGCAAGATGTCAACTGTGTATTTATTATAATGATTGTTGCATGAACATGTCATTGCATGACCTTTAACTTGTTATGAGTGTAGGTGCAATTTTAAATATGTTTTTTCCTTTCTTTCTTGTATTAGCTCATTGTGTCATGGTGAAATTCTGTGAAACTCTTTTATATAGGGTAAAGGCCCCTTTTAAGCTTCCCATTAAGCACAGCCCAAACTTATTGCATGTAAAGAAGCATATCTTTATAATTAATTACAAAAACATTTGAATAAAATCATATATTATTAAAGGAGAGAAAAATGTTTCATTTTAACTTCTCATTCCCTTGTGAAAATAATGTCTTTTACTTAAAAACTGTTCGATTAAAGATTTAGGTGAGCATAATTGGTAGATTTACAATAAATATTTTAATGTAAATCATTATGAAGATCTTTAGTAAATATAATAATCTCTTAAATTCTTTTGCCCTTTCAACCTTTTTGCTAGCTTCAGTGCCTGACATTTTTTTCATTGTAATTGCAGCCTCTTCTTGCCTCTTCATAAGCCTCTACAGATTAGAATTGGTTCATGCTGAGAAAAAAAAAATGTATTCATCTCAATTGTGGAGTGAGATGCAGGGGCGGCCCACACTCCATAGTTTGTCCGGCGTTTCCTCATCGGCAGGCAGCAATAATTGGCCATGCATGGCTCATTGAGCGATGCGCATGGTCTCGCACATCGCATTCCCGTTTGGCTTGATGCCTTTTATCGCTGCTTGCTGAGCTGAAGCAGTATGGGCCTTTCGATGGCGCTTTAGCGGAGATGATGCTTCATAGCTAATCGTAAAACAAGCATCAATATCTCCGGCGTAAGGTGTGATGAGAGGTGCAAGGGTAGGTTATCACTCTGCGGCCCAATAACGCCATCCCATTCAAAACAAAAACGAGTTATGGAGCGTGCCGGGAATTGTCCTATCATTTGATATCTGCCTCTTTGAAGCTGCCAATGAATAATGTTTGTCTGTTTCTTTATTTTGCTCCAAATCTTCTTATCCCATCCTGCTTACTATCAGTCCTCTCTTACCCACTACCCCCCTTTTCACTTCTTAAATTTACCCTTTACAGTGAGCAATCTGAATCTTGGCATGTCTCTGCTCCCAAAGCAGCATTCCTTTCCCATCTCCATATCTTGCATCACTGAAAATGGAAATTTAACTTTGGGAGAAGTGACAGTGACTGCAAGTTGTAGATTGTGCATTGGCCAGTATGGCATTTATGATAAAATAAAAACTACAGCTTGCTGCATTTCCTGTCTCAGCAGTTCAGAGATGTGTCAAGGGAGACCAAAAGAGACAGAAGTGGTAAAAGAGAGAGATTGCTTTGTCTCAAATTAAAAGTCAAAATGTCATCTCTCTCTCTAATTGCCTGCAGCCATTATTGGACACTGCAGAAAGTAGTGTCTGAATGTTCACTTTATTTGCTCATCTGTTGCCAGGCTCTCATTCTGCAGGGAGCACAGTGCCAGCACACATCTATCACCCAATCTCCATTTAAAAAGAGTAAAGCCAGTATGGGGTGCTTCTTATCAAATCTAGGGGATGTAAAGTGAAATGTAGAAGAGTTGAAGCAGTTGAAAAGGAGCTCTAAAACGTATCTGTAATATATGTTACATGTGTAAATCTGTATTGTACTAGCTTGTAAATCAGAGGCAGGCAAAAATAGCTGACAAGTTTTGCCATTAAAAGATAATTGTAATCAAGGTGCAGGATAAGTGGTGAAGTGAAGCAGGCAGATAGATGGACAGCTGCAGAAAGATGGATTGTTTTAATTTGCGCCAATTAAATTGAAGTTCATCGGATCATCTTCCTCAATCTTCATGAATACCTTATTTTCGGGGTGCTGCGAAGCTATTAAAAAGAGTGATTGAGCCCTAAGACTTAGTATACCATATTTTATGTTGGACCATCATTAAGGACTTTGTGCATGCATACTCATCCCCCCTTAGTATATAATGAGTTCTGTTGAGGCGAAATGCAAAGTGGAGTGACTGACATGTAAAATTGATGGGGAGAAAGGATGAGAACCCAGAATTCTTTACTCCCCACTCTATGTGAGGCTGTTTCAGACATGCTTGAATCCCCGGCTGGGCTGTAGAATATGCTTTGTTGCTGGTGGACATATTGAAGGCATTGGAGGCTCAGTTAGTTTGATATGGAACATGGCTGGAAGCACAAGTTAAATGTACATTTTAAAGCCTTCCATGTCGGCACCAAATGTGCAGTTAACTCTTTTAACATGCTCATGGATGAGTGGGAAACAATTTAATGGTCCTTCTGTTTCTGTAATTTGCATTCTGTACTCATTTCCAAGACCTCCAGCACTTATTGTGTAAACACACACATACACACACACACTCACACACAACAAGCATGCCTGACAAGCATGTATGCACACAAACACCTGAAATGCACGCTTTGAATATCTGTAAAATGATTTTACTTTTTGCATGTTACAGGCTTGTAGACGATTGTTTCTTTTACAAAGGTCAAACCTTATTAAACAACAAGAGATACTCTGATTAATATAATGCATAAACATTTATTGTAAACAAAAACTACTACTTTGGGCATGAAAAGTTGCAGGCATTGCAATGTTTCTGAAACACTAAGTATTGAGGCACATTTAAAAGACATGTACAAGTGAAAGTCAGTGAATATTTGTCATTGTGAACACACCACAGCACAGCACACAGTGCACCACAACAAAATGTGACCTCCATCCATGAAGGAGCAGTGGGCAGCTAACATGGGTAGCACCCAGGGAGCAGTGCTTGGGGACATTACTTTGCTCATGTTTACCTCAGTGGTAACTTTACAGGCCCGGGATTCAAACCAGCGACCTTCTGATCACAGGGCGATGCCCTGCCCATATATATAAAATGAAATGTTATTATGCAGTATATGAATATACAGTACATAATATATGTCCATATATGTATAAATGGGAAAGGGAAAATCAATCTTGAAATTACTCAGAACTGTTGCTGACATCACAAAGTTTTTGGTTGATTCAAATGTCAAATAAGTATTACTCATTAATATAAAAGTGTCCATTTGCATGGATGATTTAATTTATCATCAAAGCCAAAGGAAGCAATTTGGCATATTCAGACGTTGCTCTTGTTGTGCATTAAGCTTTGACTAAATGCAAGGGACCGGCTACTCTGTGGTTCTTCAAAGGTCAATAGTCACACTGATGTTTATCAAGTGCGATTCACAAACACAGCTTCAGCGCACATGGCCTAATGTGCATTGAGGCGTTTGGGACAAGAAACACTTTACTCACTCCTCAGACCAGAAACAAAGAGTATTTAAGGCTTGCCCACTGGGTATTGGCAGACGCAAATTGATGTAGTAAATCACAATTTCATATGTACTGTATGCACGACCGGGAAATTGCCAAGGCAACGCTCGGGAAACGAATGCTGAGAGCTTTACTTCTTGCATTGCTTTTCCTGGGCCAAGCAATAAGGCCCAAATGACCACATAACCCTATGTGAGCTACTTTAACCTTTGAGGCATAGAGATTTTTATTTCTCCAGTTTATATTCCATCAAAGATACATTTTTAACACTTCTCATTTTTGTTTAAATATACTCAAAATGTCTGCTAAAAATAATTGAAAACAGCTAGTAACAGTGAATTTTTAATTCTTCTATATAATAAGATTGCGATGTTATATAGTCCACATTCCAAAATGTTTTCCATCTAAACATGCATATGTTGTACGGGTGTATATGTATATGTATATGTATATGTATATTATACAAATGTCTTCTGGCAATACTTGTACATCTTAGCAGGCATTGAAGTCATTATTCTCATGACATGTTAAGTGATCTAGTTGATCATAGAAAGAAGAATTGTCATACGTTCTTTGACTTTGCTGAGAATACATATTAATCTATGCAGCCATTGGAACATTAATGTATATTATCCTGGGGTTGTCTCTGTCCTATTTCCACCTAGTTTTGGTTGTGTTGTTCCATCACAAGTGGTGTAGTTTGTTGCTCTTCCGAAACTCATCTTGAGCATATTATTGTACCTCTTTATCCAAGCTGGAAATGGGAGTTGTTAATTAGCTAGACCTTGAATTAGATTATTTGCATGTCTGAACAAGGGGTAAGGTATTAATGCTCCCCTAAGACACCCAGTAATAACCTCTTCAGTGGCTCTACAGTCCCTGTGGAGAAAACTGAACAGAAGCCCAGCCAGAGAGAAACAGGGGGAGGAAGTAGGAGAGGAGCCATTTCATCCAATTAGCTGTGGATTACACTTCTCCTCTCCCTTTGAATCCTATTTGCTGTGATAAGGTGTTCTCCTGAAGGGGCCGGGCCGAGCTTCACTACCCAGGGAAATGATTAATTCACGAACACAAAATTAAAATGCGGTGTCTCTCACTCTGCATGCAGTGACATAGGGGAAGCAGGGAAGGTTCGACTTGGAAATCAATAAGGGTCCCAAACATGTGCACTCAGGGAAGCAGCAGAGGCAGAGTGACAGCGCTGAAGAAGAAGACAAGGGGGAATTATATCCAGAATTTTGAAAAGTCACTGCACATTATATTCTACATGTCCCATTTAAGGTGGATGTGGGCAGTAGTGCAATAGATGATGATCTTGAATTATTCAAACTTTTTTTTTTGTTTGGGATGGATTCCAGAATGGAATGTGTCACATCAGCATCTATTGTACTGCTTGTGATGACAAAGTTTTTTGTGACATTTATTCATAGTTTCCCAGCCACAACATGATTAATCTAATTTATTTGTCTCCAAAGTGGCATATATCAATCAACTTAATTCCATAGTAAGTTGGACAGTCCAACTCAAACATTTTTTAAATAAACTGATGATTTGCATATTACTGTAAGAAAAACATGTGCATGTTGTTAAATGGATAGCCAAGTGGCCTATTTGCCTACTTGTGTTTTTGTCAATCCTGAAGTCACATTTGTGGTTTGTATTTTGTTCTGCTTCTGAACTCAACCCTGGCTAGGACCTGGTTCCTCAGGCATGAGAATGTGTGGAGAATTTGAGATGAGCAGCTTTATATTTTCAAACCCCGCTGACGCCACACAAACGATGTTTAAAAACCCTGTACCTTGGGTTTAATTAAGTCCCTCTAATCGTGTTCCAATCACGGGCCTGGACGGATGGGTTGGAATTCCTGATGTGCATTTCTGTCAGTCTTAATTGGATAATTGATTGCCAATTTGAACCTGGCCACACACTGCATACACAATAAAGAGCCTTGGCCATGTTCCTCGAGGATTCATTTTCCGTCTGAATAAAGATGCTGCTTCGATAGGCAGTGATCCAGTCATGCAGACTAAGGCCAGTTTCTCCAAAAAAGTTTTGTTATGCTAAAAGACCAGTTTGTAAGAGCATTTTAACTATAAGAGAACAGCCTAACTGTTTCTTATTTTAATATAATTATTAAATAATTTTTAAGATGGTTATCAGAAGTTCAAAGAATAAACAGTCTAAACTGATGCATAAGTTCATAGACATTGCATGGGTGCCTGCTTAATGCCATCATTTTCATCTTCATTTTATTGTTGTCATCTTAATCTTAATGTTTAATCTTAATGTTTTTCATGATCTTTCTTCATTGGATCGAGCATGGATTGAATTCTAGATGAAAAATGTATGATAACCATTTTTGCAAAAGTGTTGGACTCCTGAGTTCATTTGTCAGATTTTCTTAGAAATTATTGAAGATATGGACATTACATCAGAATTTTCTCAAGCTGAGAATCAATGAAGTGAGCAAGCAAAATCTAAAGTAATTCCAATAACTATTGGGCAACATGTTGGATTTACATTGAAATAAAGGGTGAAAATCTGTCATTAACCTAATTTTGCTAAAACCTTTACATTTTTCATAAAATCAAGGATTTTTAAAGTTTGCTATGATTTAAAAAAATAAATGTCATGACATTATATATGGTTTAATTTATATGTTCATTTATTCTTTATTTATTGTAAGCAGATGAAATTACACTGAGAATGATCTGTTCTACAGCCAAGTCTGAGCATGAAAGTTTATGGTTTTACATTAGAAATGTGTCACAAATTGTTTCCCCTTATGACACATTTTGGAATTCACACTCAGCTTCAATTTCCTACCATCCATCCATTCAAAATTCAACTTTATTTTGAAACTTGGCTGATTCTATCATGTTATGCATTAACAGCACACAGAGTCCATCTTCAAGCTTTTCGCTCAGAGAGATAAACCAATATGGCAGGGCCTGAAACCATTGGTTATAAATGGGCTCCAGCAGCCCTCTGATCTTTCTCCAGGTTTAAGCAGTAAGCTTCCTGTTCCTAAGGGAGTTTCAAGAGACGCAGAGAGAAAGCACTTTTCTGCCACCATTTGTACTGAGTGAAGTTTCTTTGGAGTCTCCTTGAGACAAGTGACCAGAGCGGTCCAGAGTGAAGGCCTTATCAGTCACCCACACAATGGTGCCACCCTATGAATTATATTGAAGTGGGGGAGCGGCTCGTGCAAACCGGCCGCATTGTGGACCATCTGGGTGACAATAAACACCTCCCCGCCTGCTTGCCTCCATCATTCAAGGCCAGATAGCAGATCTGGACCTTAACTATAGCTCACTATCGGCTGCATCGCTGCCTGACCTGGCAAAGAGATGGAGGTGAAGCTCAAGGATATCTCTCATGGAGAGGGAGAGCAAGGGAGAGGGTTGAGGGGGTGATTATGGCCATTCTGCTGAAGATGGAGGTGTTTGTGTGCAATGGGAGTGGCAAACGAAAACAGAAAGAAGCCTGATAAATAGAGAGTGAAAGACCTCTGCACATGAGCTTCTGAAAAAGGCAGTAATCTAACAAGAATGTGACCAAACAACATTGCTTTGCTAAAACAATTGATGCTTTTCTTAGCACAGTTAAATGTTGATTAAAGATTGCATACATTGCTGCTTTTAGATTGTTCTAACATTTTGTCAATTATACTTACATTTTGGATTTTTCTTGATGTGAGCGTTCTATAGCAATGAGGGAATGATGTTCTGAGTTTTGCTGTATGTTTTCAAGATAGGTCGATACAGCAGTGTCTGTGCAGATGAATGGCTTTCATTTGCGTAAAAGCTGACACTCTCACTTCATCCACAGAGGACATGTCACTGCTGCTGGACCAGGTTCAGCGGAGAACAACAATTAAGACCTTTGTGATTAAGCGCAAGATCCATCACATGGCAACGGCCAGTCAAATGGCAAGATGCCTGCTATGGCCTGAAATGCAGCAAGCAAATTGTGAAACAAATGTGGTATATATTTTCAGTGATTTTAATCTAGACAAAGTCTTTTTGAAAGTCTTGGGCTTGTTGGCTTTGCAGCCTCGAGCTTGACACAAACACTTGGCTTTAGGTCCAGATCCACTTTGTTCATATGGACTCAGAGACCTGGAAGAGAGAATGTATGTAGGTAATCTAAATGGCCTGTGTCACTGGTGCCCGCTCTGTAATATTAGGGTTGTTATTAGAGCCCGGGCCCTCCGGTGGGACCGGACCGCACCAGCCTGCATTAGACCCATTACTGTTGCTCTTCATTCAGCCATGGCCATGGAGCTTGTCACAGCCCCCGCCGACAATTGGATTGTTTGGGGACTTTGAATGAGAGTAAACTCTATTAGTAAAGGTTTTATGGGGCTAAACTCACCTCTTCCCGCAGTGAAGCTAGCGCTCTTGTTGCTTGTCTTGGTGATGCCGATAAAACTTTAGGCACTGCCTGCAGCTGGTGGAGGTGTGAGTGAGTGAGATGTTTGTACATGGAGTTGTAATGGGGTTGTAAATCTAAGAAAAAAACTGTATTTACAAATAAAAATAAAAATTTAATTGTTTGGGTAAATGTTGTGAATAAAACATAGGCCTGAATTGTTGATTGAAATTTTGGATACCGTAGATAAAAAATTCTCATTTTGCAATTGTCTGTTCTAAACTGTTCAAGTGTTCATTAAGTATTCATAATTGTCTGATTCCAAGAAGTGTCCAAAATAGAGCAAATGTATAGTAAAGTATTGAATGTCTCATATGTTTTGAAATCTTTGTTTTCCAAAAAATGCAAATCAAGAGTTTGCTTAGTCTTGCTGGAATTTTGGATATTTTATTGGAAACAGTTATGTGGTCAGAAAAAAAAAGTTTTGTTAAAACAGCAAAAGTAGTTTTGCTAAGTGACTACAGTATAAGTAGGTATAGTAAGTAAAAGTTGAAACAAAATTAACTGAATCCACTTAAGCTGGGCTTACACTGTGCAATTTTCGGCCCATTTACAGCTGATTTTCACTTGTGCGATCTTGGATCGGCCCGAGTTTCTGCTTAATCGTGCGTTGTGCATCGTGTAGTATACATGGGGTAACAAGCACCGATTAACCCCTCACGGCCAGCTCCCGATCGGCAATCATGTGGTCGAATGAAAATCAAACCTGTTTGAAATTCTGGTCACCCCTTCCCTTCCACACAGAACAGGAAGTGAAATGCAAGCAGAGCACAGGGGGATTTGGCCACCCTAATAAGTTCTTAAGCCCGTCTATAACTGTAGGTGATTTTTTTCTTATAACAAATTAGTGCAGGCATGCACTCAACACAAACCAGCAAGAATATGAGTCGGACTAAATAATAATAGCCCTACAAGTTGTTATTATCTGATTAAAATTGTCTATCTGACGTGCAATGAAAATTCTTAGGTGCGAGCAAGTCACACCCCTAGCATCTCCTCTGTTTCTTCTTCTTCTTATCCTTCTAATTCGTATTCTAATTCTAATTCTTCTTCTTCTTTGACATTATAGTTCCGGCTATGGGAGTCCGACCTGTCGTGTAGTGTCAGCAGTCAGCTCGCATAGTGTGCACACATAAATAGGGAGCTTTGGCTTTTCAGCACGTGCAATTTAATCATACAGTCTGAGCTGGAGGTTAGATTGAAAAAATCGCACAGTGTATGCCCAGCCCTAGTGATGTGCATGGTCTTTGAAGAAATTTAGCATTGAATTGTCTCAGATTCTTCTCCCATTTAAACACCCAAGTGAGCACTTTAAGAGAGATATTCTTGCAAACTGAATTCATAATTTAACCAGGGTTTTCATAATTTTCACCAATGTTGACAACAATTACGGAAAAAATAGTGCATGCACATTGTACTGTATGAAAGAAATTTGGACATATTTTGTGAGGTAAAATAAACCAATTTAGGTTAAGTCATTAAAGAGCTGCTAATAAGAGTTGACAATAGGACAAAGCAAGCTAAATGTGAAACACTGCAAACTGAAAAAGAAGGGAAGGCCATAAAATGAGTGAAATGTGAAGCATAAACAGTGGCATTTAATTCTATATCCTGGGGCGGGGGCGGGGGCTTATATTGGCTGACAGCGGTTCACATGTAATCATTGTAAATGGAGGAGCGTTAGCTACACCCCATGGTTTCATCGTCACATGCCTCTGACACCTCCCTAACATGGCCTCATTAGCCCCCTGACTGTCACCCATTAATGGACACGCTTTCCTTCTCTCTGTGTCTCTATGTCTGTCTTTCTCCTTCTATCTTCTCTCCAGTCTTTCTTTTTCTGTCTTTTACTGTTCTCCCGCTTTTTAGTTCCCTGTTTTCCACAAATGCTCATACCCATGCGTGTTTCAGTCATTTTCTATGCAATAAATTCTGTTGAACGCTTTTTATGTTTATCATCATTGTCTTTTGCTGTAATGTTGTCACTATACTAAACTCCCATTGCATATTTTACAGAAGTGTACATAAAATCCTTAAATCATTGAGGGTCTGTTAAAATAAAAATGGTAACTGCCCTGGTACAATGCAATGTTTGTGTGTTGCATACTCTTATTAGCTGTGAGTGGCTCAAAGTGACATTAACTGTTGTAATTATGAGCTTGGTTAGTACTTAGTGTCCTTACACTGAATGGGAGTCAACCTGGGAGTGACTAGACAATAGTGCATAGCCTGGTAAATGCTAAGTGATTTACTGGTAAGGACAGCGACGATTCACAGTGGAAATGGTGCAGAGGTTAGTGGCTGTGTTTCTATGTGGATGGGAGATGTGGGCTGCAGAGAGGAGGGAGCAACTGTAGTGCTGAGGGGACTTTATGGCCCTTCCGGTGCGCTGACCGCAGGCCATTAACTCAGTACTGCAGCCCAGAGTCCCGGGCAGCAGAGCATGGAGAGCATTAGGTCCCTGACCTGGCCAGGACATCTTATTACTTTAACGCATTATGTCTCCCACCGCGATCCTTCTATTTAAGTGACTTTGGCCGAAAAAAGGCATCACACAGGGGTCAGGGGAGTGTGTGTGTGGGTGTGTGTGTGTGCGTGTGTGTGTGTGTGGCATGAGTGAATTGGTGGTCACCAGAGGGATGGAAAAGGCTTGGGTTGAGGTGATTTATTGGATGTCCACTAGTCTGGAGCTCTGTGGAGAGCAGATGGTGCAGACAGACATCATGTACGACAAAAAGTCAAGAAGGTGAGTAGAAATGCTGAGATTGTCTCTTTAGCTTTAAGTCAGCCCAACACACACACAGCCTGACACCCACCCCTTTGCAAGTAAACTTAAATAACTGAACAACTGCTCCTATGAGGATAATGTGGTCTAAATCTGATATGTTTCTTCTGTCTCACAGGTTAGGCGTTGAGGGAGAGGCAGGGATGAGAGAGAGATGGGAACATGATTTATTTTAACAGTTACGTCACACTTTACAAGCCACTGCTGTAAAGTCTGCTGCAGACGTTACACACCACCAGAGAGACATCAGGGGTTTAAGTGCAGAGCTTTTCCTGCCAAATGTTCCAGCTGCCCAGTCTATATTCTATGCTCATCCAATCAGCATGTGTTTTCATGTTCAGAAGAGAGGTTATCAAGATGTTTCCAAATTACTGATCAAAAGATATTGATTTCCCTGCTAAATTAATATGCATTTTCTCTTTTTATGGTGCCAGTTTTTTGTTCCTCACACTTGAACACACAGATAAATAACCAATGTGGGAAAAGTAATAAATCAACTATAACTGATGCTGCTTAGGATTTTATTCATTTTACTAGAATGTTGTGATATGAGAAGCTGGCAAGACTTCTCAGGGCTCCTGCTGTGTGCAGTTAACTCCAAAGAACTGAGCAAACACAAATAAAAAGAGGTTATGGCCATAGCTTATTCATTTCATCTCTCTGGCTAAATAGGAATAATTGGGTTCCTGGTGCTGAAAGCCTGGGGAGAGGGTGACAGGTGTCAGAGGAGACCGGCATGCGCCAATTTCCTTCCAACTTCTTTATCAAGCGTGTCTTGTCACCATCACTTTGTCTGTTCCATGTTAATTCTGCCACTAATAAGAACTGAAGTTGCATATGTCCAACAGCTTGCATAGACAGGCAGTAAAAACAAATCAGACCCCAAAATAAGCCCATTTCATGGTAATGTATGTTCAGGTTTAATATAAAAGTCAAAGAGGTTTTAATGGTGTGCATACACATTTGCAATCTCTTGTGTGTGAATGCTTTTTATTGGTAGCATGTAGCATTAATTGTTAACTATTGTGGGTTGTTATGTTGTGTTATATCTTTCAGCAAAGAGCAACACAACAGAGTCCATGTGCATGTGCCGTGACGTTTACAGCAGAGAACGTGTACGGTACTTTAGTTTTACTGCCGCTCTGATTTCTATAGGGCCCAGGGGTGAAGGCCAATGTCATGGACATTTCACAAGCGTGGCTGATTTATAGTTCAGTCAGTAGCTCTTAAAAAAAGAACCAGACAAACGTTCTTTTTCCCTGAGCTTTTCTCGGCTTACAACCCCCTTACAAGCCCCTTCTCAACCCCCACCCCATCTCCGCATCAACACCCCACTGTTCCCATTATGGCGCTGTTAGCTCATCCCGCAGGCCGCTCCACTGGAACCCACTTGCGTGCCCTGGAGTCTGTGTGTTTATCCTAATTCTTTACCCCCTGCACACTTGGAGAAAACACAGGAACTGCCTCTATTAGTCACACACACATGCACAGTGAGTGTCACATGTTAGAGTGTACGTGTTCTGACACACACCTCACGGCACATTGCTCGCCGCTCGAACACGGCAGTGCTCCTTCGCTTGGTGTTGGCACATGTCAGAAAGGATGCCTCTCTTCAGAAGCTCAGAATAAGTGATTAAATTATGATAGTGCCACAATCTGTTAGAAAATGATAAACAGTGTGGGTCTTTTCATTAAAATAATGAAGACAAAGCATGTTGATGAGCTTTTAACTCAATTAACAATATTTAAGCAAAGGAAAAGCCTGGCGACTCATGCCTAGACTAGATTAGAAATGGGGGTTCAAACACATTGTGGAAGGTTCAAGTCACTTGACTCCTCTGGCTGACATGATCTCACCCCTCCTCCTCTGCTCTTCTGGTTGAGTGAAATTTCATTAACCATAATTAACTGTACTCAAAATCAGCATATCCTCCCCTCCACAGTGGAACACTGTGTGGGCCTTACAAATATATAGAAATAGAAAATACTGCTCAAACAGTTGTGGAGCAGTGTTTTTTGGTTATAGCCTGAGAATAGAATATAAGTTTTGTTCTAATGTTACATGTAATGTTTCTGCAACTAAATTGTGTAAACTATGACGGAATTCCTGTGTGTCCATGTTCATAATATAGATTAGAATACCAACCTCCATTCTTTAAAAAAAGGATAAATAACCATCTCTCTTAAATAAATAACCATTTTCCCTCCAACATTCATTCCAGTGAACATATTTGGAGTCATCCAGGAGTTTAACCCGCTTCCCCCCTCCAAAACAACAAGGCTTAAAAAAGATTGGAGTTCATTTCGACCCTCACTGGATAGAGGCCTCATTTACGCGCTCCTGGCAACTCAATCAGGCTAGCCAGCCTTGATGAGTGACTGACTAGTTTCAGACCGCCAGTCAATATGTGTCTGCTGTGATAGAATGTCGGCATCTGCTAGCCCTTCTCTCTCTTTCTGTCTTCCCCCCAATGATCTGTCTCTCTCCTACTTTTTTTACTCTGTCTAATCAATGTTATCAAAAAGGAGCCTAAGGAAAAAATAAAGCGAAAAAGAGGGATATGTGCTGACAATATCTCTAGCTTGTGCTGTTATCTCAAAAAACCTTTGTGATTAAAATATATGTTTGTCTTCTGTGCTACAAAGATGGGTTTGGCTCATGAGTTTCTGATTTACTGTGGGTGTATTTTTTTCTCTGGACTAATTTTTACGGGAATTGCTTTTATGTATTTGAGGTAATTAGACTCTCTAGTTGGCCTAACTAGTAAACAGAAGCAGAAGGAGTTACAAGTACAATAACATGAAGGCAAAGGTAGAATTTACAGAGAATTGATCATAGAGAACAGTTGGCATATTTGTGTGTATGTACTGTATATCTGTATGTGTGAACCTTACATTCCAAGGCTGTTAGGGTTGGGTTTTTTTTATGGAATTGAATGGTAATATTTTTAAAAAATGTGAATTGCAGTGTTTATTTGTGTTCGAACACTGGCATATCCATGTAAACTTGAGACAGTGTACCCACAGTGCAGAGCAAAACTTGGTCCAGATCTATCCAGCCACTTGCCAGACTGAATTGGTTGAAACTGATTCAATTTTCATATTGTGTATGCTTTGTGCTATCTCTATGGGTTACTTTTAGAACACATCTCTCTTTTTTCTTCTTCGTCTTCTCTGCCCCCAACCCCTTCCCATCTGGTATGACCCCCCTCAGGAGTGTCCCCTGTGTCCTCTATTACCCAGCACCCCAAGAACACATTTTGCCGCTGAGTGACCTTGTGACCTGCCTGTCACCCTGATGGTTACCGTTATCTGGGGCTAGTTATTTAACCTAAAATGGCCTTTTGTTCTTCCAGACGTTTACTGAAAAAATAATGCTGGACCAATTACAGGTATAAACATCCTTCTCATTTCTAAGTGCTCTGTGTGTGTTTTAGGAGTAATGAGTGTTTGGTCATGTGGATTTGCCCCCCCTGGCCTCATTACAATCTGAATTCTCCATGCAGTTACTCTCAGTTTCACAGAGCAGTTCACTTTCGATTAGTAATTTGGGCGAAAGTCTCTAGGGTATACGCACCTCTGGGAATGAAGAAAGAGACAGGATGTGACAACAGAGAAGAGGAGTGGACAAGTGAAGCATAAAGGAAAGACTGAGAGTGGGTGGACAATACACTTGGTTTTTGAGGTTGAAGTGGTTTGTTAGTGAGATCTCAAGCTGGGCTTTCATCCAATTGCATCATCAGAAAGGGCTGAACTCACCTTTTGCGCTAATCTGTACAGGGCTATTACGCTGACGAGACAGAGGGCAGTTTAGAAGTGCATGCATTGATGCACTTGACCTACAGCTTTTTCCCTCGGGTAGTTGAACTTCTCAGGTAGTTGCTATTTTAACAACCTTTCTTCTAGGAAGACTTTAAAGGAGATCTAAGAATGACTGTGAGGAGCTGTGCCTGTTCATGAACTTTACTGAGCTCAAATACTGAATTCAGGCAAAAAAGACCATTTGTGCAAACCCCAGCACAAAACTTTGTGTACATGCAAATCTGCTTTGCCGAATTGTGAATTGATGAACCTAACACTTCGCATAAAGAAAAGCAAAATATGTTATATATTTATTTTTAAAAATAAAATGTATTTGACAGTTCCTGATGCTTTTCTGCATTTCAGCTTGCATACTACTTCATTTCAGCTGGAGTATCTCCTGCACTGCCGATGTTCCTCATAGGAGGACTGCACTTTAAGCTAAAGCACCAGCTAAAGATTCCCTTAACCCACATAAGCTGGGGGATACTCTGGGTCATCCTCATGCCAATAACTCACATGGAGTTTGGGAACATGTGTGCTGAAAAGGAACACCAAGGTCTCCACCACCACTACACTCTGATTCCACAACAAGCAGGGGTGTACTGGCAATCTGTGTGTTCTGGAAAAGTCTAGAACAGACGTCTGGTCCACGGTCGTCGGCCTGCCCTGTTCAATAAACAAGACTTAGCGAGTCTAACAGCCAACAACAGCAGAAGGTGCTAATACGATAATTTGTCAAGTGTAAAATCTATAGGGAGGCCTAAAAGTCCAGTTGGTTTGCCTATTTGTGAGAAAGTACATGGCTGTTTTTTAGTCCTTGTCGGTCTCTGACCACAAGTAAGTAAAATTTATTTATAAAGCACACTTCACAGACAATAAGTCACAAAGCGCTGTACAATAAACACATATAAGAAGACACCAAAGTAGTCAAAGTCAAAGTAAACTTTATTTTCATCTTTATTGTACATAGAGAGACAAGGCAACGTGGCTCCAGGTTCTACAGTGCGATCAGTTAAACATGAGAATTTTAAACAGGCGGTGTACAATAATGTCCAATAGACATGCAAAAAATTGTGACAACAGGCAGGTGGGAAGAGAGAAAAACAATAGTATGTGCAAATAATGGTATGTGCAAATTATGTTTTACGAATTGCGAATGTGCAGAGTGTTCCCATAATATTTGCAAATATTTTAGGAGCAGTCAAATTTTACAGTTTTATTCAAGAAAACTTCCACACTCCGATCATGTGACCGGCACAAGGACCCGGAAGTAGTCAGCATGATCGTAAGTATAAAGAGAGGGTTTTCCTCACGGCTCACCATTCAGTCATTGAGTCAACCTGCCCAAATTCTGACTCACTTTGGCATCAGCTGTGAGTACTCCAGTTATTTGGTTTATGTCCTTGATTGAGTATGTGTCCTTAGAATGCAGATTCTGGTGGGAATCTTTACTCTATTACGTACCTATTCACGTTCAACTCCGCGTTTGGGCTAACCATCCATGCTACATGGCTAACGGCTAACGGCAAGCGTTTTCGTCATACCCTAACCAGATCCTTGACACACTTTGTGAAGTAATATACTTAAGATTAGATTTAACAAATAGCAAAGTGGAACAGTTTCAATGTAGCATGGCTAAGATTGTCTATGGAGCAGCGTGTGCATTAAAACAGTGAGTAGTAAACTGCAAAGGTGCACTAGAGTTGGTACACAGTCTGGGAATGTGTGCGGGGAGGAATTGGAGGGCAGACAGTGAGTTCAAAAGTCTGATGGCTTGTGGGAAAAAGCTCTCAAGCAATCTGATGGATCGGGCCCCGATGCTGCGATATCACCTGCCAGATGGGAGGAGTGTAAAGAGTCTATGTGAGGGGTGTGAGAGGTCGAGCACGATGCAGGAGGCCTTCCTGATGCAGTGCCTGTGGAAGATCTCCTGCAGCAGGGACAACATCATCTGAGTTCCGATTTAGCCATTTGCGATCGACCATTGTACTGTTACCAAACTGGATGGAGATGCAGCTGGTCAGGACACTCTCTATGGTGCCCCTGTACAACACAGTGAGGATGGGAGGAGGGAGGTTGGCTTGCTTCAGGCTTCTCAGGAAGTGGAGACACTCCTGGGCCTTTTTGGTGATGGAGGTGGTGTTGGTGGTCCAGGTGAGGCCATCTGAAATATGAACTCCCCAAAAATTTTCTTTAGAGTCACTACCATGGATGCTGAGTGGTGTGTAGGTGGAGTGAGTTTTTCTGAAGTCAACGATCATTTCTGTGGTAGACTAGAACACAAAGAAGGAAAATGAGAGTAATAAAGCTAGTCTGAATATTAAAAGACATGAGCCCAAGCAAAGACTATACAGCTCTGTTCAAAAGCATGATTAAAATAGAATGTCTTAAGATGCTTTTTAAAAGAATCAACTGACACAGCTGCATGCAAAGTAAGTTGGAGACTGTTCCAAAGCTGTGGTGCAACTGAGTGAAATGCATCGTTCCAAGTCTGAAATGCACAATGTTTTAAAGCTCTCAGTTTCCATTTCTCCGCAGGACTATCACTCACTCTGCAAAAATGTTTTCGTTATTGGAGATTGTAAAGTATGTAAAAGTGACTTTTTGTAGGGTGCTGTTTTTATCTCCTGCTTTCTGGGACACTGGAAAAAACTGCCTACTGTTTTAGTAAGAAAATGATATTGATACTGTTTTTGTACATAGAGGAGTGCTTACAACATGCCTATTCATCAAAGCAAACTGTTAAAGCAACATTATAAAACTGGACGAGAGTAAGAAGATAGAAAAAGCTCATTGTTTTTGGCCATTTGCTGACTTACAGAAGAAATGATCTTAAAATATTAAGTACCAATCTTACAAATAAAGTTACAGTACAAATAAAGTTACAGTCCACGTAAACACACACGCTTCCTCTTAGCTAAATTCTCAGAATTATTACCTATGTGTGTCACAGATTACAAAAGGATTATTGTCACATTAATGATTTTACAGATATATTATCTATTTTACATAGATAAAATACTTCGCAAACAAAAATAAATAAAAACGTAAGATTTTTTTAAAGCCTCATGTGCAAATGAGTTTATAAATATGTTAAATAACAGTCCTCTCCTTATTGAAGGAAACACAACAGTTCAGGAAATGGCTGATGTGTTTGATTCTAGTGGAAGTAGCACCAGAAAAACATAAATACTCCTTAAAACAGTACTCTGAAAAACTACATTATGCACTATGAAATTCTAAACCACTGCAGTAATAATTTTTGTAAAATGATGCAAAAGGAAATGTAGCAATAATAATTTTCAATGACAATACATGAAAAGCGTTACAAAGCAAACATTCTTTGTTCATGTCACGGCCGCGCCTCCCTCGGCGGCCGTGCCACGCCCACGATCACCGGAGTTCTGACCTGGGGGTATTTGTTCTGTCCTCTGGGTTCACTTTCGGTGACATTCCCACTGTGTCTGTTACTCCTCTTGTCTCTTCGGTTAGCTTAGCTTTCCCCCGCTAGCTCGCTCCCCACCTCCGGGTTCTCGATGTCTTCACTTCGTGCCCTCGCGAGTAGTTCACTTTCCGTTTAGAGCGCACGCCACTTCCGCGTTTGTTGTCTCACTTCGTGCTTCCTACCTAGTACGTTAGGATCTGTTTAGGACACGCCCTCGCTTATTATTCCGTTCAGCTGTCGCTCGTTACTTTCAGTTTTGTGATTGGGTTGTGCGCTTACTGGTTTATTAGTTGTGTTATTTAAACCGGTCGGCCCGAGTCCTCCCTGTGTCTGTCGCCCTCATTATTACGCGTTGGTTTGTTAACAGTGGGTTTTGGGCTCGTCTACTGGTTGTTCGGTTCATCCTGGTTTTTGTCCTGTTTTTGTTCCATCGGCCTCCATTAAGCTGTTGTTTTACCGTTCAAGTGCGTCCTTCACCTACGTTATCAGCCGCT
This sequence comes from Distichodus sexfasciatus, assembly GCA_032718565.1. NCBI lineage: Eukaryota > Metazoa > Chordata > Actinopteri > Characiformes > Distichodontidae > Distichodus > Distichodus sexfasciatus. Next base: position 620,927 of record JAVGVS010000100.1, on the reverse strand, counting down.
CCATGACAGTTCAGTTATTAACGGTATTTAAATAAAACGCCAGCCAGTGATATTTTAACAGAAGTATCTATTTCAAAATTGCAGTGTCTTTAAAGATAAAATTAAGGATATTCAATTTAATTTGACATTTGTAATGTCTATTGCTCAGAATGGAAAACGGGAGCACTGCAATTTCATTTCCAATCTGAACTCTTCAACTTGCCTTCTAGATCCAGATTCAACTTTTTTAAAAAACGGAGTTTACCCATAATAAACGAGGAAATTAGCATAATAGCATATGCATATATACATATATTCCTGATGCTCTATAGTTGCTGTGATTTCCTTTAAAGAAAAATAATCTAGGGTTTTATATAATGTGTGTGTGTTTCATTACATTGTTAGTTTTAGAATTGATTAAAAAAAATCTTTTACTTTTTAAAGTTCTTAAATGATATGTTCATATCTTGCTGAATGTTGTACTTGATATATTCTGAAAGTACTTAGAAAGAAATATTAAAAGAATGGCACAGCTGCTTTCTGTTTCTGTGCTGCAAGAATTTGGAACTTTCTCTTGATGTTTTTTACTTGGAAGATTTATTTTCTATTTTTATTTTCCTTTTGTATTTGAATTAATGTTTATTTTGCATGAAAGGTAAATGAAACATTTAAGTAAAAATGTTTATGCTGCTTAAATGTCCAACTCATCAATGGTGAGTCTTTTTATGGAACTCCAAAAGTGCATGCTGAAGTAAAAACTTTTTGATCTGAGTTTTGAGCATTTAGCATTAAGTGCTGCTTTTAGGCTGAACTGTTCTTGATGTTGCACTTGCAGAGCAAGGTTTTGGCAGAGTGAATTGTTGTAAAGGTGGCATCCTACAACAAGACATTGAGCTCTATAATGTGTCTTATTTTACTGCCATTTGCAGCCACTTGTTAGCAGTGGAGGTACTTGAAGCAGTCAAACCCACTAATTAAAAGTGTTGTCCACATACATTTGGTCATGTACTGCTGGTCACACAAAATTAGAGGATTGCAGTTCCCCTGTTGACTTTTGTGACCTGCACAAAATGACAGTGAGTGTGGCGGCAGAAGGTGGGGTGGTTGCACTGTTCTTTCCTTTGCCATGAAAAACCCTGTTGACTGCATAATAAATCTGCTTTATCACCCAAAGGTCAGCACAAAACATTACAGTCTCTACAGTGGCAAGAATTGCCTCAGTAGTACACCAGCTCTATCCCTCTTCCAAGGATCAGTGGGATTTATAAGTTGCTGAACAAGTACTAAAGGCCATTTAAAAACGGAGCTAGAATTTATGTGAAGTAGAGGTGGAAATTGTATAATTAGGGCGATCAAATAATTTCTCAGTCGGATTCCTCACACAGACCTTTAAGTTTAATTGGGTGCTAACGGCAGCTTGAAACCAATGATGACGACAGACACAGGACATAAATCAGAGGAAAAAGTCAGAGGTCACCCCCATACATGAGGAAGACATATGTAATTAGGAGCAAGAGGGAATGAAGTACTTCACGACTTTCAAAGGTGCTTTTACAAAGAATTTTTGCTGAGATTATCTGACTTCATTTTATACATTTTTTGTTCAATATGTTTTGTTAATGGAGCAAAACAGGCAATGAATGAAACCTGGTGCACTAAGTAGCATTCGGTTAGGCATGATAAAGCAGTGAGTTTCATTTATTCATTTGGGGAACTTTCCTTCACTGACAAAAATACTACACTTACAAACCAATAAAAAATTCTATGTCAGTATGTACCTTAATTGTCAACAGTTATCAGCTAGCAAAAATGTAGTTCTGCATTAAAAAGGATTGGTTGTAAAGTGATTTCGGTGGGTTCATATTATTTTGTCACCATGTTAGTGCCTTTCATATTTTTTTCTTTATTTCTGGATGCAGCAGTCTACTTTAATAATTCTCCTATCAGCAGATGCATTGAGGGGAGATTTCCAATTTATTTCTTATCAAGCATTATCTAATATTCACCAGACAGGCAATTAAAAATTCAAAGTAAACTAAAAGTCATTGCTCATTTTTTACTTTCACACAGTGTTCGATTACGATGTTATTTCATTAAAAACTCTCCTGTTGATGAGTTTGGTACTCTCGTAATCACCTTAGAAGACTCCTCTGTCAAGATCCCACTCATAAAGTTCCCATCTCTGTGCCTGGATTTAAGCACTTTTACAAGATAGCATTTATAGTTTGACTCTTTCTTTTGATTGTCCACTACAGAAAAATCAATTGCCACAATGCTATATTCTGCCATAGTAACTTATCTTAGCAAACGGCAGTGTATGTAGTATGGTTTGTTGAAGTGACAGAATGAAGCTTATAAATTAACAAACCCTGTCTATATTAACAATAGACTCTTTTTATATGAAGTTCCATTACAAAGTGGCCCGTATCACTAGTAGTGGCTGCGTGAAGACCTTACTGTCTCTGTGGTTTATGGTCGGTGAAACACAAACTACACTCTCTCCTCTCAAGATAGCATGGAAATGGCAGGGTATAATTGGAATAGCTGAATTTGTCATTACGAGTTATAATGAGATTTTCTGAGTGAGGCATCACTGAGCTGGAGAGGCTTCAGCAGTGGCTTTAGAGCTCCATAAACAAGCTCTGGTGCATGCACAGCTCTCTGCTAGTGGATTAGCCATACATAATGTTTTATAGGGTTCATCATTTGGGACAAATGAACATAACCTCTTGCACTTTCAGGAGTTATATTGTTGGCAGAAGTAGTGGCCTTAACCACAAGTCTTGGCAGTGAAAATGTCTAAATTTGGATGTCACTCTCCAAATTGTGAGTTAAAAAATAGATAAATTAATATAGTAATGAACCCAGCTGTTTAGTGGTGTAATATGTCAAAAAAAAAAAAACTGTAACATGTAACACTGTAACTGTGTGTGTTTTACTATGGAGAGAGATAGTGTTCTATAGTGACTTTAAATGGTCTTCTTTTTTTTTCTTTTTTTTCTGTGTTCTGTAAAGGAAATAATTAAAACCTTAAGAGGGAATTTGTGATTGACAGGTTAAGAGTGACTGCCATATTTTTGGTTATCAAAATAAGTTACTTACCACAAAGGAGCATGTTATTTACAAGGTGCATCTAGAGAGATTTATATATCCAGCTCTGATATAAGAAAGTATCCTTATTTTGTTTGTATTAGTTTTGCTGTAGTAATGACTTATCTATGATCTCTGTTCTTTGAGGAATTTGTATACTAGTTCGCCTAGTGAATAAAAACATTAGTGCAGCTCAGGTAATGCTTGGCGATGGCCTCTGTCTCAAGCTTTCCACTGCCCAGTGGTGTCATCTGAGAGGCTTGCTGATTTTATGGGCTGTTTCACTTCCTGTTCATGCGTTTCACTGCTAGCTAGACAGGGCCAAGACATACCCTGAGCCAATGCATTAGAAAAAAACATGTCTACAAGGGCAAATGCACTGTATGTGCCAGAGGCTGCAAGAAAATACAAGCAAATGCACATGCACACCAAAGCATCAAGCCCTAAGTCCTGTACGCTCCTCGCTTATTTAGGGCGTCTGTGTCCGGCAGTGGATTTGAATATGCATGACTCTCCCAGAATCCCTTTCGGCGCAGCCAACGTGCATCGGTCCATTAGCAGATCCTCAGAAAAAACACGCATCTCATTTGAATACTTCACCAGCACATGCTGTCAGAGACAATAAATACATGGTCATAAAAAAGACTTTGTAATTTGGCAAACTGCAAGAGAGGTGGGAGAAAAATTCCTATAGCACATAAATTCTGTATGACATTTGGTTGTTTACACTATATAGTGTATGTTTATGGTGCTCTTACTGTATTTATAAGGATTGGAGATCTCCAGCAAATGTCAAAATACCATTCTGGGTACTGAATACGTACATTTCTAGCCCATGCTCAGTGCGTAGATGTCATGTTTGGTATTTAGGTAATTGTGGCGGTCTGCAATGGCAATGCACTTGGCAATGGATTAGATATTACTGTTATATCAGCACATGCCTCTTGCCTTTTGACACTTCATATCTCTTCTCATATGACAGTGAAAATTATGCCAGATTCTCTGATTCCAATCAAGCTGATACACAATCATATTTATTTTTATTGTTAATTTACAATCTCTAGTAATATTCACATGCTAAACTGGTTAGCTTTATAATTTACATAATTAAATTCATTTGCATTATGAACTGTGACAGCAAATTTGTCTGTAATTGTTAGGTAATTTACAATATCCAAATAAAAGAGATAGCATTTCAGGGTCCAGATTCTTTAGGCAAATCATATCAGTTTTTATATAATATGGGCATAATTTTTTACATTTTATATATGATTCAACTTTCTGCTTCTCTTTGAGTACAGAAACTGATATTGTAACAATTATTTACAACCCCACCAACATTTTTGTAGAAAGAATTTAAATTGTATGTAGAAAGATTTTTTGATCTAAAATGTTTATAGCATGGTGGACGCAATTTGACAAGCTTACCCAAGTACCCAAGTGAAAATACCAAGAGGCCAAGTTGAGTAAAACCTCATGGTAAAGTTGCCAAAGATATGAAAGGTTTCAGATCTCCTTGCCAAACACAATAGTTGCAGGTCACTCCAAGCATGCCAGCACAGAGCAGCAGGCCACCGTGCAGCCACAATGTGGAATCACTAGCAGACTAGTTATCCCAGGCCATCTTGGGCTGCCCACGAACATGACTGGCTAATTAAATACTAAAGTAGGAATAAAACCGTAATGAGAGAAACAATCTAGCAGTAGTTTTTGGCAAGGGCTGGCCAAGTCCTATTAGGTGTTCTTGCCCATATGTGCTCGGGTGAAGTACCTATTAGTGCCGTCCCTAATGGAGATCCTGGTGTTAGCGTTAGCTTGCTGTGACTAGCGTCCCCACTGTCTCCCCAGCCCGAGACTTGGCAGCAGTGTGTGTGTGCAATGAAATTCCTTCGCCTCCGTAAATATTTTATGCAAATGAAAATTTAATTCTTTGCTTAGTTTAAGCAATTTCCCCCTGTAAGTAGTGTGTATGCTGAGGAGATTACAACATTTGCCGGTTTGTTTATAATTTAATTTTTTGATGTTGGCGCTGGCGGAGGAGAGAGACGGAACACCTGTGAGTGTTTATAATGTCCCATCTCTCTCACAGCTGTTCCTTTTCAAAACACCTCGACGGTGTAATAATTTCATAAAATTTCATGATTTACCATCTGCTAGGGCCTGGCTATAAGCACATGCAATAAGCATTTGTATGGCACTAGGCCCAGAAAGGTACAATAACTGTATATTTTAACTTAATGGCTTTTCTGGGGCATGCAAATTTCCATGCAGCAGATTGCCATGATGCAAGGCGGGCCAGCTTCTCGCCCCTCCATTGCCCTTCTCTTTTGTTCTGTATTATTGTGTGTCCGCATGCATCTCTTTACTTCTGGTGCTGTATTTTAGCATGACTTGTCCCGTCTCAAAATCAGGCAATCAGTATGGAGGAGAAAGAGGGACAAGGTAGGAGGTACAAGCAGATCATTTCCCTTTTAGCGTTTAATGTCTGCGCATTTGGATAATTAAAATGATTACTACAACAATTAAAGCAAGTAATTAGAAACTAATTACACTGGTATTTTTCGTGATTACAGGAGCAGATGAAAATAGTGCTCAAAATTAAATTCATTGCATATTCATGAAAATGAAATTAAATAGTGCTGGTGCATGAGATAATAGGAGAAGGAAGGGAAGATGGTGTTCTGGGGGTTTGGGGAACAGGCTGTTGCTAATGTCTTCAGCAGACATTTTGTTAAATCAGTGGCAATCTTTTAATGACCTCAGAAGAAGTTAATATTTGAACGACAATCAAACCACTGATGATACAGTGTTTTTTCTTGTATTTTCTCTCACTCACCATAAAGCTTACCATCACTGAGACAATATTTAATCATTATATACTCAAATGGAGCTTGAGAAACAGGAACTTCTGTGTCTTCTCACTGTTGTATTATGTGCTATTGTAGATTAAATTGCCCTCATTTTTTCAACCACCATATTTTTTCCTTGTTTTTATCTTTTCTTTGTTCCCCTTCTCTCTCTTACTCTCTCTCTCACACATACACGCACACACGCACACACACACACACACACAAGCACCTTCCAGCCTTTTGGCTGCTGCCATGATCATGTAATGAGATTCCTCAGATTAAATAGATTTCCTGTTAAACTCAGGGCTCGGTAGATAAGGTGTCAAGAATGAATGGTTATTAACATTTAAATATATCACCGAATACGGAAGAGTGAGAGAGGGAGTGCTGGAAGATGAGCGGAATGGAAAGAGATCACAAGTAAGAGGAGGAGTAGTGGCAGGAAAGGGGGAAAAAACAATATGAATTTTGCAGTGTTGTTTGAGCATAGTGGACCTTGTTCTCTCTGTCTCCCCCTACACGCCCCCAAGAACTTGGAAAAAAGTAATTAGAGAAACTCTCATGAGGAATATTCACTTGAAGTAAGGGGCAGCTTTTATTTATTATGTAGACTAGCGACATCCACCTGTGAGGAAGGATTCTCTCTCTCTCCCTCTCTCGCTCCCTCCCTTTTCCCTTTTCTCTCCCAGCCAGGCTGTAGATTATTACATGAGATTAATAATGTAAATTTCACTGCCTGGCTTGCCTGAGAAGACGGTGCTTTCAGAAATGGATGGTCCTACCATCCATCACCTCCTTCTATCCAGCCCTGTCCCTTCTCATTTTTCACCATTCCTTCAAGAAAAAAGAGGGAATGCAGGGCGGGTGGGCAAAAAAGAGGAAACGTGCTTAGGGCAGAACTCTACTTGGTGAGACTTTCCAATGTGATGTGATGGTCTAAGTATCTAGACATAAAACTAAAATTGTGTGTGTGTGCGTGTGTGTGAAAAGAGAAAGATTATTGTTGCTTATGGTTCTAATCACTTTTTTTATTGAAATAGATTTAGAATTCCATGCATTTTAACCCAAGCTGTCAACTGAAGGAAATGCTACAGAGAAATTGTAATCTAAAGGATTAACATCCCTGTACTCTTTGATTTAAGGTAAAGTCTTGAAAAACTCAAAAAATGTTCTCAGGTAAATTCAAAATAGCACTATACCTATGAACTTTATATATAGCCATGGCAGACCTCCTTATAGTTGCCTACTCTTGAGCACTTATTTTATGATGGAAATGTGAATGAATGAATAGACAATGACAGGACTGTTATCTCTGTTAGGTATCAGATGGGGAAAAAGCCTGGGACACTCGCTGCTCTGCCTGTATTCATATTCAAAGTCCTTTTTTGTTCTCAGTCGGCTCAGCTAATAATACTACAGATGGTACAAAATTTCCGATGAAATTTCCAATGAAAGGGAGCTTTCTCCATAAGCCCGACATGTCCATGGGCAGACAGGTGTGCTATTTACATAAGACTGAAGCCCTGGCGGAAATCTCTGTCTGTAAGTAAATGTCAGCCATCCAGCGAATCCGGGCCCTCTCTCCAACCACTGACATCTATCAAAATTTAGCCCCGCTCCTGCCGACGACGTATTTGTCTCGATCAACACCAGCAAAACGGGGTGCAAATAATACGGGGGATGTTTGTTTCCACGATGGGTTTGCTTGGAGTCAAGAAAACATTGCCTCTCATATCCCCTCATGTCAATCTGGGTGGGGGCAAAATCGGCAAAATTTCCCATTGTGGATCAATAGTTAAAAGGCCATTTTAGTCAAAGAAACCAACTCAGCTAATAATCAGTATCAGTTATAATTTATTGTTACTTAATTTTTAATTGTATTTGTATTAATTGTATTTTAAGAACTGTTTTATTGTTCTTATAGCTTTTACCTTTCACACCCATTATGTACTCAAATGAAAGCTAAGTGAAAGTTTACCCTTAAACTCTGGATTGAGGAAGCAATGATATTACCTCGCGTAAAGTGTGCAGTTTAGACTGGCAAGATGATCAAATACATTTGGCATAAAAATGTTTTAAGACCACGTGAGCACTTTGTGGAAGCATAAGAAGTGACTATTTTGTCACCTTTGCATTCCCTTTCACATTTCCATTTTGTAGCCAGGATGTTTAGTCTTTTTGCTTTGTAACTGTGAGTTGTGTAGAGACTTCCTAGCATCCCAGCAATACTAGAGGATGTCTGCAGCTTTTACATTTTGTGCAAGTTTGTCTATGTATGTCATTTGTGAGCATGCCTGTTGTGTTTTTCCTTACCTCAGCTCTGCATTATTTAAATGACATGTTGGCCAAAACTGGTCTTACTGTCCCTGGGGTTTGGTCTAGGAGGCCTCATCGTTCATGATTGCACACCGTCCATGAGCCACAGGAGCAGGGCGGCAGGTGTGGCGGGGGCTGGGCCCCGAGTGCAGGCCTCCTCACTGGCTTTGCTCAGAGCTGCCTGGTCGCCTAATGACTGGAACTGATGGTAGCTGGTCCTATGTGAGCCGGGTTATAAAGCACTGTGGGCCTGCTGGATGGCAGTGTGCTCATTCCTCTGGTGCCTCTTGGGCACCCTGCAGCCTAGAGTTGTTGCCAAACTATGGCTGGCTTTTATTGTGCCTTGAGAGGGGTAAGAAAGGAAAGACTGACAGATAGCAAAACATGTGCAATATGTCTCAATATAAAAACATCATTTAAATTACTTTATTCTGTCCTATTACTCTAACCTAATTCTAAAAGGTTTGTTGATGTTTTGCTAATGACCAGTTATGCTACCACTAGGCCACAATGGAGGACCATGGACAGAGACAGAGGTTTCCCTTTGTTCTAATTGCTGTTTAAAATACATGTAATGCCATAGGGCTTACTACACCTTCACATGTATATTTGGAATTGTTTTAGAATTTTTGGTTGGAGTTTATAAAATATTGAATCTATTGAATTTTCTTCATAACATGGTACTGGATTCTCAATTCTATGTGAGATTATATTAGCACATTTAAAGAGTATCCTTTAAGTAGGTGCTTGATCATTTGTAGAAATCTCAATAGTTTTGTTTTTATTACATTTCAAATGCTCTTTGCTTAGACTAGCCTATTTGCCAGTCTAAGCAAGGAAAAAGGCAGCTCCCAAGGAACTGATATGGGGAATGGTATATTGTTGCAGAAGTAATGCTATATTCAACTGGAGCAAAGTGCAAGATAGAACCAGGCAGAATTAGAGCTTGGCTTCTTGTTATCATGCACATATGATTCATCAGAGTGATTCGCTATTCCTATACTTGCTCATGCTGAAAGTTCATATTATGCACCCAACAGCTGAGGTCATTACCAAATAATAACCTATGATTATTACGACTAATGTATAACAGCCCGATCTGGGATAGTGATATGCAGCATGCTATAAAGTGATTTGTGGTGATTTAAAACAGGTACTTGCAATGCCCTGATGGAGGAATATTGAGGCCTAGTGTGTGTGAAGCTCAGCTTGCACTGGTGCTTCCACACACTAAAAAGGCACAGAGGAGAACAGATGGAGAGACTAACCAAAAAATTATCCTCAAAAGCCCAATCATAACAGTTTGGGATGCAATGCTTTTTCATTACTGGAGATAACAAGGAGCTCTCCTCAGCAAAATGGTATACATTCCTACACACACACATCACTGAAGAAATCATGATTAGCCTGCCAGAAAGCAAAGAGAAAAACTTTTTTCATCTTACATATTCATTTTTTTATCTTGAAGCGTTTGTCAGACTCTTTTGATTAGCATTGTAGAGCTTACAGTGAATACTGACAGAGCACTACTCAAAATTTAACCAAGAGCACAAAATTGACAGCCATCAGAATTACCCCCATCCATTCCTTTGACAGGCCTATCAATAGTTATCACATTTATTGTGCAAACACCTCCGACATCTTAGTGGCTAGTTATATAGAGACTGCAGACCAAGCACTCATAATATTTTGGTACCAATTACTATCGATTTTACAATTGCTTAGCTGCAGGATGTTGTTTTATTACTAATATATTTAATGTGCAAATCAATAGGAACACTTGTTTGGCTCCTTCATTGGATGGTAATAAAATCAAACATCTCAGGAGCACAACACTATCTGCTCTATAAGGAACCGAAGCAGCTGTGTAATGCAATAGCCTGCCAGTCTGCAATATCCTTGGCTATCTCCAATGAAAGTAGCTGACAAGGACTCTCCAAAACATGGGAGGTTATTTCCCTGTGCAGTAGTTGTAAATGAAGGCCCTTTTTGGCAAACCTTCCCCATTAAGCTCACATTTTGGATCTAATAGAAGCTGTCCAACTCATCAAACACTGGGAACAATACTGTTTGCCCGAGTGCCATCTGTGCTGCAAGAGGGCTCAGTCCAAAGAAAAATGGGCGTTGTACTTGAGGCTCTGACATAATTTCCCTTGACATGGTCTTAATGCTGTTTTCTTTTGGTGAGGAGATGTGATGAAGGGAAGCGATTTGAGATTTTTCTAATATATGTCTGCATATTTAGTCACATTTTTTTTCCAAAGGGAAGGATTTACATTTTAATAAGATGATAAATCTGGTAGGGAACCAAAGGCAGATGACTTGGTTTTATTGGTCACTAGATTTCCTGTTTGTGGTTTTTCAGTTCATTGATAGGAGTTTATTGTCTCTCCCACCTTTCTTTACTTTCTGTCTCTGCAGCAAAGTTGTTTGTGGTTTAAATGGAATCATCAATAACATGAGCTTTCTTGCCAAAAGGCTGTACCTGTTTACCACAAATAGCACTGGCATATTTACAAACTCAAATAATCTCCATAAACAAAATGACTGAGACATATCACATTAAGTATATATTTGAGAATGTGTTCTTCAGCTAAATAATTGTTATATGTCTAAATGTCTAACACACCTGCAATTAATACATATCACTAGACATTCTGCTGACAAGGGGACTAGTGTATAGCTAGTGTTTACTGAGAAAAAGGTCAATAATTTATTTATTGAATGTGACTTAGGGATATGAATTTTACAGACCATTGAAAGCCGTCTTTTATTTCCCGCTTCCTGCACCCTAAGTACATCACATTCCATGCTTAACTATAACTCTCCTTTGGAAATGCTGCTCTGCTTACTTACACAGCATTTACTCTACTTTGACACCAAGAGCAGTCACTGGACAAAAGTTTATGCTACTCATCATGCTTTATGACGAGCTGCTATTTTAGCTGTAGTTTACAAATAGTTCTCACCTTCAACATGGTTAAAGAGTTTCTGAGACAAAGCATGTATCCTTTCATACATTTTATTTTTAGGTTAATGAGAGGTAAAAGATAACTAGGAAAGTCAAAATAAAAGAGGATTAAGAAAGCCTAAATAAAATGAAACAAGAAAGTTCTTAAAAGGTTGTTTTTTCAACCCCCACATAGGTTGGTTATTCTTTCAGGTTCTAGATATAATTAGGGTCCTGCAACCAGTCCCAAATTGCAAAGGAATTTAATCCCAACCAAATGGGGCAGTTGTGGGCTGAACGAAGCTCGTCGTGTTATGTCGTCATTTTTGGTAGGCATAATAACGGACGAGCGATGAGGAGGGGCGAAACGCTAAGCGGCTCTGCACCAGCCGCCGTGTGGGCTCTAGATTGACTGATGACGGCATGCTGTGATGGAGTGGGCTTTGGAAACAAAGCGAGCCCAGCACTATTCATAACACGTAATTGGTAATGCGATAAGGGGCGGTTTTGTGCACAAGCACCGAGTGGCTTCTTTGGGTCCAGACATGAAGGTTTTTCACTTAACACCGGCCACTCGTTGCATTTACAGCGGTAATGCAAAGCTCTGCATCGCTCATTATGACATGCTGTTTTTCCTTTCCCAGCTCGTCAGGCCAGCTTATCGCTCTGACACTCAGCACTTTGTGGTTTTTCTTTTGCTTTGTGGGCAATGTGACGGGTAATTGACATGTAAGTCTGTAGGAGGCCTAATTGTATTGAGATTTTCTATAAAGAACAGTTGCTAGGAGGCTCCCTAAATTTGCCCATGCTCAAAAGATAGAGGTGTGTGTGTGTGTGTGGTGTGTGTGTGCGTGTGTGTGTGTGTGTGTGTGTGTAAAAAAAAGAGTGAGAGAGGGAGAGGGATTGAGAGAGAAACAGAGCAAGCCCTCAGGGTGAGATCAGCAGGCAGCCTGTTAGTTCAGCTCAACCAGTGGACATGCCAACACAGGCAAGGTCAGTGCAGCGATTATCGGTGTCCAAGGTCATGTGACCAATTGGGATTTGAAGAAAGGTAGTGAAAAAGAATCTGACATAGATCATGATGATGGTGCTTCCAATTGCTGGTGAGACTCAAGGATTTTGGGGGGCCAGTCTGGTATTTTGAATAAAACTGATCATGATGTTGGGTAACATTATTTAACAAGCCAGATAATTGTCTATGAGTGAGTGATTATTTGTCATTGTGAACATACTACAACACAGCACAGCACACAGTGCACTGCAATGAAATATGACCTCTGCATTTGACCCATCCATGAAGGAGCAGTAGGCTACTTTGGCAGCGCCTAGGGAATAGTGTCTGGGGACAGTACCTTGCTAATCAGTGCCTCAGTAGTACCTTTACCAGTCCCTAATATTTACAATACTAACTGTCCCCAAGTATGTGTACATCAAGGAGTGAACTGTGCATTCAGTGTGCAAACAAAGTAAGCTTGCATCTTTATTTTATTCAGAATGACCTAATACTTTAACACTACTCTTCCTTTCACCTTAAGCAGGCCATACACAAACACACACACATCCACACACACAGCTGCTGTGAGCACTAGGGAGGTGCTTCGGTATGCACAGCCAGAGGGTGGATGCCAGACTGAGGTGCTCTACTCAGCCCTCCTGAGGGAGATTGAGGAACAGGAGCTGGTCAGGTTGAAGGGTGAAGGAAATTGTGTGTGTGTGTGTGTGTGTGTGTGTAGGGGGTAGGGGGGCATGTTGAGTGGTATTGGGGGGGGTCACTCTCTTTCTAATGCCCCCCGGCACCTCAGCCATTAGTATTCCCTGCCGCGGCTGGAGTTCATACAGCTAATGGAGTTGCTACCTGGGGACATTAATTGTGCATGACACCACTTGAGGGGCTTTCGTGCACTCACGCTAATATCGGTGTGAGCCCCCCAACCAAGCGCCCAGAAAGATTACAAACAAAGCTCAAATAACTGCCAGCCTTACGCTATGGTTTGACAGAGGAGGTCCTCAAGTTCACTCTTGACAACAACTGGCAAACCCCTGGGTGTGCCGCAACAATGGGTGACAGGAAAATTGTGTTCCCTCCATTTTGGGGGGAGGACAAGGATGTGTGTGCAGGAGACAATATCGTCATCAAGACGAAAGGTTGGTTAATGTTAAGGCTTAAGGGTTTTAACATAATCTAATATATCACAGACAGACACAGAGGCAGATTATTAGATATACGTTTAATTGAGCTGGGTGATTGTCATTTTTTCCACCATGCTGACACCCACTGCTAAACTTCAAACTTATTATATTTAAAAGTGGAAAATGGGAACATACAGAGTTAATTTGATGGCAGAGTGTAAAGGGATCTTTGCATACGCAGGGCGATACTAGGTAAAAGTGTTGATTTAATTTGTTGAGAATAATAAGTGATCTTGCAAAACCCACAGGACATGAAATTAATGTGCTTCGGAATTATCATATTTCTCATTACACTGTCACCCGCCGAGTCTGTGCTGCTACCTGCACCAGAAAAAAGGGAGCGAAAAGGAAAGAAGCTGTTAAATTGGAATGGATTATTGTATATTATTGTCATCCTCTCTTCCCTCATCACTTGCAATAGCTGCTGTCCTTTGCCATCATCATCTGTTCTGTTGAACATCCATGTAGTAATAAAGTGAGCTCACAGTGTGAGAATTCTATGGGTGTGTTACAAAGAGGGAATATAAGAGAGAGGGAGAGAGAGAGAGAGAGAGGGAGCGAAAGAGAGAGAGGGAGAGAGAGAGTGGTCAGGCAACCTTACATATCTTGTTCAGGTCAAAATATGACTAGTATTAAAGGTTTTCAGTCTAGCAGAACTATATAGAAGGTTGCAACTATTGCCCTGAATATCCAATTTCTTGCATATAACCTTGAGCTGTAATTAAAAGATTATATTAGAATGTGCATTGTGCTCTTTGCACCTCTGGTTATTTGCCTTTGTGATCCTCAGTGATAACAAGTGCCAATCCGTTCATTCGAAGTTTGAAAATCATTATCCTCATTTGTTACAGAATGTTCTAGCAAGCCACAATAAATGCAGCCTCATGTTAAAAATGTCAAAACTGTTCTCCTCAGATAATTTGAAAAATGGCTTCAAAAGAGCCACTCAGAGAGATAATATGATAATTAGATTTCCTCGATAAGCACCATGAAAAAAGCTTGGGTCTGGCCTTTTTTGAGAGGCAAAATCCATTACCTTTTCTTAATTCACCCGGGCATAAATTAAGGGTTTCTTGCTGGCTATTAGCCCTTCCATTAATACAACCGGGGTCAAGACAATTGAAACCCGAGGTTAAGAAATATGGAGGAGTATTTCTCACAGACATCTCATCTAATGGCTGTGGAGTGAGAGTCTGGGATCTTTTGCCATTAATTGTGAAATTATCTTTCTTTCCCCCTTTTTTATCATATAAACAGGCTAGAGAAGATAAGAGGCATGGGGATGATAATCCTGTTGCGCGAAATGAATTTCCGTTCCATTTGTTTCGTTATGTTTCAGGCAATTTCAGCCAGGCAATAGATTGTTTGAGGAGATATGCGGTGTAAGAATAGAGGGGGGGAGCGATTTCTGAAGGCAAGTGTAAAATTAGTTTGGTGCCAGAACAGCATCAAACTCAAAATAATTATAGAATGTAGTAGAAGCATTGAGGTTGGTTTGTGAAATCTAAATGTGCCCCCCGTGAATTCAAAATGCACTATATGATCTCACAATATATGAAATATAATCTGAACAATCATTTAACCATATATTTGCACAAAACATTTTACTAGAGTCACTGCATCCCAACAGTGTCATTAGTCACATTACTGTCTCTTTGATTTTATTTAATTTTCTGTGCAACATCATGTACACATCCAGAACATTATAAACTGAATTGGACTGTGTTTCTAAAAATATTATAGCAATAGAACGTGCTTCAAAATTAATGTGTGCAGTCATTTAATACAAACTCAAATACATTTTACTTCCTATGCTGGGCATTTACCAGAATCAAGTAAGAGATGCCTGCAAAAAAGAAAGAAATAAAAGACAGACAAAAAAAATAAAATCATGTATTAATGTCCAAAGACATAATTTCTCTTTCTTTGCTGGACTTGTCTGTCATAACTATTTTTTGACAGTTTGCATATTGCCACTGGGTTTTTTAACAACACTGACTGCAAAAGAAAAACAAATAAAAACTCTTATATGTTCTCCTATATAACACTGGAGCAGGAGCCATCAAAATAAATATCTCCTTTTATGGAATCTCCCTCTCTATCTCTGACATGGGACCACTGTTAAGGGGAGATGAAATTAAGTGAAATAAAAATCATATTAAAAATTATTATCGCCTAACAGCCATTAGGCTGGAGCATGCTGTCACCCGTTGATGGATTTCTCACTTAGTTCAATGAATGCTCTAATGACATTGATAAAATCACAGCAAACCAAATAATGTTAACCCATTCGTGGAGGCCTGTGCATTGTTTCAGCTGTGGAAATTCCTGAGACTGACACATGTTGGAGTTCAATATTTCTTTACCATCATCTTCCCATAGCCCAGCGCCTTACAGAAAATAAATCCTAAAGAATGAGCAATCTTACTTTAATCATAAAATGGAGAGACTTCCAATAAGCTGTGCTTTGTGTTATCTACATTGGCAAAGGACAATTTAGAATAGGAGAAGCCCTTCCTCTGCAGTGAATTCCCTTAGTAGAATCCCTCGGCCGCAAGCCTCTCTCAGTAGTCACTGACCACGCTGCTGTTTCATCTACTCCCAACTATTTTTCTGGTTTGGGGAAAACACTTTCTATCACTGTCAGGTAGAGTGTGGATAAAAACTCTCTGCTCCAGGAGAAGCTGTCCGCTCACCTCCCTGCAGTCCACCAGCAATAAAACTAGAAGTCCACACCAGTCAAGGATCAGTGCATAACATTTACTTTAAGATCCTCAGTTTTGGTTGTGGAATTCCTTTTTTCATGCACTTAACTAAGAGTCATTTTCAGAAATAGCAGCAGAGTGCAATTGAAAAGCTTTTAGCAATCAGTATGCTGTAATTGTCTCATTTGAATATAGCTTTAATGAGGCTCATTTTGATGAATCAGCTTGTTGTTATAATATGGTGATTGTTCAGGCGACAGTAAAATGAGCTTGGAGCCGCAAATTTCAGAAATGACACAAACTGTTTTGGAAAAAGAAAAAAGCAGATAGTCTCTTTTTGTTTCAGATTCATCTCCATGTCCACCTCTTTATTTCAAAGCATTCCAGTGCTCCCCTGCTACGAATAAGCAAACTGATGCAGAAATGCAGTCATAAAAACCCTTCAATCTGTTTAATTAAGACAGCTTAGCAGTGGCACTAGGTTGCTGAGTATTTAAGCTAATTACAGTATTAATTACAACATTAATTAAATGACATAATTGCCTTTCAAAACAATGACTTTGGTAGCCAGGGTAAGGTAAAGGGTTAATTTACTATGGAACCAAGCATGCATTATTTACGCATGCTGATGAATAATACATTTAAGAAGTAGGCTTATAAATTTCCCAACACAAAGCTAAAGCAAGCAGAGAGCCCGTGCCCAGGCTGATTTGAATATATGTCTCAGATGAATATTGCTTGAGTAATGGTTGTGGCGTGAGTGGAGGGCCTCATTTCATTTCTGCCGCTGTGTAAAAACACAGGAGGATTGAAACATTTCCCCTTTACAAATGACCTGTTAATGTTAGGAGTAGAAGGCAAGGAGAAAAGGGACAAAATGCTTTTAATTTTTAGCATATGCAGTTTTGCTCAGTATCAGTTTTATAAGTGATATAAGCAGCAATTTACGGTTCAGTCAGGGTCACAGGACTTGTGGACAGCAACTTTGAATTTGCAAAAAGTGGTCTCATTTTTCTTTGTTCCTTTTGTTTTCTTTTTAATCATTATTAAGATTATATTTTCTATATTTTCTGAAGAAATGGCGGTAAAGATTTCTTTTTGCATTTTTGTATTTTGTACAGTTCTTAATTATATGCCTTTAAAATAAAATAAGGACTGCAAGATGATTTAAGAAAAAAAAAGTAAAAGTAGCAACCACCTTATTCTCTTAAATGTACCATTTTAAGTGCATAAATAAAAAGAGATGCTGAATCGTTTTTTTCTGTGTCCATAGATCAACATTTGGTCCATCATGAATTGACTGGGTTCATCATTTTTTGTCAGTTCTTGCTTCATAATAGCTTGTTTACACTGAGAGCTGTCATTTTTATTGGTGATGATATTTCTTTACCTGACACTCAGCACTGAAGAAAATATTAGGATGTATGGTGATGATCAATTGAGGATCAGGGCTTTACCATTTTTCAGTTTTATTTAGATTAAAAGTTAGTACTAGAATATGTCTTGTATAACAGAGCAATAGGGTTTTATTGAGAATTTAGTACATTATGAAGAACCAAGGGGATAATATGAGTATTCCTGAGGTTTATGTGCATCAGTGATGGAGGCAGAGAGACACAAATAGAAAGATAAGACTGAGAATGGTAAGTGATTCGTAGGGACACTGGAATATTGAGGGGGAAAATGGAGGTCACAAAATATAAAAAATGGTGGACTGAAGACTGAAGAAAAGCAGAAAGGGCAACCATTGGTGCTGTTCCAGAGGTCTCTGTTCTCTCTCATCCAATTCTCCACTCCACTCTTGACTGTTTCTTTACTTAATAAAAATAGCAGTTTGAAGCCCCATTGAGATGTGTGTGTGTTTTTTAAAAGACACACGCAGTGGGTAGCAGAAAGGTGCCACAGCCACCCAGGAGCCTATGTGACGGCGCCACACTTTCAATTTTCCCCCAGCTCAGACATCTGAAGGGGGGAAAAAATTACATCTCAGTCTGACGAGTGACTAATCAAGGAGCTCGAAACGGTGCTGCAATAAATTACTCCGCCGTGAAATAAACCACACAAACAGACTGATGATAATAAATGTAAATTATTTCTCCGAAGAAATTTTCCCTGGTACATGACTAATACCAACCATCAGGAAGGAGTCTTCCTTAACATTAATTACAGAAAATGACAAGTGAGCTGACAAGTAGGAAGGCTCATTATCTGCGAACATATTCACAACTTCGCAATTTGCCGCGAAGATGGACTCCAGCTAAATTAATCTCTTTTCTTTGCATGAGCCCCTTCTAATTTTCATGTTATTAACAGGTTTGCAGTATCACTCAGTGCTTGTCAGCCTAATCAGTTTTTTCTTCTCTTTGCCCATGTTCATGAAGAGCGGTGTCATCATGTATCCCCCTCCCCCCTCTACAAGGTTGCTTTTAATAAGGTTCCTTAATCATTTCTCCTTTTGCTCAACTTTTGGCGCAGTTGGTTTTCATTATCACTGGCTTTTGTACCGAGGATAGCCATTAAGGCAAGGGGAGGTTTATCAAGAAAATGTTGGGGGAGGGGCGAGTTGCTTTAAAGCAGTGGAAATTGGTGTGCATGTGTGACAAAATTAAGGTTTGGTCGCCTAGCTAGGGCCCTTTGATTCAGACAGATACAATGATGAACCCTGTATAACCTGTCTAAACCTTTTTGGGTTTGATTAAGCTTAATGGAGCAGAAAGAAAAATCAATTCTGACGAAATGACACTAAATTATGTGGAGGTGGAGAACTGATTGTGCTGATTGTTATCAATTTATTTTCAGAGTTATTTAAATAACTTCACAACTCCAAAGCCATCTTTTAGTCTGTAATGTGTCTAAATTTTCTTTTTGTGTAAAGTGTGTAATTCTACATGTATATTGCCCACAATGTTTCAGTGAGACTGGTACAGTGACATGAACAATGATGTGTACATGTGAGGAAGATTTTAAAAAATCAGTTGCTTAATTTATCAGGCCTCAGTACTGCTTATGAGCAGAGAAGCACACACTGCCAAATTAGACGTAAACGGAAGAAATAAATCTAAGAAACTGACTTACAAATCATTGCTGTTGTATTAATTTACAGTTTAAAACATAGTGAAAGTGAGTGATTATTTCTCATTTTGAACACAGCACCACAACGAAATGTGACATCTGCATTTGACCCATCCGTGAAGAAGCAGTGGGCAGCTGACATTGGCAGAGTCCAGGAAGAAGTGCTTGGGAAAGGTATCTTGCTCAGTAAGGTTTGAACTGCATTTGATCCGGCAACCTTCCGATCACAGGGCAAATTCCCCAACCATTACGCTGTCCAATTCATTTTTTAAAATTTGTTTAATATAAAACATCTGTTTAATTTAATGCCTTTATGCCATTTTTTGTGACTGTTATTGGTATCTCTTTCATTATGCTGGAGATGACAGTTATAGACATTGCAGCATTGACAGATTTTAAGGTCCATTTGGTTATTGAAAAGTCATTTTTTGTCATTACTGACCTATTCTTGCATTTTCTATAGGTCAGTTACACTTTATTACCAAAAATAAAAAATATTTTCACAGTAATTATCCTGCTTTGTTGAAGAATGTTGGATTTTCAATTTTTGGCTAAAGATTGGGTGAGGTTGGATTATGCTGACCATAAAACTTTGCCCCCGATTTTCGCGGGGATCCCAGCTCACCTTTTCTGTGTGCCCGCTCTACCTTCCCGGCGTAAACGCTCCCGTCGCCGGGGAAAACGATGTGGTTGGCTGGTCAAATTGAAGGCTTGTTTGTCGCGCTTCTCTAAGGCTTCTTTAAAGGGGCGTGGAATGTTTTTTATTTCTCTGCACTTGCTGGACCCTGTCGACGCCTTGTTGGTACCTGTCGTCAGCCCGGATAGGATGTTCCAGCCCCACGACCCAAGCTCTACTCGGCCCCGCAGGCGTGGGGTGAATCCGGATAAACTGCGATCACTTTGTCATGTACATTCAACAGTTTTGAACTGAGCATTTTCGAGTTGGGTCTCATACAGTGTTGTATGCAGTCCTCTATCACCCTCCTAAATATAATAAGGACTTTCTGAATGACTTTTCTGATTTCTTGGCTGAAATTACACCTAAACATGATCGCATTCTTATTGTTGGGGATTTTAATGTCCATGTGTGTTGCCCTGATAAGCCAATGGCAAAGGACTTTTTAAACCTCATTGACTCATTTAATCTTGTGCAGTCTGTGTCTGGTTCTACACAAGAACGTGGCCACACAATTGACATCGTTTTATCATATGGTTTGCCTATTCTTAACCTGTTCAGTCCATTTTCAATCAAAACTGTAATAGTCCAGTGTCTATGTGCAACAATATAGAGGAGCTTAGCTTCTCATGGCTTCACTCCACTTGCCAAACCGTTTTAGACAATGTGGCTCCTTTAAAAACCAGGAGGCCAAAAACTGAATCTAAGCCCTGTCTGGATGACGTGACGTGTGCTGTCAGACATGACTGCCGTAGAGCTGAGCGCAAGTGGAAGAAGGACAAACTGCAGGTGTCATTTCAAATGTTAAGGGATTGCTGGCATTGTTATCAGACAACTGTCAAAGATGCCAAAAGAAAATACTTTGCTGATATTGTTTTGTCACATTGTCGCAAGCCTCATGTTTTGTTTAAGACTATTGATTCGATTCTTAATGCCCCGCAAACTGCTTGTATCGAGCCCTCCCCGGGCTGTTTGTGAAGACTTTCTTAACTTTTTCTTGATAAGGTCTGATCATGATCATCTGTTCATGACTCCTTAGTCCCTGGGTCCTGCTCTGCTGTGTTTGATAAGTTTGAGCCTGCGACTTTGCTGTTTTTACA